>JBBBDQ010000902.1:2232500-2702500 GCA_037127315.1 Ascarosepion bandense
TTTTGTCATCTGTTCATCCATCCACTCAACTTTTCTTCCTTGCCAACCTGTGCTAAGAGATCTATTTGAAATGGTTTACTTTGCAAAAAGATATTGAGCCATGTTTGTAATTAGGGGAAGGGGATACTGGGTAAACTTAATTAATAGGCTTATTTTTGTTACAATGTTTTGTTTTTTTTTTTTTCTTTTTTGTGGGGGAGTTGGAGCTGAACACGACAAATATCGATATAAAAGAAAAATTAGTCCTGAAGTTTTTGAAGTGACATTTTATGTTGATGCGGCCATTATTATGAATGTGTGCCAGCAAAGTTCCTTTTGATATTCTATTTCAAAATAACACATTTTGTGGAACTAATGATCCTGAAAGTGAATATTTTCTAATATTTAAAATTTTAGTGCATAAGAAAAAAAAAAAAAAAACTTCTAAAATAAAATTGATCTAATGTTTACCTATGTCAGAAAAACGATAGCTGATATTTATTTTGTCATGGTTGGACTGACCTGTGTTTCAATCCAAATTGAACATTAGGGTAGACTTTTGAAAGTCCTCCCCACTCTTATGATGAGGTTCTGATTCTAGCAAGTTCCTTGATTTTCATTTAAAACAAGCATCCACTTGATCCTACTAATGTGATTGGGCCGCTCTGATCTTTGAAGAAGTTTTTATGCTTGAGGCTTTTGCCTTGTTTGAAGAGCTCACCAATGATAGTCTATGACTTATCAATGGAAATTTTCATTTACAAATCTTGGCATAATCTAGATTTGCTGATCAATGTTTCGTCTTAATATCAGTGAATGACAGATAAACCTCAAATCACCACCCACCCACCCAACATTTTTGTTGTTGTTGCCGCCATCTTTATTTTATTTTTTCTTCTGTTGCATTTTGGCATAAATCATCTCCCACCCCTTTTGCAATCTGCACTCTACTACCCCTATCATCGTGTCCTGTCAAACTTATTGGTTATGAAGGCCTACAGGACAAAGAAAAGGAACTAAAGTTTCAATACTTTTCCTTTCAAAATGAATGAATTGAAAAATTAAAGATTTTCATCCTGCTGAGTTTTTTTTTTTTTTAAACTTTTGCCAAATAAAATTGTGAAATAATAGAAAGAGAAATAAAAACTCTTAAATTTATTTATTTTTGAAAAAGAAGTGCTGGGGAGAGCCCTAAAAATGGGACCATAAAATTTTTTAAATTTTTTTTAAATTTTGAAATAATCTCTACAGACTGTTATTAATTAAAAGTTATTACTTACTGAAATTAGGTTAAAAAGGAACAGGATTCAGCTAATAGTAATTTAATTATTTAAGAGGTAAATAAGTGTTATATCTTAAATAAAATTAAAATAACAGTACAGTCTGAAGATTGCATTCAAGCATGAAACACTGTCATGTACAATTTTCCTAAAGAAAAAAATTTCCTCTGGTAAATGTTTGAATTTTAGGGAGGGGGGAAACTTTCTAAATTTATAAAGTTAAATAATCTCTTAATTATTAACTAGTAATTTTAATACTAGGCTAAAATAGTTGGAAAAAATCAAATAAATCCCTAAATCGAGATTGTATAGTCAATTTGCATTAAACTTCAGTGCTAAAATGATAGCATTTTTCATGACTTGAAATTTACTTTATAAATTGGTAGCTGATGGCATTTTTGGCTTTCATTTGAAATGATTAAACAAAAGAAATTGGATTATTGTAGTTTTTTGGAAGGAAGGCTATCAACAGTAATGTTAATTAAACACTAAGAAGATTGTATTTAAATGCAGTGTGGAAGTTTGTCAACAGTTTTATTCTACTGGGTCAGCTAAAATAATTGTCATTGTTTAAACTTGAAGGTTTTTCATTTGCTGCTTAGATAATTTAGTTTATTAAGCACTAAGAATTTTCTTTGTAATTTTTAAAGCCCTTTTGCTTGTATTTATGACTTAGTAAATATAATCCAGTTTTTCTCCACTCTCTTCTTGTGAGCTTAGTAGATTTTGTTAAGACTGAAAACTATTTTTTTGATAATAACCAGAGACTAGGGTTTTAATATTTACTCCCATTTAATGATTAGTGATTTTATGAGTATAGTGAGAGGAAGAAGTTATTCGGTTATATTTACTACACTTAATTTTTTTCTGGTTAAATTATTCGAAAATGATTCCATACCCATAGTAATTTCTGCCCCCAACATTTTTAAATATGACCTAAAATTTGGTTCATAATATCCATTTGACAGCACTGGTTAGGGTTAGTTAATCTTATTTGGGGGTAGGGGGGATTTTTTTTTTTCTCAAAAGAACCTTTTTTTTTGTGTAAGTAAGGTCTTTCAGTATTAAATGAACACTGTATAATATTGTCTTTTTCATATGCAGTATGAAAAATGCACATTTCAATATGCATGCAACACTTTCAGGAGATTTTTAAGTTTTTAAAAAAATGGTGAGTTGTACAGTTTTAAGTTTTTCCTCTTAAGTGACTACATGAATTCATTTACGTGAATCAAAGCTGCCATTTCTAACAAAGGTCCTAATACTGCAGGAAAGGATCGCAATACAGTTTTTGAATATGTAAGTTACTCGAGTTAAAACAAAGCACAGATTTTCTTTTTTGGTTGGCACTTGGTTGAATTTCAATTGGAGAATTTGTGGATTTATAACTGGTCCACCAGATTGTCTTTGTCCGTCATGTTGGTTGAGAAACTTGTAACCTTGCCTCTTGTATGATGATAAACATAGTCAAAGTGCCTTTGATTACTGTTCATTTTCAGAATATCTTTGACTGTGATTTACTCTTTTTTTAAACCTATGAAATGACAGCTAAATGTATGTTTTTATACATTTTATATATATATATATATATATATAAAATGTATGTATGTATGTCTAATGATATTGTAGGAAATCTAAGTCTAGAATCAAAGGTTATATCAACATGTTCAGTGAAGTGACAGTTGTGGAAAAGAAAATGAAGATTTATATTATACATATATGTAAAAAAAAAAAAAAGAGTGCTGCCAGATTAATTTCTTTTGAATTCTATTTGCTTTGCTCAATTTTAGTTTTTGGCACTTAATTTTGGCCAGTGTTGTGATATCAGTTCATGATAAGGTGGAGAGCAAGGTAAGACAAAAAGAAAAATTCTTGAAATGGATTGTAAATATATCTATTCTGATAACTTTTTTTTTTTTTTTTCCAAATTTATAAAGGTTATTGCTGTATCTGATATGTAAATTGCACTGAACTAAGGTGTTTCTTTTTTATAGAATTTTCTGTGCTTACATTTCCTATCAGAAACTGTAAGCCAGATGTATCCATGTCTACATGTTTTTGTTTTACCTATACATATATGCTTTCAAAATATTTGGGACTGTGTGCAGTGTAAATTATAGGCTATTTCTCAATAGCTACATATATATACACACACACACAGTTTTTTCAATCCTTCCCTCAGCTCAGTTGGAGCAGAGCAGAGTGGAGGCAGGAAAATAAATTGTTACCAAAAAAATAAAGAAAAAAATGTACATTTTTATGTAATGATCTCTCAGTGAAGATGAACGTAAGCAGGAGTGCGAGATATTTTTTTTTTCTTTTTTGAGATGCAATAGACTGGGGCTGCATGACTGGACACGTACTTTGTCAGTGAAAGAAAAGGGTCACAAATTGCATATTGATGTAATATAATTTTTATTTTATTAATACCCATCTCCCACTTTTCTCAAATTATTGTAAATAAACTTCATTTACTCTTAAAACAAAATGCACAAGACTTGTTTATTTTCATGGTGGCCTCAGGCAACTTCAAAAAATAAAAAATGTTATAGAAATCAATACAAATGATCCTTCCAGCAGGAGTGTTAAAACATTGGTTGTTTCATGAGGAAACCAGGTCAAAGCAATGCAGGGGCAATTCTTATGTTGTGCTTTAAAAAAAAATTAATAGAAATGTTTCCTTTGATAAATGTTGACTTTTGTTAATTCTCTTAGTGCAAACATTGCCTGTTCAAGAAGAGCTGTTTAGTTCCGAAATTTGAATGAAGATTATATTGTTTGTTAACCAAGTAATAGCAGGGCTTAGCAAGGTTTACATTGCAGTAATAAATATGTGCATTTTGGTGTGATGGATATTGACTCAGAATAAGAAATCAGGGAGCAGAGTTCGAATTCTGGTTAAGTCCATTACATTCACTTATGCATGAATACCCTTGGGAAAGGTATGAATCCATCTCTTCTCCTTTCAACTATGGGTTGAATAGCAGGACAGACTGGGTTCTATAGGCTTGGTTGTAACCAGTCTACCACTGAAAGAAGTTAACTGACTGACTGAATGAATAAATTAATAGTAAATGTAAAGAAAACAATTTAAAGACAAAAATAATGAATAAAACCAAAAATCTAATAAGATAATTTCTGCGTGAACTTGAGGCCTTGCTTATCCTTCCACATGGCAAAAAAAAAAAAAAAAGTCTGAAGAATTCAGATCCTACCAAGTCTGTTTTTTTTTTTTTTGTTTTTTGTTTTTTTAAAAAAAGGTCTTTCACAAAGGCAAGATTCTATCTCTTCTGTTTTCAGCTATGAGTTAAGTGGCAGTCAGGGTGAGGACAAATAATTTTAAGCTCTTCCTTTCTTAAAGAGAAGTAAGGCTAAACAAAGCAATAAAATATGGGCATAATGCCAAAATGTCTAAGTGAAATATGAGTGACAATGGAAAAGGATGTCATCATCCCAAAGGAAAAGAAAATTACAAAAAGTAGATATTTGTTATGTTTTTGTTTAACAATGTATGTGCAAAACAAGAAGTAGCTATAAAAGTGCAGAGAAGAGGCCAAAGATGAGATGGGTGTGTTGAAAGTACTGGAACAAGAAATAGGACATGATGAGAATACCATTAGAGTAATGAACACCTTTACTTGTGTTTCAAACATAACACAAATGCATTTCACAGCAGGAAGAAAGCAATCTTTTTCTCAACTAACATTGCTTTTGCATGATTGCAAGAATTGTAAACTATTTTTGCATCTTATATTCAATTCTATATAGAAATTCTGACCAATCAGTATTATTGAATTTCTCTTTTGATTATTAGTGTTTTTGGTCAGTAAGAGGGGCTGATTCCATTTTGCTCTTAATCAGTATTTGAAGTACCCATTCAGAATGAGTTATCATTTTTAGCCAAAGTGAAACCGTTTCCATTTGGCTCTCGACTTATGTATTAATTTTATTGCCTCCATTTTGGATTTACCTCTGTTAGAATCAATAGTTCCAACTGCTGTCTAAAATAGTCATTCCAGTGGGTAATGTTTCATTTATGTCGCAAAATCATTCTGTAGAAAAAAAATAAAGGTTTTTTTTTTTAATATCAGGAGGGTGGAGGATTGAATGAAATAACTTATCGTGCTGGCACTTATATTTGGCACACAAGATTATTATGCTCACTGAACATAGAAAGCAGTGATAGTTTGTGAGATCAGAAAAAGGATAAGGTTTTCTTTCTGTGGTAGAGAAAAGTATTCATTTTTATGGCCGTAAACAATATTTGCATAGCAATCAATGAATTAATATATTAGTTGCATTCATGAAATGACAAATCTTTTCACAGCCATTGATTTAATTAGGTAGACCGGTCTCTCTTGCTTTGTGTAGCAAACATAATTTTAAACAATGGAGAAAAGCAAACCACACAACTTTTTTCTAAAAAGGCATGGTTATTCACAAAATTACAAAATAAAAATATCATTGCTTTCTTGCCTCACCTTTGCTTTCTTTTACTGGTTGACCATAATCTTAAAATAACATTCACAATTAACACTATTGATTTTTATTTACCTGTTTTCCCCGATGGTTTTAGATAGAATATTGGACTTGATAAAAGAAATATAAGGGAGGTAATTCTTTATTTATTGTACAAAATTTGTTTACAGCAGTAAGTGTATTACGACGAAAGAAAATTGGTAAGTGGCTAGAAAGGAAGGCAAACGTTGGTGATTGTCACGTAATCCAAAGACATTTGTTTATAAATTTTTCCTCTTCAATCTAATTGACACTAAAATCGGAAAATATATATTTTTTCATCATTTTAGTAGTGCGACTCAAACAAACAAAAGAAAGTATTATTTATCAATCGATCCCTGACTTTACAGAGTTTGTAGATTGCTTACTCATTTTCGATGTTTAAATTTTAAATTGAATTTTTAAAAACAAAAAAGTTTTCTTGAAATTTGTTTTAATTAAAAGCTAAATGAAATTTACTATTTCCTGTAAGCAAACAGAAATTATATTGATTGATTTTTTTTCAATTTTTTAATCTTTTAAAAATCTTGAAAAAAAATATACATCACAGACACTTTTTTAAAGTCTAAAATTGATTGAAGTCTAAAATTTTTCAATTTTTTAATCTTTCAATTTTCTGGCCATTTATAAGCGATCGACACATTTGTAAACAAAAGTTAATTCTCGGTTTTAAAAATCTTGCAAAAATTTAGGTACCTCCAATCAATTTTTTTTTTAGATACCTAAATTTAAAATAAATATTCTATCTTCAAGCTTTAAAATTAGGTCTATTTGAAAGCCAAGGGATTAAAGTTAATAATTCCAGTCATCAAAATACATTGGTGTATTTTAAACTGAAATTATATCGGTTGGAATCCGAAATTTTTTCAAAAAAAAAAAAATACAAACTTTAAATTTTCCGCCATTTTTTGAAATTTTTTATTTATTGACAGGTTACGTCAACAGTAGCCAACTTTCTGTTTAAAAAATCTTGAAAAAAAATATACATCACAGACACTTTTTTAAAGTCAATTGTTTAAATTGAAACTTACCTTAATCTGATTTCACACAATAAGTAATTCCTTACTTTATGAAATTTAAGACAGAAAGCTTACAGTAGTCCTGTCATCACCGTACTACGAGGTGACGATTGATTCCGATTGATTGAATATGACAAGCTTCCGTCTGTCAACACCCAAGTAGGGCGTCCGGAAGTGCCAAAATTTTATGTATCTAAAAAACCGGTTTCCGTTTTTTAAATGCATAGTTAACTATAACATAATATTTTCATCAATTACATAATATTTTAATATGTTCGTTTAGTTTTATAGCTAGATGAATGAATATGCTTTTTGAATAAATAAAAATTAAAATTTCCTTTAAAATAATTTAATAAGAATGAATGAAATTTTACCCAACTAAATTAAGAAATATTATGCTAATTATTATTTTTTATTAGTTTTTTTCAGCAGTTACTTATTTTATAGAATTTTAGTTTAGCTTTATAGCTGGATGAATGAATATGCTTTCTGAATAAATAAAAAGTAATTTCTTTTAAAATAATTTTAAAATTTAATAAGAAAGTTGGGTTATTTTAATTTCATTCTAAGTTAAGACACGCATGAAATGAACAGCAAGGTTCAGATACGGAACTTGTAAAGGGAAAATGTACGGGCGGAAAACTCATATATACGGAAAATTTAGTCACGTGACCTTTTACACATATATATCCTTTATGGCCATCCGTACAAAAAAAAAAAAAAGCAAGAAATCAACATGCAAAAATTAACAGGTTTTAATTAATTTCCCAAAAAAAACAGCACCCCTTTTGAGAGTAACTGTTTAATTTTTTCGATTAATAAATATATTTGCCACACATTAATTAAAAAACAAACAAACTGGGAGACCTATAAGGAGGAAATTGTAAAAGACTTATGAAACTTTTAATTAAAATAAAATAATAAAAATAAAAACAATTCTTGTAAAAATTCATTACTGACGGAAAATTTTTTTTTTCTATTCAGACTACAATATGATTTTCATTTATGTCTAAAGCAATATTGCATTATTGTTATCGGACTTCCGAGCAGATTTTCTTATAATAGGAAAGTTTTTTTTGTTTTTGTTTTTTTTTTGTTTTTTTTTTAAGAAAAAAAGACAGTTGATTAGCATTTCCCAATGACTCCTGAATTTAATTAAAACTATCCATATGCGGGGAACCTAGTCGCATTTTTGTTTCGACACTTCTGAAAATTAAATGGTGGGGGGGGGGGGGGTAACAAATTAAAAAAAAAATGTTTTTACCAATATTTTCTAAAAATAATTATTTCAAAAATCATTTCAGTCATTTATGAATAAGTCCTGAAATTTTCATCAAAATCAGACGATTATTTGCTTTTTGCAAGAATTTCCAAATTGTGTCTTTCACAGTCAAAAAAATGCCTTCGCGTAATATTACGTTTTGACTTAATAAAATCTAGCGTCAATTTACTCCTCTCACTGACGAGAGAAAAAAAGGTTCTTCCACTAAATGAGCCTGTTAGAACCTGTTAAAATAATTTTTAAAAATTGTAGAAATAATAAAAAAATACTTTGATCTATCCTCTTCATTATAGCATAAACATTTTGCCGATAAAACTTTGTTTTTATTTAGTTTGAAGACTTTTCCTTCAGACTATGCTGATTTTCCCACGGTTCAATTAGACGTACCTAAATAAAATATATATCTGTGACGCATTATTTTTGGTAAATGAGCCAATTTTAAATTAATCAGATTTACACAAGTATTACTTATTTGCAGCATGAAATTTAGAATAAAACTATTTCTTAATCATAAAGTTGAACTTTTTAACCTGTCCGCTGTATATCAAATGTGTTGTCAGATTAGAGATAAGATAAATGTATGGCGATCACAAGTGACGCAATTGTACCTTTTTTTTTTTTTTTTTTTTGATAAAGAGAGGAAACTCTGAATGACATAAACTTTTAATTTACTCATACAATTACCATACAAAATTTATTTTTTTATTATCTTCAAAAGAGGAAAGTAGAACAATTTGTATTAAAATTTTGAATTTTCGATTACTAGATATAATCTTCGAAGTATTTTTGGAACTTTATAGATTCTTATAATAATTTTTTTTTTAAAATTCATTATTAACCGAAAAAAAATTTCTCTTCTTTCTTGTCCTTAATTTTTATTATTCATTCAAGCAGTTAAAAGCTTATCAAATTAATTGTCAGTTACATTGAAATTTTTTATTTTACTATTGGGAGTAAATTTTCGTAAAGAGGCAGTTAAAAAAAAATACATGCTTTACATCTGCAATGAGTCCTGTGTTTAACTAATAAAATCATTTATCGCAACAAAATTTAATTATAAATGTATAATTCAATTTCTTGAATTTACGTGGAGGAATGATAACAGATGTAATGTGTGTGTTTGTTTGTTTTGAAAAAAAATAATTTCAAAAATTCATTCATTTGTGAATAAATCTTAAAAGTTTCACTAAAATCCAACAATTATTTGATTTTTCAAAGAATATCCAAAATAATGTTTGTCACCGGAAAAATACTGAGTTTTGTAATTTATTTTTACGTTTTCCATTGTAAACTCTCGTAACGATTTCATTACCCGCTAACTAAATTAAAAACAAGATTTTTATTTATTTATTTATTTTTAATCAAAATTTCGAACATGTTAGAGAGGATCAAAAAATACTTTGATCTTTCCTCTTTATAACAATATAAGCATTTTGATAGAAAAAGTTCGTTTTTATTAAATTTTTTTTTTTAATGATTCCGTCATTAATATTTGCGTACGAAAACACATCTATAAAAAAAAAAATTATAAAAAAAAAACAAACAAAAAAATAACACATTTTTGTGTTTTATTTTAAGAAAATATAAGTCATCGCCAAGAACTAACAAAATGAAACGCATTTTAAATAATTGAAATGCTTTCTTTGAACTTAAATTTCGGTTTTATTTGAAAGAATTGGTTAAAGGGAAGATAATTCGAATTAAAAGAAAAACGAAGTTCTGTATCATTAAAGCATTGCCACTTCTCGCTACTGATCGAACCGCTTTTATAGACGAAAAATTAAAACGAATTAAAAAAAAATTCGCACGTTAGACTGTAGAGATATAGGTGAAAAAAAAATGCGACAAATACGGAGCATCATCAGTGCAATTTAAAGATATTTATTTTAACAAACAGATGTATACAATTTTAAAGTAGTGACGTATTTTTAATCAAAGAACAAAACAACACAAAAAAAAGACGTAAGTTTTAAATAGATTCAGATATTTTACGTAAGAATGTTTTTTTTTTTTTTCTCTCTCTCTCTCTCGATGCGCGACAAAACAGCAAATATCTATGTAAGAGTCAGGGATATGATTTAACACTTGTATGAACAGGGCCCCCTACTTATTTAATAAAAATAAAATATTCTTCAATTCTGACCAATATCACAGCTCGAGGAAAGTCAGCTGAATGCTAATCTACATTACATGAAAAAGGATTGGGCCAGTATAAAAAAACAAATAAATAAATAAAATTGCTCACTCATGCCAAGTAAAAATGTGTCATGTTTTAGAAGTGGTGAAGCACTGATAAAAACTAAAAAAATGTAACAGCTGGGTGGGGATCAATGGATTAGTTGGAAAACTATTAAAATTTTTTTTTTTTTTTTAATCATTTCACCCTAAGCAAGGTAGTACTGCCGTTGGTACGCAGGGGGCTACATAATAGGAGAGTGAAGGGAAGGGTTACAGAAGCGTGAAGGTACCGCCGCTAAATCGATAACTATGAATAAAAAAAAGGCCCCAAACTTAATAAAAACGAACTTTTTCTATCAAAATGCTTATATTGTTATAAAGAGGAAAGATCAAAGTATTTTTAAATTATTTTTTAATCCTCTCTAACATGTTCGAAATTTTGGTTTTAAAAAAAAATCTTGTTTTTAATTTAGTTAGCGGGTAATGAAATCGTTACGAGAGTTTACAATGGAAAAAAAAATTACAAATCTCAGTATTTTTCCGGTGACAAACATTATTTTGGAAATTCTTTGAAAAATCAAATAATTGTCGGATTTTAATGAAACTTTTCGGATTTATTCACAAATGAATGAAATTATTTTTGAAATTATTATTTTTTAAAAACCTTGGTAAAAACACGCACACACACACACCGGTTAAAGTGGGTGTCAGCGAATGGGCAAGATAAGGATGAGAATACTGGTGTGTAAAGAGTTGCGTGTGAAAGGGAGACGAACAAGATTCAAGGGGCGTTGGGGGAAAGGATAAGCGAAGTATGGGAGTCAAAGCGATTAGAGATGGTAATTGACGTTACATTTAAACTCTTGGAGATTGTAGCCATCAGGGAAACAAGTGTACAGAAGGGAATTGCGAGAAAATAAGCTGAGAAGTGGTGGCTGCATTTGGTTGTAAAAGGGTGGGATCTTGTTGCCAGTCTGGTTGCTCGAGTAAATACTTGTAGCAGGGGGCTAAGCTCGTCGGGATCGATTACATTGCAGATTCTCTTTTGGATCCCGTCGAAAACCCTCAGATGAATAGTAGCAGGGGCACCTTCCCGGATATGACAACAATATTCAATGCATGGACGGGTGGCTGATTTGTATATATGCAAGAAGGACTCAGGTGAGAAAAACTTCCTAGATCGACGCAGTGACTCAACCTTCCTAGCAGTAGATTTAACTATTGATCCGATGTCAGAGACTAGCTAGGTCCATGTTAATGGGAGGGACTGTTGACGGATAGAAGCTTCCTTTTAGAAACATTAGAGTTTACGAGCCATTTCTTACCCCAGTTCACCACAGATTGGAGGCCCGTTTCCAGATCAACAGTGAAGTTATCTTTTCCGCTTTGGTTGATTTCTTACTGGGGTGGGAGTAAATGGTGATGTCGTCAGCGTAAATGCCTACTTGGGATTTGATCACACCAGGGGCATCGTTAAAAACATCTTTCAGACAAGACCTCGGAGAAACAAAACAAAATAAATGTCAATCACTAAATAAAATGCTTTAACAAATTAAAAATATTCCCATGAAGTCTTCTCGACTTTACGACAAATATCCATCAATGGCCAACATGTAAGTAATATATATCCAGCAATGCCCTATCTTAAAATGCGTAAATAAAATCGAAATTAATTTTATAATCGCCATTTTCCTCGTCTTGTTGACTCGTGTCTTTGTCCTTCTCCTCAGTCACTTTCTTAATAAGCGGTGGGGTGGGGTGGGGTTGGTGGAGAGTCGATAAGAAAGTCGGTGGATGTTAGGGGGTAAAATCTTCCCAAATTAACGAACAGTCAGGGAGAATTTTTGGTACCAGCTTGTAAAATAAACATCCCAAAAAAACACTGTTTTTCCCTTCCTGTTTCCCCGTTTGCGAATAATTTAACACCACTTCTTATTCTATCCTTTAACCCCTTCTCCTTGTAAAGCTAGACGAAGCCAAATTTTCCAATTTTTTCATTTACAACTCTATCTAAAAGTAAAATCTAAAAATAGACGTTGATTGCTGTTTTTTTTGTTTTTTTTTGTAACGTAAATTTCTTAATTCTTAACCTTCATTTTTTATTTTTATTTCATTTTGAAAATGTGGTAGTTGCCGATGAGATGCGAAATCTCTTCTAGGGATTTCATGTTGAAATGATCATTCAACAGTTCTGAATATAGAAATTTATTTTATATTATATATATATATATATATATATATATAATTGTTTCACCTCAAACAAGGCAGTACTGCCACTGATGCGCAGGGGGTTACAGTGAGAGGAAAGGAAAACAAGGCACAGGGGATACCGAAAAAAGGATAAGAGAAAGATGGGAATCAAGGAGATAGAAAATAGCAATTGACGTTGCATTTAAATTTTTGGAGATTGTAGCTATCAGGGAAGTTCATCACAGATTGGAGGTCCTTTCCAAGAGCAGAAGCGAGATTTACTTTGCCAGCCTTAGCAGATTTCTTACTAAGACGAGAGTAAATGCATAAATGCCGATTAGAGAACTGATTACATCAGGAAAATCATTGATGAGCATCAAGAAAAGCGTATGACTTAGGACAGAGGAGGATGCCCGCGTTCGTATGAATGAATCTGGAAGCATGCCAGTTCAAAACAACCTTCATTATACGATTTGATAGGAACGATTGGATTAAATCAAGCAATCGTCCAGTTATACCATAGCCTTGTAGCTTGCACAGAAATCCAGTATGTCAAACCCTGTCAAACGCTTTTGAGATATCCAGGACAACAGCTCAAGCTCAAGCTTCGCCGTGCTTATCAATTATATATATATATATATTCGGTGATGTCTGTTAGTATATCAGCGGTAGACCCAGCTAAGGGGAAGCCATACTGCTTGTCAGAGAATAGGTAGTGTGATGTGAGATGATGCACAATTTCAGCATTGATAATAGCCTCGAACACTTTGCCAAAAATCGGTAAGAGGCTGATAGGGCGGTAACTGGAGGGGTTAGTGAGCTCTCTAGAGGATTTAAAAAAACAAACAAGAACTACAGAGGAAGACTTACAACAAGCAGGAAAGCAAGAGGCAGCGAAATATATTCTACACAATTATTCATGCGGGTGAGAATTGGGCAGTTCCAGTCACATATAGCAGCAATACCCCAAAGAGCTAGTCAAGGTAGAGGGTTACTGAATGAGGTTGTTGTAGAAGTGCAGATTACGAGGATATGTGGGATAGATAACGGTTGACCATAGACTGTAAGATAGTTACCTTCACTGATTTATTAAAAAATGATCATACCATGATGAAAAAATACCCCAAACTTAATAAAAACAAAGTTTTATCGTCTAAATCTTCGTTATTATTAAGAGGAAAGACCAGATGATGTTTTGATTAATAAATTATTTTTTTATCTTTATTAGAACGCTCGAAATTTTGGTTAAAAATATTGCATTCTTTTTTTGTATCTACTCGGTGACCAAAGATTAATATAGAAAATTTTAGCATTTTTTGCAGTGAAACAGTGATTTGGAAATTTCTTGTAAAAATTTAATAAGTATAGAATTTTAACGAAGCTTTCAGGACTTATTCACAAATTAATTAAATTATTTTAGAAATTTTGTTATTTTAACAAATCTTGATAAAGATATTTTTGCATCTGTTATTCACCACTTATTTAATTCTATGAAATATCCAGAAATTAAATTTTGTACCAATTATTTTAGTTAAAAGCCGAACTCCTTGGAGAATTTAAATCAAGTTTTTTGTTTTTTGTTTTTTGTAAAACACGAACACCAGTTAACGAAAATCTGCTCTGAATCTTAAAATAAGAAATGCAATGAAACTAAGACAATTAGAAAAACTTAATTGCTTTTAAGATATATTATGGGAACTATTATGTATAAGATATATTATGGGAACTATTGTCTTAAGAAAAATAAATTTTCGATGAATAATGAATTTTTACAAAATTGTTATCATTTTTAAAAGAAAGTTAATTAGAATAATTGTTTGCAAATTCGAATCTGTTCACACTAAAGAAAAAGGCGAAAATGAGTTTAAATATAAAAATATGATATTTTTATTTTCCTGTTTTTTACAATTAATTTTTTCTTAGCTTGTGTGAGTGTTAAAGTTCGTATCTTTGTCAGGTAGTTGTTTTCCAAGATGAAAAGAATTAAGAAATTAACTTGATTTCTTCGTAGATATGTGCGGGAAAGAAAGTGTAAGTGTCCCGTAATTTGGTGAGGAAAACAGGTGAATGTGTAAAAGGAATTCCTTTTAAGTTGAGCGTCCTGACTTGTTGCCGCTGTCTCTCCTCACTGGTTTGTCTGTCTAGAAATTTTGCTTAAATACTCTCCAAAAGAATCACGAAGCATGTTTTTCTTTATTGTTGTTGGCGGGAATGCAATCCATTGACTGAAAATTAAATATTTATTTTCAAGGCATTAATTTATTAGCCGGAACAATGCGCAGTCCTCCGACTCAGAAACCTTTTTTTTTTCATTTGGTGTTTGACTGTCTTGATATTTATTTCCGTCTTCGTTCCACATAATTTATAAATAATTTATAAAGTTTTAAATTTTAATTCTTCGTTAGGTGATATTTTTATTAAGAGAAATTTATATTTACTAATTATAAATAGAAACGTTTAGTACAGTTTATCGAACATCAATCGTGCCGATTTTTGCTAATATGGACGTCCATACATGTTTGTCCGGACATTGATAATAATAAAAGAAATTAGAGTCTTACACTGAACGGTTACCAGTGGTAATTGTTTCTAAGAAAGATATTTCTACATGACCAATACTGGGAGGGTGAGTAACAAGACACAAAACAATGAAAACTGTTTTATAACTCAAGTTTCAAGCATATGGTTAACGAGTTAGTGTTTCTGCGTTTCCTGACACCCAACCAAGATTTATATGGTTTGAAAAGAGAACGAACGGAGAATAGCAGAAAAAAATATGGTCCTCATTTTCTTCATTTTCGCACGAGATAAAAACTACAGAGTCCAATAAGTATACACAAAATAAAATCTTGATTTCAAGCAGTAACTGATGGTAATTTTGGGAATTTGTCTATACTTCTGAGATGAGGTAGTACCTACACTGTTTACATTATTCGGATTATTGAATAAAGTCACTGGAACTAACCAACGTCTATATCCACTGAGCCAAAAGAGTTGTGAGTTCAATACCAGGCTACAGCATTGGTGAACAAATAACTTAGAGAGCTAAGTTAAAGAGAGATAACTCTTGGCTACTAGAAGTAGCTTCGCACAAGGAATAAGAACAATATATCCCAATGATCGTAATAAAGGGTTCGGTTTAAAATTCTTGGCACCTGAAGTAGGCCGAAGCGTACAACGGCTAAAACGTCGTAAACATGACAACAAAGAGGAGGGCAATAGTCCGAATAATGTAAACAGAGTAATTTTGGGAAATATTAGAAGTAAGACCCTTTCGTTGTTGTCCCCTTTCACACTGCTTGTTGTATTCATTTATAATTTCTCCACGTGGGACAAATTAGTTTCTTTAAATCCAATAATTTTTTCGTTTCGTAAAGAAAAACAAGGTTCTATAGATCATCAACTTTAATGAAAATCGTTTTGTCAAATGATTGATTTTCGTGTTGAGTTCGGTTCGGAATGAGAAATCCGGGATCAGAGTTCGAATTCCAACCGAGTTCATTACATTCTTTTACGCTTTGAAGGCAAATTGCCCAAAGAGTTTAATGACCGAAAGTTTGGGCGTATTGATATTGTTCAAACAGGGGTACGCTCTCTCTCTCTCCCAGAAACCGTAACTACGGTCCGCTCAGCATAGTTGCAGTATAAATCACAAAAATACATATGTGCCTGAGCAGGCGTCTGCACAGAGGTACTGAGTAGCCGCCCCAACAGAGGGGCATATTTGGAAACGAGCAATTAGCCATTTTATGTGTGTGTTATACTGTGCTGTAACGTATGTTCTGGTTATATTCCATATTTTTACTATTAATTATTATGTAACTAAAAATACATGGCAATTAACAACCATATTAATGGTTCTAAAGCTTCTCGACAACATTAGTGTAAGACTAAAAAAAAAAAAAAATGCCCAGATATACTAAGGATGAAGAAAGTTTACAGAAACTTTACAACAGCAGCAATAACCAAGCCCAACAGCCACATTATTTAAAAGAACTAAGATAAAATATTACATAGGTTTTCATGAATAAAGATTACTTTTATTCGAATTCCAAAAGACAGCGTATAAGAGATTAAATCATCAGAATAGATATTTATACAATAATCCCATATAACATAACACAGTCAAGCACTGCTTTATTCAGATTCCGTTGCTGTGAGTGGACGTCATGGACCTCTTTCGATGGCTGGTACAGATGTGGGTCGCCGGTCGTACATCCAGGTGTTTTATATACGAGAACTTAAGGAAGATTCCCAACCATGGCTCAAGATTTTTTCCAATAAAGAAAAAAAGATAAAAAAAAAAAAAGATTTCCCCACAAAAAGGTTTCCCTTAATTTTTCCTGCGGTAGACTGGTTTCCTACTAAGTTCATAGAACCCAGTCTGTACTGCTATTTACCCATAGCTGTTGGGAGAAGAGATGGATTCGTACCTTTCCTAAGGATGTTAGCACGTAAGTGAATGTATTGAATTTGACTAGAATTGGAATTCGGGTCTCCGATTCCTTAATTACTTATGTTATCCATTACTAAACCTTAGTTTCTCCAAAGAACTAATTCAGAAAGAAAGTTTATTTCAAAGTACAGTAAGTCGCCAGTTTGCGACAGTCACGACCTATAACGAATTGTGGTTACGACGCAATCACCTTTACTCTTGTTTCCTTGTTGTACGCCATATTGGATTGTTGGGCGTTCCCTCTTTTATTGTGTAGTTCTTGAATCTTGTGGAAGTTTATTGCCTGCCATTATGATCTCCGAGCGTAGTGCAACCTCTTCTGATGGTGGTGTTTCTGAGAAAAGGAAAACCATCATCATGGTAGTGAAATTACAAATACGTTCCAACGCACATGGAAAATCGAGTTATGACGCATCGTAGGAATGAAAGTAGATCGCGGACCACTTTTATGTGATATTGTTAGTTCTAAAGTAAGTTATTAAAACTAAAACAACATGAAAGGAAACTAAACCCAAGGTACATTTACACATTTATTACAGGCCAAATAGTTAACAAATATAAGACATAAACATTTACATCAGTCGGAAATATTTAGAGTTTATAAGACTCACCAAAAGGTGGTGGAATTAGTGTTCTTGTAGCTCAACTCATGTTGGAAATTTTCAACGCTACCGTTCACCTCCTTGTCCAAAGGCTCACTCCCAATCCTACACTGCCCAAGGGCAGATTACCCCCTTCCGGTCCTTTTTATTTTTTGTCCCCACAATATTTTCTAATACAGGCAAGGTTTTATGCAAGAGAACATATAAAAAAATACAAATCAAACATTTAGGAAAATTCTCTTATTGCACAGATTATTTAAAATGTAAATATTTGCTTTTTTGTTAGGGAGTGCTAACTTAGTTCTTTCTATAAAGGACGTTAACTCAAAATACAACTGAGTTACGTCCCTTGTCTGCTAGCTGAACCGCGACACTTCTGAATTCAATTCATAAGCTGATACACACGTGGAACGCATGGTTTAAATCAACTAATCCAGGCAGTAAATGAATAAAAGTTATTTTATTATGTTAAAATACCTTTATCTTTTATTTTAATTCGTTTAGGTTCATCCCAAAAGCCGTGGATATAACAAATTTTTGGTGACGAAGACTCGAACTTCAAAATCAACATGGCAGTTTCACCAGAGATGCTTATGGAGATTTTATGCCATTAGCAAGACCAGTTTCAGAAGTCATAACAATAGTTCTTGACAGCAACGACTGTACAGTTCTAGAATCAACTAGAAATTTTCTGTGCTAGAGCAAACCAAAATACTAATCCAACGGATATTTTGGCAAAGAATATCACAGAATTCTTCTAAGACCCAGTAAACAGAAAGAAATATTCGCTTCGCGTTTTAAATGTTAGATGAATACTTTTCACGTCGACTTTTCTCACAAAGATGAAAAATGGAAAATTCGTTTCCTAATTCGTAAACTAGGCACTAAGAAATATGACCGTTATACAAATTATATTTTGCTAAAACAGGCAACGGATTTCACCTTTACTGAAACAGTGGAACAACTGAGTGAAGTAATCGGAGGAAAACATTCTTTGTTTAATATTCGACTCAACTGTTTTATAGGATACAAATCTTATATCACCCAGGAGTTAACTAAAACACAAAAATTAATTGCACTCCCGCAAAATCGGATCAAAATGACTGAAAACATTTTTGGAAAAACCCATACCAAAGCAAATTTCACAAGTCAGTGTGAAAAGTAAGATTCTGGATTCTGATTCGATAGGAAATAGCAAATTAACACCTAGAAAATGGTTATGCAGTTTTGATCCAGTTACATGACTAAAATTTACTACTTAACCATGTGCTTGACCGGTCAAATCAGTCATTCATTCTTCCTCCTCCCAATTTTCCTTTCTTTGTCTTCACCCACACTCTTTCAAAAAAACAACAATAACAACAAGATACTTCAACTGACTCCAATAAGTACAATCTTCTTTATTGCTTGACTTTCTTTTTCACTCTCTTGCCGGCTATAAAAAGGAAAAAACACAGACTTTATTAGTAGCCTTTTCAATCTTTCTACATATAAACGTTCTGCTATCAACTATGAGCTCTGAATTTCTGTGGAACAATTAACTACATGCATTTTCTCTTTGAACATTTTCTTCTTACACATTTGTTATTCTGTTCCGTAAATAAAATTTCACTTATTTTACGAATTCGTTATTCCTGTTTAAAAATTATACTTTAATGTACAAGCAAAACACATTTATTCTTCCAACCATTCATTCAACCTTCCGATATTTTAAATTGTGGGGACTTCGGTTGTGATTGGCACAAGGCCAATTTGATAAGCATCACATTTTCAAGCTAATGAAAGATGATACTGATGATTATGTAATTTTACTGGTCTCGTCAATCGGGAAGGCGAAAAATTTATATTAAATTCTTTCACAGAAAAGTAGTTTCAACGTTTGCTTTTTATCGAAGGAATAAAATTCATGCTGACTCGTAAAACTAAAGACCAATCAGTACAATTCCTTCTTTTTTGTTTCACCTTCTTTCTCGCCCTGTCGCCCCCCACCCCCAAGGGAAAGGAACATAAGACTTTTTAATTATTTGACATACACACATTCTGCTACAATCAGTATACGCCACGGGAGACTTAACTAATTACTATTATTTCTCTGGAACATTTAACCACGTGCATTTTTCTATTGGAACATTTCACTTATACAAAATAATTAACTACATACATTTTCTATTTGGGTATTTTACTTCTTACAAATTTGTTATTTACTTCCATTAATAAAATTACACTTATTTCACAAACAAAATAATTTCATTTTTCCAACCATTCATTCAACCTTCTGATATTTTAAATTGTGGGGACTTTGGTTGTGTTTGGCACAATGCCAATTTGACAAGCATCACCGAGGCCCCTACACCAGCAACATCCACGCGAGAAAACAAGTTCATGATGAAAAGAAAACCTCCTTTAAAATGTTGGCCTTGTTGCGAATGGAATTATGCACACTTTTATCCGTTCAAAAATTATAGATGCAATATTTGTCAGCGAAATGAACATAAAGAAGGATTTTGCAATCCAAATTCACACAAAAATCCAACCGAAAATTCCCCCCACTCCCCATAAATTAAAAAAAATGAAACAGGAATAAGTCCGAAACAAACACAGTGTTTGTGATGTTCAAAGTTCATTACGAATCCTATAGAAATATATTGTTGTTTCTGTAAACAACAAACAAGTTTGATACAACATCAGTCATAACATTAATAACGCATTAGACTTTGAAAGAAATTAAAAAGCCACGTATGTCTGAAACAGATCATATAGCAATGAGCGCGTTTGAAAATAGAATTCGTTTTATATCGGATAAAAAAATGTTTGGTTGCAAAAAACATTTTTCTTTCTCCAAAAATCACCACACAGTTTCCTTGGCGTAAACACTTAACTCAGAACGATAAATAGGTGTGAAATGTTACACTTAACTACGTCCACATGCTACGTGATAAATAGTCTGTCAAAAATGACCAAGAGGGGTTGTCATCCTGTCAGTCGAAGAGAACGAACATCCGAGACGACTCACCCAACGGAATGCACACTGGCACCGACGGCCAGGTCAAAAACTGGTAACAACATACTCAGCAACATCAGATCACCAGGCTTACTATAAGTAGATACATATAGACTTTTCCCCATGCGCAGATGCACATACACGCGCCGCATAGGCGCTCATCAATGCTAATGCACAAACGTGACACGGACATCATTGCCAATACACACGCGCTTTGCATATACACACATTTCAGTCCGGAGCGAGCACGCCAACGTTCGCGTATCGATAAATGTATTTTACATTTGTTAAGCCGTATTTCTAGAGTTATACATACATTTTTAAGGCGGATTTTATATCTCATATTAGAGTTATGGTTCTCTTTGCAACCCTTTGCAACCCTATATTATAAACTGATAAACTTTCTTAAAAAATAATGAAAAAAGCATTAATTTGTTTTAGTTCTTGAAGAAGGTCAACCCTAAATCAAAAATTCAATTTACACCATACACACAATGAAAAAAATCAAAATATTTCAGAAGGTTTATTTTTCAATTTGATAAATATGTAATTAGATAGTACTTGGAAAACCCGATACTTATAGGGACAGATTGAGGGGGAAAGGGACAGAAGTAAGCAGCGTGTTATATACTTAGTGAACTTGAGAAAAATGGATAGCAGAACAGGATTTGGAAGAAATAACAAAGATAATTTATTAAAAGCTACAAGAAACAGGAAGATGTAGAGGGCCATGATCGCCTACGTCCTGAAGGAACACGGTTCATAAACGAAGAAATGTCAAATGGAGAGAGAAGTGATTATGCTATGCCAATTTTTGAAATGAGGAGGGGCAGCCTGCCTTGAAAATCAGTATAAATATCACTTTAAATGCTAACTTTATAATAGCCAACTTAGATAAGATGAGCTGAGATACAGCTTCAAGTGAAATCGTAACATTTGTAGACAGCGTCGACAATGCTTACGAAATGACCTTGTGCTTAACGTAACCGAGCCCACCACATTTGAAAGATTAGATGCTTGAATAAACATTAAAAGAAGCATAAAAAGTGTCTCGTTTTTATTAATAAATGTAAATTTATTTAGGAATTAACATCAATGTTTGTTATTTATGAAATACTGTTTGTTGAAAAGTTCCCTCTTCATTTCAAAAATTGGCATAGCATAATCCATTTTTCTCAAGTTCACTAAGTATATAACACGCTGCTTACTTCTGTCCCTTTCCCCCTCAATCTGTCCCTATAAGTATCAGGTTTTCCAAGCCTTCCTTTCCCATTATGTGCGCTCGAAACTTTAACTGCCTCTTCCTGATGTTAAGTATAATTTTCCTTTTTATTTCCATTCTCTTCAAAACCACGTAGTTACGTTCGGTCCATGATATTCTAAGTAGCTTTCTCTAGAACCACATTTCTCTTGCCTCAAGTTTCATCTTCATCTGTGAGGTGATTGTCCTGCCTTTACTATAATGTAGAAGGACAGATATTACAGAATAGTTCAATACTCTGTTCTTTGTTTTTGTAGTAAATAAGAATTTAAGAATTAAATTTAACCTTCTTCTTCACTTTTACAAAAATTCAAAGTGACGTGTGAAATCCTGGTTTTTTCCCAAACAGAAAAAGGATTGACCATGAGAAAAAGTCGAAATCAGATTTCGCAAGTAGGTGTTAAAATAAATTTTTGACCAATGGGAGCGACTTTCAAGACTTGAGGACTTCGCGAGTCAGTGCGAAAAATCTAATAACAATAAAAGGGCTCCTGATCAGCGCCAGATGGAAGCAGCGAGAAAGACAACATTAAAATGTAACTTCAACTTCAAATCGACCCGGAGATAATGTCAGGTTGCATATTGCTCTCTTTCTCCTTATTTCTCGTGTACTGATTCGTTCTACTTCTTTCTCTCAAAGACATTCCTACTGAATACATACATACGTACTCACGCATATACTCTTTCAACAATTACTATTACGAACATTTTCTACAAATCTTGATACCCATGACTTTATCACTGAACACGAACTCTACACTTTAACTTCTTAACTGGACACATGGCTTGGAGGTGATTCCCCCCCTCCATCACACTACTGTCTGTTACTGCTTGCTTAAGGTAACTTAATCTCTCCAGAACTCTCCAGAACTGTATAGAAGAAACAGAATGAAGATAATTTTTGAAATTTTCTTAACTTTTTTCTGTCAGCAAGCCTGCAACTTGGTGAGTTTAGCCAGTGTGATCTTATTTTTTATTATTTTTTGAATTATTTATTTACTTATTTTTACTTGTATTTTTTATTTTATTTTATTCTTTTTCGGTTCTTATCTTTTCTGCCTAATTTTTGTGTAAATTGTTCTTAATTATGAAATTTAGGTTTGGTATATTAGGGTTTTGGTTATATGTAGGAATTCTAAGACCGGCCATGTTTTTTTTTTTTTATTGTTCTCTGTCATTCCCTTGCTAACTGGACACATGGCTTGGAGGTGATTCCCTCCCTCCATCACACTACTGTCTGTTACTGCTTGCTTAAGGTAACTTAATCTCTCCAGAACTGTATAGAAGAAACAGAATGAAGATAATTTTTGAAATTTTCTTAACTTTTTTCTGTCAGCAAGCCTGCAACTTGGTGAGTTTAGCCAGTGTGATCTTATTTTTTATTATTTTTTGAATTATTTATTTACTTATTTTTACTTGTATTTTTTATTTTATTTTATTCTTTTTCGGTTCTTATCTTTTCTGCCTAATTTTTGTGTAAATTGTTCTTAATTATGAAATTTAGGTTTGGTATATTAGGGTTTTGGTTATATGTAGGAATTCTAAGACCGGCCATGTTTTTTTTTTGTTTTTTTTTATTGTTCTCTGTCATTCCCTTACTAACTGGACACATGGCTTGGAGGTGATTCCCCCCTCCATCACACTACTGTCTGTTACTGCTTGCTTAAGGTAACTTAATCTCTCCAGAACTGTATAGAAGAAACAGAATGAAGATAATTTTTGAAATTTTCTTAACTTTTTTCTGTCAGCAAGCCTGCAACTTGGTGAGTTTAGCCAGTGTGATCTTATTTTTTATTATTTTTTGAATTATTTATTTACTTATTTTTACTTGTATTTTTTCTTTTATTTTATTCTTTTCGGTTCTTATCTTTTTCTGCCTAATTTTTGTGTAAATTGTTCTTAATTATGAAATTTAGGTTTGGTATGGCAATTTTTGATCATGTGGAACTAATTATTGTGTTTTTTTTGACGTTTCTCCAATTGGTTTCCCTTGCTAACTGGACACATGGCTTGGGAGGTGATTCCCCCCCTCATCACACTACTGTCTGTTACTGCTTGCTTAAGGTAACTTAATCTCTCCAGAACTCTCCAGAACTCTTATAGAAGAAACAGAATGAAGATAATTTTGAAATTTTCTTAACTTTTTCTGTCAGCAAGCCTGCAACTTGGTGATTTAGCCAGTGTGATCTTATTTTTTATTATTTTTTTTGAATTATTTATTTACTTATTTTTACTTGTATTTTTATTTTATTTTATTCTTTTTCGGTTCTTATCTTTTCTGCCTAATTTTTGTGTAAATTGTTCTTAATTATGAAATTTAGGTTTGGTATATTAGGGTTTTGGTTATATGTAGGAATTCTAAGACCGGCCATGTTTTTTTTTTTTTTTTTTTTTTTTATTGTTCTCTGTCATTCCCTTGCTAACTGGACACATGGCTTGGAGGTGATTCCCCCCTCCATCACACTACTGTCATTTTGCTTGCTTAAGGTAACTTAATACACACCTTCCAGAACTCTCCAGAACTGTATAGAAGAAACAGAATGAAGATAATTTTTGGGAAATTTTCTTAGCTTTTTCTGTCAGCAAGCCTGCAACTTGGTGAGTTTAGCCAGTGTGATCTTATTTTTATTATTTTTTGAATTATTTATTTACTTATTTTTACTTGTATTTTTTATTTTATTTTATTCTTTTTTTAGGTTCTTATCTTTTCTGCCTAATTTTTGTGTAAATTGTTCTTAATTATGAAATTTAGGTTTGGTATATTAGGGTTTTGGTTATATGTAGGAATTCTAAGACCGGCCATGTTTTTTTTTTTATTGTTCTCTATCATTCCCTTGCTAACTGGACACATGGCTTGGAGGTGATTCCCCCCTCCATCACACTACTGTCTGTTACTGCTTGCTTAAGGTAACTTAATCTCTCCAGAACTCACCAAGAACTGTATAGAAGAAACAGAATGAAGATAATTTTTTTTGAAATTTTCTTAACTTTTTTCTGTCAGCAAGCCTGCAACCTGGTGAGTTTAGCCAGTGTGATCTTATTTTTTATTATTTTTTTTGAATTATTTATTTACTTATTTTTTTACTTGTATTTTTTATTTTATTTTATTCTTTTTCGGTTCTTATCTTTTCTGCCTAATTTTTTTGTGTAAATTGTTCTTAATTATGAAATTTGGGGTTGGTATATTAGGGTTTGGTTATATGTAGGAATTCTAAGACCGGCCATGTTTTTTTTTTTATTGTTCTCTGTCATTCCCTTACTAACTGGACACATGGCTTGGAGGTGATTCCCCCTCCATCACACTACTCTTATTTTCTTGCTTAAGGTAACTTAATCTCTCAGAACTCTCCAGAACTGTATAGAAGAAACAGAATGAAGATAATTTTTGAAATTTTCTTAACTTTTTTCTGTGTCTAAGCCTGCAACTTGGTGAGTTTAGCCAGTGTGATCTTATTTTTTATTATTTTTTGAATTATTTATTTACTTATTTTTACTTGTATTTTATTTTATTTTATTCTTTTCGGTTCTTATCTTTTCTGCCTAATTTTTGTGTAAATTGTTCTTAATTATGAAATTTAGGTTTGGTATATTAGGGTTTGGTTATATGTAGGAATTCTAAGACCGGCCATGTTTTTTTTTTTTTTTTTTTTTTTTTTATTGTTCTCTGTCATTCCCTTGCTAACTGGACACATGGCAGGAGGTGATTCCCCCCTCCATCCACACTACTGTCTGTTACTGCTTGCTTAAGGTAACTTAATCTCTCAGAACTCTCCAGAACTGTAGAAGAAACAGAATGAAGATAATTTTTTGAAATTTTCTTAACTTTTTTTCTGTCAGCAAGCCTGCAGCTTTTGGTGAGTTTAGCCAGTGTGATCTTATTTTTTATTATTTTTGAATTATTTATTTACTTATTTTTACTTGTATTTTTATTTTATTTTATTCTTTTTCGGTTCTTATCTTTTCTGCTAATTTTTTGTGTAAATTGTTCTTAATTATGAAATTTAGGTTTGGTATATTGGGAGTTTTGGTTATATGTAGAATTCTAGAATGGCCATGTTTTTTTTGTTTTTTTTTTTTATTGTTCTCTGTCATTCCCTTGCTAACTGGACACATGGCTTGGAGGTGATTCCCCCCTCCATCACACTACTGTCTGTTACTGCTTGTGAGTAACCAATCTCTCCAGAACTCTCCAGAACTGTATAGAAGAAACAGAATGAAGATAATTTTGAAATTTTCTTAACTTTTTTCTGTCAGCAAGCCTGCAACTTGTTGAGTTTAGCCAGTCTTATTTTTTATTATTTTTGAATTATTTATTTACTTATTTTTACTTGTATTTTTTATTTTATTTTATTCTTTTTCGGTTCTTATCTTTTCTGCCTAATTTTTGTGTAAATTGTTCTTAATTATGAAATTTAGGTTTGGTATATTAGGGTTTTGGTTATATGTAGGAATTCTAAGACCATCCATGTTTTTTTTTTTTTTTATTGTTCTCTGTCATTTCCCTTGCTAACTGGACACATGGCTTGGAGGTGATTCCCCCCTCCATCACACTACTGTCTGTTACTGCTTGCTTAAGGTAACTTAATCTCTCCAGAACTCTCCAGAACTGTATAGAAGAAACAGAATGAAGATAATTTTTTGAAATTTTCTTAACTTTTCTGTCAGCAAGCCTGCAACTTGGTGAGTTTAGCCAGTGTGATCTTATTTTTATTATTTTTTGAATTATTTATTTACTTATTTTTACTTGTATTTTTATTTTTATTTTATTCTTTTTCGGTTCTTATCTTTTCTGCCTAATTTTTGTGTAAATTGTTCTTAATTATGGTAGGTTTGGTATATTAGGGTTTTGGTTATATGTAGGAATTCTAAGACCGGCCATGTTTTTTTTTTTTTTATTGTTCTCTGTCATTCCCTTGCTAACTGGACACATGGCTTGGAGGTGATTCCCCCCTCCATCACACTACTGTCTGTTACTGCTTGCTTAAGGTAACTAATCTCTCCAGAACTCTCCAGAACTGTATAGAAGAAACAGAATGAAGATAATTTTTGAAATTTTCTTAACTTTTTTCTGTCAGCAAAGCCTGCAATGGTGAGTTTAGCCCAGTGTGATCTTATTTTTTATTATTTTTTGAATTATTTATTTACTTATTTTTACTTGTATTTTTTATTTTATTTTATTCTTTTTCGGTTCTTATCTTTTCTGCCTAATTTTTGTGTAAATTGTATTTCTTATTTATGAAATTTAGGTTTGGTATATTAGGGTTTTGGTTATATGTAGGAATTCTAAGACTGACCCATGTTTTTTTTTTTTTTTTTTTTTATTGTTCTCTGTCATTCCCTTGCTAACTGGACACATGGCTTGGAGGTGATTCCCCCCCTCCCATCACACTACTGTCTGTTACTGCTTGTAGGTAACTTAATCTCTCCAGAACTCTCCAGAACTGTATAGAAGAAACAGAATGAAGATAATTTTGAAATTTTCTTAACTTTTTTCTGTCAGCAAGCCTGCAACTTGGTGAGTTTAGCCAGTGTGATCTTATTTTTTATTATTTTTGAATTATTTATTTACTTATTTTTACTTGTATTTTTTATTTTATTTTATTCTTTTTCGGTTCTTATCTTTTCTGCCTAATTTTTGTGTAAATTGTTCTTAATTATGAAATTTAGGTTTGGTATATTAGGGTTTGGTTATATGTAGGAATTCTAAGACCGGCCATGTTTTTTTTTTTTTATTGTTCTCTGTCATTCCCTTGCTAACTGGACACATGGCTTGGAGGTGATTCCCCCCCTCCATCACACTATGTCTGTTACCCTGCTTGTAAGGTAACTTAAAAAATCTCTCCAGAACTCTCCAGAACTGTATAGAAGAAACAGAATGAAGATAATTTTGAAATTTTCTTAACTTTTTCTGTCAGCAAGCCTGCAACTTGGTGAGTTTAGCCAGTGTGATCTTATTTTTTATTATTTTTGAATTATTTATTTACTTATTTTTACTTGTATTTTTATTTTATTTTATTCTTTTCGGTTCTTATCTTTTCTGCCTAATTTTTGTGTAAATTGTTCTTAATTATGAAATTTAGGTTTGGTATATTAGGGTTTTGGTTATATGTAGGAATTCTAAGACCGGCCATGTTTTTTTTTTTTTATTGTTCTCTGTCATTCCCTTGCTAACTGGACACATGGCTTGGAGGTGATTCCCCCCCTCCATCACACTACTGTCTGTTACTGCTTGCTTAAGGTAATCTCTCCAGAACTCTCCAGAACTGTATAGAAGAAACAGAATGAAGATAATTTTTGAAATTTTCTTAACTTTTTTCTGTCAGCAAGCCTGCAACTTGGTGAGTTTAGCCAGTGTGATCTTATTTTTTATTATTTTTTGAATTATTTATTTACTTATTTTTACTTGTATTTTTATTTTATTTTATTCTTTTTCGGTTCTTATCTTTTCTGCCTAATTTTTTATTGTAAATTGTTCTTAATTATGAAATTTAGGTTTGGTATATTAGGGTTTTGGTTATATGTAGGAATTCTAAGACCGGCCATGTTTTTTTTTTTATTGTTCTCTGTCATTCCCTTGCTAACTGGACACATGGCTTGGAGGTGATTCCCCCCTCCATCACACTACTGCCATCATATTACTGCCCTTCAGGTAACTTAATCTCCAGAACTCTCCAGAACTGTATAGAAGAAACAGAATGAAGATAATTTTGAAATTTTCTTAACTTTTTTCTGTCAGCAAGCCTGCAACTTGGTGAGTTTAGCCAGTGTGATCTTATTTTTTATTATTTTTGAATTATTTATTTACTTATTTTTACTTGTATTTTTTATTTTATTTTATTCTTTTCGGTTCTTATCTTTTCTGCCTAATTTTTGTGTAAATTGTTCTTAATTATGAAATTTAGGTTTGGTATATTAGGGTTTTGGTTATATGTAGGAATTCTAAGACCGGCCATGTTTTTTTTTTTTTTATTGTTCTCTGTCATTCCCTTGCTAACTGGACACATGGCTTGGAGGTGATTCCCCCTCCATCACACTACTGTCTGTTACTGCTTGCTTAAGGTAACTTGTCTCAGAACTCTCCAGAACTGTATAGAAGAAACAGAATGAAGATAATTTTGAAATTTTCTTAACTTTTTCTGTCCAGCAAGCCTGCAACTTGGTGAGTTTAGCCAGTGTGATCTTATTTTTTTATTATTTTTTGAATTATTTATTTACTTATTTTTACTTGTATTTTTTATTTTATTTTATTCTTTTCGGTTCTTATCTTTTCTGCCTAATTTTTGTGTAAATTGTTCTTAATTATGAAATTTAGGTTTGGTATATTAGGGTTTTGGTTATATGTAGGAATTCTAAGACCGGCCATGTTTTTTTTTGTTTTTTTTTTTTATTGTTCTCTGTCATTCCCTTGCTAACTGGACACATGGCTTGGAGGTGATTCCCCCCTCCATCACACTGCACTGTCTGTTACTGCTTGCTTAAGGTAACTTAATCTCTCAGAACTCTCCAGAACTGTATAGAAGAAACAGAATGAAGATAATTTTGAAATTTTTACTTAACTTTTTTTCTGTCAGCAAGCCTGCAGCTTGGTGAGTTTAGCCAGTGTGATCTTATTTTTTTTATTATTTTTGAATTATTTATTTACTTATTTTACTTGTATTTTTTATTTTATTTTATTCTTTTTCGGTTCTTATCTTTTCTGCCTAATTTTTGTGTAAATTGTTCTTAATTATGAAATTTAGGTTTGGTATATTAGGGTTTTGGTTATATGTAGGAATTCTAAAATTCAGCCATGTTTTTTTTTTTATTGTTCTCTGTCAATTTCCCTTGCTAACTGGACATGGCTTGGAGGTGATTCCCCCCACTCCATCCTTTCTGTCTGTTACTGCTTGCTTAAGGTAACTTAATCTCTCCAGAACTCTCCAGAACTGTATAGAAGAAACAGAATGAAGATAATTTTTGAAATTTTCTTAACTTTTTTCTGTCAGCAAGCCTGCAACTTGGTGAGTTTAGCCAGTGTGATCTTATTTTTTATTATTTTTTGAATTATTTATTTACTTATTTTTACTTGTATTTTTTATTTTATTTTATTCTTTTTCGGTTCTTATCTTTTCTGCCTAATTTTTGTGTAAATTGTTCTTAATTATGAAATTTAGGTTTGGTATATTAGGGTTTTGGTTATATGTAGGAATTCTAAGACCGGCCATGTTTTTTTTTGTTTTTTTTTTTTATTGTTCTCTGTCATTCCCTTGCTAACTGGACATGGCTTGGAGGTGATTCCCCCCTCCATCACACTACTGTCTGTTACTGCTTGCTTAAGGTAACTTAATCTCTCCAGAACTCTCCAGAACTGTATAGAAGAAACAGAATGAAGATAATTTTTTAAAATTTTACTTAACTTTTTTCTGTCAGCAAGCCTGCAGCTTGGTGAGTTTAGCCAGTGTGATCTTATTTTTATTATTTTTTGAATTATTTATTTACTTATTTTTACTTGTATTTTTATTTTATTTTATTCTTTTTCGGTTCTTATCTTTTCTGCCTAATTTTTTTGTGTAAATTGTTCTTAATTATGAAATTTAGGTTTGGTATATTAGGGTTTTGGTTATATGTAGGAATTCTGAATAAGCCATGTTTTTGTTTTTTTTTTTATTGTTCTCTGTCATTCCCTTGCTAACTGGACACATGGCTTGGAGGTGATTCCCCCCTCCATCACACTACTGTCTGTTACTGCTTGTAAGGTAACCCAATCTCTCCAGAACTCTCCAGAACTGTATAGAAGAAACAGAATGAAGATAATTTTTGAAATTTTCTTAACTTTTTCTGTCAGCAAGCCTGCAACTTGGTGAGTTTAGCCAGTGTGATCTTATTTTTTATTATTTTTTGAATTATTTATTTACTTATTTTTACTTGTATTTTATTTTATTTTATTCTTTTTCGGTTCTTATCTTTTCTGCCTAATTTTTGTGTAAATTGTTCTTAATTATGAAATTTAGGTTTGGTATATTAGGGTTTTGGTTATATGTGGGAATTCTAAGATGACCATGTTTTTTTTTGTTTTTTATTGTTCTCTGTCATTCCCTTGCTAACTGGACACATGGCTTGGAGGTGATTCCCCCTCCATCACACTACTGTCTGTTACTGCTTGCTTAAGGTAACTTAATCTCTCCAGAACTCTCAGAACTGTATAGAAGAAACAGAATGAAGATAATTTTTGAAATTTTCTTAACTTTTTTCTGTCAGCAAGCCTGCAGCTTGGTGAGTTTAGCCAGTGTGATCTTATTTTTTATTATTTTTTGAATTATTTATTTACTTATTTTTACTTGTATTTTTTATTTTATTTATTCTTTTCGGTTCTTATCTTTTCTGCCTAATTTTTGTGTAAATTGTTCTTAATTATGAAATTTAGGTTTGGTATATTAGGGTTTTGGTTATATGTAGAATTCTAAGACCGGCCATGTTTTTTTTTTTTTTTTTTATTGTTCTCTGTCATTCCCTTGCTAACTGGACACATGGCTTGGAGTGATTCCCCCTCCATCACACTACTGTCTGTTACTGCTTGCTTAAGGTAACTTAATCTCTCCAGAACTCTCCAGAACTGTATAGAAGAAACAGAATGAAGATAATTTTGAAATTTTCTTAACTTTTTTTCTGTCAGCAAGCCTGCAACTTGGTGAGTTTAGCCAGTGTGATCTTATTTTTTATTATTTTTGAATTATTTATTTACTTATTTTTACTTGTATTTTTTATTTTATTTTATTCTTTTTCGGTTCTTATCTTTTCTGCTAATTTTTGTGTAAATTGTTCTTAATTATGAAATTTAGGTTTGGTATAGGGTTTTTGGTTATATGTAGGAATTCTAAGACCGGCCATGTTTTTTTTTTGTTTTTTTTTATTGTTCTCTGTCATTCCCTTGCTAACTGGACACATGGCTTGGAGGTGATTCCCCCCTCCATCACACTACTGTCTGTTACTGCTTGCTTAAGGTAACTTAATCTCTCCAGAACTCTCCAGAACTGTATAGAAGAAACAGAATGAAGATAATTTTGAAATTTTCTTAACTTTTTTCTGTCAGCAAGCCTGCAACTTGGTGAGTTTAGCCAGTGTGATCTTATTTTTTTTATTATTTTTTGAATTATTTATTTACTTATTTTTACTTGTATTTTTATTTTATTTTATTCTTTTTCGGTTCTTATCTTTTCTGCCTAATTTTTTGTGTAAATTGTTCTTAATTATGAAATTTAGGTTTGACTTATACTAAGTTAAAACTTCATTAACTTCAGTCACATATTTATTTTTTTTAATTGGAGTAGATAGTACCTTCTATCGCCAGGTCTCACACTCCACCCCCTTCTTTTGGACAGGAGTAGAGTTGATCGCCTTGTTTCTAGTTTAGGAAGGGGTTCCCGAGTAGATAGATTAAACTAATTGGAGTAGATAGATTAAACTATCGCCCGGTTCACACTCCACCCACATCTATTGAACAGGTGAAGAGGCTCATCCCTTGTTTCCTGTTTAGGATGCGGTTTCCGGTTTTCTCTTTTCCAATCTTTTCACTCTTTTCCTTTATTATTTTATTTTTTTTTTTTCAATTGGAGTAGATAGACTAAACTATCGCCCGGTTCACACTCCACCCACATCTATTGAACAGGTGAAGAGGCTCATCCCTTGTTTACTGTTTAGGATGCGGTTTCCGGTTTTCTCTTTTCCAATCTTTTCACTCTTTTCCTTTATTATTTTATTTTTTTTTTCAATTGGAGTAGATAGACTAAACTATCGTCCCGGTTCACACTCCACCCACATCTATTGAACAGGTGAAGAGGCTCATCCCTTGTTTCCTGTTTAGGATGCGGTTTCCGGTTTTCTCTTTTCCAATCTTTTTCACTCTTTTCCTTTATTATTTTATTTTTTTTTTTCAATTGGAGTAGATAGACTAAACTATCGCCCTGGTTCACACTCCACCCACATCTATTGAACAGGTGAAGAGGCTCATCCCTTGTTTCCTGTTTAGGATGCGGTTTCCGGTTTTCTTTTCTTTTCCAATCTTTTCACTCTTTTTCCTTTATTATTTTATTTTTTTTTTTCAATTGGAGTAGATAGACTAAACTATCGTCCCTTGCACACTCCACCCACATCTATTGAACAGGTGAAGAGGCTCATCCCTTGTTTCCTGTTTAGGATGCGGTTTCCGGTTTTTTCTCTTTTCCAATCTTTTCACTCTTTTCCTTTATTATTTTATTTTTTTTTTTTCAATTGAGTAGATAGACTAAACTATCTGCCCGGTTCACACTCCACCCACATCTATTGAACAGGTGAAGAGGCTCATCCCTTGTTTCCTGTTTAGGATGCGGTTTCCGGTTTTCTCTTTTCCAATCTTTTTCACTCTTTTCCTTTATTATTTTATTTTTTTTTTCAATTGGAGTAGATAGACTAAACTATCGCCCGGTTCACACTCCACCCACATCTATTGAACAGGTGAAGAGGCTCATCCCTTGTTTCCTGTTTAGGATGCGGTTTTCGGCTTTCTCTTTTCCATTCTTTTTACCCTTACGTAGCCCCCTGCGCATCAGTGGCGTTACTGCCTTGCTCGGGGTGATATGATTAAAAAAAAAAAAAAAAAAAAAATACTGTTTCTAATTGCACATCAACTTCTGTTATTCTTTCCTTTTAATAAATTTCTATTTTAAAATGTACATTTTATTCTTACACTATTCCACACAATTTCACAGATTCCAATCTGCCGACAACCAACCTTCTGATAACTCTGATGATGATAATTCTTGATAAAACTTGTAAGCTTTAGGGAGTTCGGTTAAGTATGACACAAGACCGAATAAAAGAAAAATTAACAAGCTCCCTACGGCTACAGTTTCTAACGAAATCTTCCTGTTTCTTAATACGTTTCTTCTTTAATGTGCCACGTCTTCTCAGGACGTAGGCGATCATGACTCTTTACAATTCACTGCCCTTTAGCTCTTATTACATTTTATCTTTTCGTTATTTCACATAAACCTTGTTCCACCATCCATTTACTCAAGCTCATCAAGTACGTTATGCGCTGTCTTTTTCTGTCTCTCTTTGCCCTCTGCCTTGTGAGTATAAAAAATAACACTGTTCTATATGGCAGGGATGCTGGACAATCTCATCAAAGATGAAGGAGAAACTCGAAGTGAATTGCACTGCGGTTAAAACACGTCAGATCGAACGACGGTTTTTCTAGGGGTCGTAAGTTCGAATTCTGCCGGAGGATGCATATTTTCTTAACTATATTTCTCGATCATTCAGGCTAGTAGATGTAAAGAAATATAGTTTAATTATGAAAAAAGACAGAGCATCTACTCAAATACGAGTATCCATTTAAAATAATGTTTAAACAAAAAAAAAAAAAAAAAAATTCTTGATCAATTTCGTAGATTCGATTAAAAAAAAAGATTAATTAGAGTTACCTCCCGTGCTAAATCTAAGGGATTTAATTCTTTGTTCAGCAGCTCAAGGGAGATAATTCACATAATTTCTTGAAAATTTTTTTGATTATTTTCGACAAGATTCAATTTAAAACCTAAATTACTCCCTACTATTTCTTTAAGTAGACATGTCTCTTAACAGGGATCTAGTGGTACTTAACTCTATCAAAAAAAAAAAATGTAAAAATTGTCACAAAAATTGCTCAGGAGAAACCCTAATAAATGTAAATAAAAAAACACGAAACAGACATTTTACAAAATAAAAAATGCATTCGTTGGCCACCATAACGAAGCTAAGATTTTAACATAAAAAATGCTACGCTGATCAAAGTACTGGAGGAGCCTCGGTGATGTTTATTAAAATGGCCTTTTGTCAAACACAACTGAAATTAGAATCCAGAATCTTAATTTTTACACCGGCTTGTGAAATTTGCCTTAGTCTGTTGTTTTCAAAATGTTTTTAGTCATTCTGATCCGATTTTGTGTGTGTGCAGTTTTACTTTTTGCGTTTCAGTTAATTGTTGGATGATATAAAATTTGTTTTCTATAATAGAAAATAATTTTCTACAACGTGAATTTCTAGAGATTTCTAGAGATTTCCTTAATCGCAAATCGTACATTTGCGCCCTGGCTCTTACGTTATGTTCCAATTCCTGGCAGATCTTATAATATCACAGTGTGGAATACCCTGGCTCTTACGTTATGTTCCCATTCCTGGCAGATCTTATAATATCACAGTGTGGAATACCTACTAACATAAGTGATGGAAAGGAATAGAAAAAAACAAAAACAAACTCAAAACTAATTCGGCTAGATATTAAAAAAACAGCTAAAATTCTCAGAACTTATTTGTCGCGCGCATGTGTAGTCTTTCCAAAATAACAAATTTAGTCCGATGAAGTCTTGAAAGACGAAACGCGTAGCAAGTAAACTTTTTCCATTTTGTCATACAATTTCCTCAACTCTGTTTTTAATATACAAAAATATATATCATTATTTTATACCGTCGACCTAGAAAAACACCAAATTATCTAAACTTATTTATAAATGGAACTTTGTCTCTGTGTGTGTGTGTGTGTGTGTGTTCGTTACCTATAGACTCCGAAACGGCTGAACCGATTTTCTTGAAAATTTAAACAGTTGTACTATAAGCGTCTGCGAGTGTTCTTAGCTGGGTTTTATGTCGAGGTACCCCCGATAAATATCAAAAATCGATAATCGAAAAAATCGGGTTATAGAAGAAGTGGTCCAATTTTAATAAAATTTGATACACTCATAGGCAAAGACATAAGAAACGATATTCAGAAATTTCAAGGTTGCAGTTCTTACAATAGTGCAGAAAATCGATAATATATATATATATATATATATATATATATATATATATATATATATATATATATTAAAGGCAAGATGTTTGTGTGTGTCTGTATTTTTTTCAGCACTTTTATTTTAGTTTTTGCTTCGGGTTTGGCTCTAAGCAGGCATAATTGTAGTTCTTAGTCTCAGCCATGATACCATTTACTCAGAGGACTTATTTAGTCTTCAAAATTCAGTTTACGACGAAAAAAACTTATTTGATATCGATACCAGGAAATCAAAATTTGACTTACATCCATTCATTTTTTTTCAGTCTACGGTTTCGTTTTAACCGTTTTATTGCTTTTTAGTCTTTCGTGCCAACGTCCAAAGAGTCTGAGTTCCAGGACCATGGATTAGTTTTAAAGCTTTCATTACACCCGATCAACACTGGGCTATACTGCTAGTTTAAGAATATAAACAAATTTCGATATTGGCCAAGTCAATTAGAAACCGAAAAAAATTCTTACTGAAATGCATCAATGAAAATTCATCCCACGATACACACACAAAATACTTAGAACACAACATCACATTTTTTCAACATGCGCATACGATTTTCTAAAAGCATCTGCCGAAGAACTAGGAGTTGTTGGAAAAACTAAATACTAAAATATTATCAGCTGGACTGCAACTCCACAAAAAAGTACTTTTTAACAAAGCCGGAAATGACTCAGCTACACCAAATGATTAAACAAATAAGTGACAACCAAAACAAAATATTGAGACAAAAACTAAACAACCTATGCAGCAACAGCAAACAGAAACATTTTAGAAAGGCTAATTTAATAGAAAATCGATCGGATATAAAATATTTCCAATACAGAACAAAAAAACTCCAGTTTCGGTTTAATATTTGACACTGGAATTCACAAAGAAAACATAATAGACACTATAGTAACAAAATGACGAGCAAAATGACTCCGAATTCACCAAAGGCATAATCACTGCTACTATAAAAAACAAACAAACAAACAAACAAACAAACAAACAAAAAAAAAAACAAAACAAAAAAACAAAAACAAAAACAAAACAACGAGAAATGCATCAAAGAGCCTAACGAGAAATAAGGAAACCCACATCACCCCCTCTGAAAAGAGCAGGGGGATTGAACAAGAGTACATGTAAAGAAAAAGTAATTCACTACTCAACGATACTGACAATAACGAAAAAAAAAATAAACGAACAAAAAATAACTATTGAAACACAAAAAATTAACAAAGAAATCAGGAAACTAAAAATGTAAGCAAACTGTACTATAGATTCATACACTATCATCCTAGAACACCAAATCTTTACGGTCTCCCTATAACCCATAAAATGGCGAAAGCTATAACAAAATTTCCAACCTCTTCCCTTGGAACAATCAGTTCATCTCATATAAAGAACTCAAACAGCCTAGTTGAAAAACTAAGGGAAGTGAACATGATCGACAAACACATGGTCAGTTCAGATATAAAATCCTTTTACACCAACGCTGCAGTTAAAAATTTCCTAAATCTCCTAAAAAAGCATAGAAACACAATCAAAGACTCTCTCTACAAACAACTAAAATAATCAAAATCTGACGTCTCATTACTAATCAATTCTGCGTCAAATTTAGTAATGATTGTTACAAACAAAAATTTGGATTACCAATAGGATCGCCTCTCAGGGAAATGATGGCATGTATCTTCTTAGAATTTCTTGAATCCTACTTTCCTTATATTCATGATGCACTACTTATATATCCTTGTGATAGAGATTTATCTGACTTAATAAATCAATTCAACAAAGTTGGACGCGCAACGGAATTTTCATACGGAATGGAAGAATATATTTCCTTACTCTTCCTAGCTATCAAGCTAAACAGGGTTGGCAACAGTTTAAAATTGTGTCCACCGTAATTCAACAAAAGAAAACGATCTTATAAATTTCTATTCTCATTACAACAACAAAATAGAATCCAGAAAAATCATCGGATTCTATCTAAGAGCACGAAGTAAAACATTGTTAAGGAGCGAGAACTACAAAAGAACAGGAATTAAGACAGACGGTAACGATTGACATGGCATTAAAAGAGAACAAATAAGAGAAATTGGTCCTAGCCAAATTTCTTGTGTAGTCGGTGAGGACAGAACTGTTGTTCGGTTATTTATTAAATCTAGCTTCGTTTTGGCACTAAGCCGAAAGTATGGGGTATCCAGTTGTAATAAGTTCTGGTGAGACAAGCTTGCTAATCATTACACCCCGTTGAGGTGCCCCATTCACTTACGAATATAGTGAAATAACACATTTCTTTTATCAAGTTTCTAAGCAATGAAACTAACCGGGTTACGCAAGTTTGCGATTGGAGGGAAAGCCAGACGTCTGTCTATCCATTGAGAAAAATCTGCAATTAATATTTAACTTGTGGTGATACCAGGGACCGGATGTTTGCCCTCAGAGGTCCAGACAGCAAATGACCAAAACTGGTCTTTGCGCATCTGGGCTCCACGCAAATGTTCCAGTGGAAAACCAAAAATAAATAAATATCAGATTCCTTTTACGGACCCTTTTCGCGATCCAACGTGAATTTTGTTTATCGTCCAATGGGAAGCTCATAATTAAATCCGGGTGTGAATTCCGAAATGACTTGTTTGGAGCCCCAAAGACGAAATAAAAGGCCGACACAGGAAGCATCGCCAGTTGAGAAAATATGAGCGTAATTAATACGTCCCTTGACCACGTCAAGCGATCGCATTTAGCTTGCCTCTCCTTTTTCTCTCATCTTCTTCTTCACTGTTCACTGAACCACTTACCCGATGGACTGAGCGGAGACATCGAAGACACTCCTAACAAACAAACGCTCACACATACTTACGCACAAACTCTTTTCGGCATTTACTCTTATGAACATTTTTAGCGACCTTTGTACCAACCAAAAGACATTACTTTTATTTTAAAAAAAGCCTTAATTGTTTTTATATATATATATATATATATGTGTGTGTGTGTGTGTGTGTGTGTGTGTGTGTGTGTGTGTATTATTGGGGTAGATAGACTTAACTATCGCCCGGTTCACACTCCACCCACGTCTATTGAACAGGTGAAGAGGCTCATCTCTTCTTTCCTGTTTAGGATGTGGTTCCCGGCTTTCTCGTTTCCAATCATTCTACTCTTAAGTAGCCCCATGCGCATCAGTGGCGTCACCGCCTTGCTTGGGGTGATATGATTAAAAAAAATATATATATGTGTATTGTTTCTATACACAATTTGATTTTCTTGTTTTATACCCCTCTTATAGTGGGCTATCTACTAACAAGACCAAATTCAATTAATATATTTCAACACACAAATACACTTCACTATAACGGATAACCCACTATAAACTAATTGTTTGTTTGAATCTATCGTTTTCATAGAACTTTGTTTTTGTTCGTTCCTTAATCAATGGAAGTGATTCTATTCCGATTATTGACGATATTTTGCATGTCTTGCATTCTATACTATTTGTGGCTTACAACCACATCACTTTCAAACTACCGTTTCCCGTATAATCACCAAAGTTAAGCAACGTCGTATAGTACCGAGATGGTTGACCATATGGGAATGCCAGGTGCTGTCAACTTGGAGTGCGGGTGTTGTAATTGATAATGGTTTAGGATTGTTAATCGGAGAGCCAAGCTCTAATTCCCGTTGGGTTCGTTATAGTCATTTACATGCAAATACTCTCGGGAAAGGTATAAATCCACCTCTTCTCTCTCTAGCTATAGAAAGACCTGTCTCACCAAACTATTAACTAAAAAATATTACAATCTAAATATTTACTGGCTTTAAATAACCTGTAAATGGTTGATAAGCCGTAGGAAACGAATCGATCAACCTAACTATATTATTTATTCTGATGAGTGGCAACGAAAACACGGAATTTGAAATCGGCAAGCCGAGTTCAAATCCTGGTCTAGCCTGTTTCCACTATGTTCTGGGGAAAACCTTAAATCCATCTCCTTCCTACCAATTTAGGTGGTAGTTAGTATAATACAAGTACCATTCCAAATTAAAAAAAAAAAAAACGCAGAGAAGGCAACGCAAAATCGCATCATTATACTTTCCAAAAAATCATGGCAATAAAGAAACGGAATTTGCGGAGAACCGTGATCGCCAATGTCTTAAAATGATTCGGGGTTAAAAGAAAGTCTATAGCAAAAATCGATCTGTACTAAATTTTACAACTATGGATCTGAAATTTGAACTAATTTTAGAACAAAATCTGTCGTACATCAAACACCCGGAAAAAATAAGTCTTGATTGTTTGAAATTAAGGAAAACTACGTAGAATGAGCATGTATGTTTGATAATAAAAATAAAAATAATAATAATAATAAAATCCAATAGCAAGGACAGGGGGGCGTCAGGTTTGTAACTTAAAAATTAATACGCCTGTTAGATTAGAACTTTTTTTTCAGCTTGGAAACAAAAGTCCAAATCTTCTTGTATCACCCCCATCTAAAAAAATCTGCATGCTGATAAAGAATGCTTACAAGGAGATAAACATTTGGGTAGTTAATTCCATGAATTTGCTGAAAAAAAGCATAGCGTGAAGAAAAAAGGCCCCAAACTAAATAAAAACAAAATTTTATAGGAAACTTTTATTAAGAGAATAGGTCAAAGTATTTTTAAATTATTTAAAATTTTTTTTTTATTCTTTCTAACACGTTCAAAATTTTGGTATAAAATCTTATTTTTCTTTCGTCCGCGAGTGACGCAAATTTTACAAGGGTTTATTAAGGCAAACGTCATATTACGCAAGTCAATTGTTTGCTGGTGAAAAATACATTAATTTCGAAATTCTTGCAAAAATCAAATAATGGTCGGACTTTGATGAAAATTTCAAGATTTATTCATAAATGACTGAAATAATTTTTAAAAAAATCTTGGTATATATATATATATATATATATTACCCCCGCCAATTAATTTCTTGAAATGTCTAGGAATTCGCGACAGTTCTCTCATATACCTAATAATCAAATTCAGGAGTAACACGAGAATCAATTGTCTATTTTTTTTTTCTAAATTTGACCTTTTTCAGAAAATCTGCTCCGAATTGTGAAAACAAAAATGCAATAAAACGATGCCATTTTTATTATTTAGATAAACTTTTAATTGGTTTTATAAAACATACATATTAAGGATATAGTCTGAAAAAAAGAAATTCAAGGAATAATGAATTTTTACAAGAATTGTTTTCATTTTTATTATTTTTATTCAAAGATCATTTAAAATATCCGTCATCGTTCACCCTAGGTTGTTAAGTTAATACATGAAGACTATATTTACTAATTGAAAATTGAAAAGCTTAACACAAATAATTGAGCAATTCGATTTTTAGAATATAATATATAATGTGTGACCGAGGGTTTGAGTGTCTTGGCCTTGTTCAGATTGCTGTTTATGCTATATAAAGAACTCTCCCCCAGAAACTGTAACTAAGGTCCGCTCAGCATAGTTGCATTATAAACCACAGGTGAGATCTGTAGGTGTTGAACAAACACAAGTGTGGCTTAGCAGGCGTCTACAATTGGGATTAGCTAGCCACCCTAGTAGAAAGGTGATATTTTACTCTTCTTCCCCAACTTGAGAGAGATGTGACACAATGTCTTTTTTTAATGTGGGGGAACATGGTCGTGGTCAAATATTAGCTATCTACCGCGTAAGCGGTGGATAGGTTCAAAACCGGTCTTTTCGGACGCCGCGCTGCCCTAGCAGAAACGCATTATCGTATACAAGTGGGGATGGGAGAGAGAGAGAGAGAAAAACACACACACACACACGTTTTTGATTATTACGTGGATGTTTTTCATTTTATTTTGTAAATTTCGCTATACGCGTTTCGGGTCTTGTGACCCTCTTCCGGTGAAGAATGGTTGGTCGTACATATTAAAACAGTTGTCTTGTGTGTGGTAGAACATAAATGAAAAATTTATTTGCAGTGTGCCTTTAAGTCTGGTCAATTCTGATAATTATGCTGGACTAAACTATTTCGGTTTAAGTCATTAATTTCCGTTGTAATGATCTTAAGTACTAATATTTTTCCGCATCAAAACCTGTAAAATGAACACTGATGAGATTCAACAACCCATTGTAAATAACAGTGAATACATAATTGAAAAATTAAATTGTATTTTTTTAGATTGATAAACTAAAACGGAAATTATTACTCAATCTAATAGAGTTAATGTTTGAAATACATACAGTTTAACTGCAGTAATTATAATAAACTCAAAACCTTCGGCAATTCTTACATTAAAAAATACCTTAATTCCAGATTTTCGTAGATTAAAAGAAAAAGTTAAATACATTTTGCATTTTATACTGTTTTACGAATAAGTACTTTTGGAAAAAGCATTGGTCTCGTTTGGTACACTTTCAGAGTGTTCTCATTTTTGATGGTTAAATATTAATTTCAGAAAGTAGAAACGGTTCTGTTATACAGGTAACATTAACAAAATCACCGGAAAAAACACCCTGGTGGTATGTACACCCAACAATTGAGAGTACCTTCTTCAATTAACTCCTCGACGACCCTGGAAAGGGAGAATTATGAATATCAGAAATGGTTGGAGAGATGTGATCAAAAGAATTTGTTTGAGGACGATCAGATAGATAGCTTGGTAGACGATCAGATTGTGTTGCGTTAAGCGAGAGAGGTAGATCTTGAAATTCTTCGATTTTCATTTCAGATAAAACATCGTTTATTTGAATTAGGGGAAAATGTTAATGCCATTTTGAATTTGCCGTGAAGTTTAGAATATGGCAAAGAATTTGGAAGGTTTTTTTTTTTTTTAAGCAAGTTACTTTTCGGATTGTTATTAGATGTGTTTTTGTGAATTAACGATGAGCTTAAAAATGTGCAGAGTGCTTCGTGTCGAGCAAAACAGTTTTAACGTTTTTACAATGACAGTAAAACAAAAAAAAAAAACGAAGATTTCACTTGATAGTTCATTTATTCATCCTCCATCTCAACCACCTCCGTTCAGATTAAATGTACGAATTTGACTATCGTGAGTAGAAAACAAATATCGAACATAGGTGACTGAAATCTTTCGGATATTATCATTCGATAATAGTAGCAGGTCACAATGAACAATAATTTTACGGTGACAGACAGTATGTTTTCATAAATCATTAACTGTTATGCTTAAAATTAGTTTCACCTGTAAATATATTACTAAATAGATCTGAATTTATCAAGAAATATTTGGGAATGATTTTAGTTTAATAAATAATCAACGTCTGTTCTAGGGTATGTGTTGATGTCAGGTAATGCAACATTGCTTTCATCTATATTAGGAAGTTTATGGTTAATTTAAAATTAGAACTAAAAGTTAAAATGCCTTTTAATACGTTCAGATAAAGATGCAATATTTTAAATAATTCACGTTTTCTTGTAGAGATTTTAGAATCTTTTAATTTACGTATGTAGACAAGAAGGTGTTATAAATAGAACCCGATTAAAAAAAAAAAAAAAAAAAAAAAAAAAGAGACCGTGCAACATTTTCCCCCCATCCACCAGAATTGTTGGTAGAAGTCATTAAAAAATGTCTTCAAAGATGTGTTGGTTTGCCATATTTATAGATTCGTATTAACGTCGTTATTATAAGTCTGAGATTATATCCGGCAAATGGACTGTCTGATCATTGGAGACAGGAGTCCTTCTGAAGCATTTTTGCAGACATATTTGAAGAAGTTTCGCGAAAATTATCAAAAAAATAAGAAAAGCAAAGCTCGCGAAAAGTAGGATTCGCCACAAATTTTCAGTTGGTGTCCATTCGGGAGGATGATACGTGAGAGTGAATCTTTGGACATGTCCACCTTCGAGGGGACTCGTATTATTGTTCAAATCCAATGCCATGATTAATCAAGCAGAAAAAGTCATTAATACATACCGACGTGTTCCATGTTAGCATTCATTTAGAATTAAAAATTTAAAATAAAAACCGTGGCACATCGGAAAAAAAAAATTTGTAGGTGCGAAGAAAATGTTAGATAGCTCTGTCCTACCTTTTTGTTAGTCACATTCGCTGACCCAAACGGACTTCATTATTCATTTCAACATAACAACCTCTATTCCAAACGTCACCTTTTTAGTTGCTTGCATTTTGAAATGTTCATAGAGAGTAGTTCATCACTTGCACGCTGACCTTTTTTTTTTTTTTTTAAATCATTTCAATACAACACAAAGACTCTCTTGAGACCTTTATCTGAATGTACCTCGAAAAATAAATTAAATGTACCTCGAAAAATAAAATACTCGAACAAAAACAGAACAGAACATGAACTTTGAAAAGTTGATGCTCAATTTTTATCCGGAAGTGCAATATCTTATTGGAAAGTTTGTTGTGCAGTAGTTATTGGCTCGGAACGAGAAATCGGGGAGCCGAGTTCGAATTCCAGTTGAATACTTTGCATTCACGTTCGCGCAAATACTCGTCTCTTCCTTCCATTTATGGGTTAAATAACAGAACAGATTGGGTTCTATAGACTTAGCTGGCCACCAGTCTTCCGCAGAAAGTAATGGCAGCCCGCTGTGGGATAATCTTGTGTCTAGTCAGTTATGTCTCTTTTGAGACATGATCGCCCAAGCGTCTATCACGTATCGCACTTAACTGACTGACTGACAATAAAAATTAAACCGTTAGACCCTGGCAGTTGAATTTAACACAATTTATTTGTTTGTTTATGAATTTAACATGCATCTCTATTTATTTAGCTTTGTCATTAGCCTCAAATTCCAAAAACGTTCGAAAAAGCTAATTAAGTAACGAAACATCTTAAATTTATTGAAGTTTTTTCTATTTGTTTCTTGTTTAATCATATACAAGAAAATGGCGGGAAATAGTATAATCACAAACATTTCCTCTGTATATTATTAATATATTATTAATATATTATTATTAATTTTAAACAATGCCGCGACTAATATGCAGTGGATATCGGCTCGGAACGAGAACCTGGAGAGCCGAGTTTGAAATCAAGTTCGATTCCAACTGAATTCATTGCATTCATTTACGCACAAATACACCTGAGAAAGGTATGAATCCGTCGCTTCTTCCTCCAGCTATGGATTAAATAGCAGGACAGATTAGGCTCTATAGCCTTGGTTAACAACCAGTCTACTACTTATTACTTATACGTAAAACAATATAAATAAAATGCAAACTGTATTTAAGTTTTTCTTGAAGTTAATCTACGAAAATCTGGAATCGAGGTTGTTTAAAATAAAAGCCTTGCCAAACGTTTTAAGACTTTTTTTTAACTGCAGTTAAAATGCATTTCATTTTTAAACATTAGCTCTACTATTAGATTGAGTAATAATTTCCGTTTTAGTTTATCAATCCAACAAAATACAATAAAATTTAGTTTTTTTCAATTATGTATTCACTATTATTTACAATGAGTTCTTGAATCTTATCATTTTGAGTAAAATTCCACAGGTTTTGACGCGAAAAAATATTAGTACTTAAGATCATTACAACTGATTCCTAAATACGGAAATTACTAATGACTTAAACCGAAATAGTTTAGTCCAGCATAATTATCAGAATTGACCAGACTTAAAGGCACACTGCCAATAAATTTTTCATTTATGTTCTACCACACACAAAAGACAATTCTTTTAACATATACGACCCAACATTCTTCGTCAGAAGAGGGTCATAAGACCCGAAACACGTGCAGGGAAATTTACAAAATAAAATATGAAAAACATCTGCGTAATAATCAAAAACATTTGCTTTTTTTTCTTTCTCTTTTTTTCAAATATATATAAAGGCTGGTTTACTCGTATCCACTGATAACTTTCTACTAGGGCAGATAGCTAATCCCAATTGCAGACGCCTGCTCAGGTACACTTGCGTTTGTTCAACACCTACCGAGCCCACTTGTAGTTTATACTGCAACTATACTAAGCAGACCTTAGTTACAGTTTCTGAGAGAGAGTGCTTTATCTAGCATGAACAATCTGAACAAGGCCAGGGCGCTCAAACCTCGACCACGCAATTAAAATGTTTTAATAATTTTAAAAATCGAATTGCTCAATTATTTGTATTAAAATTTTCAATTTTCAATTAGTAAATATAGTTGTCATGTATTAAGTTAAAAACCTAGCATGAACGACGAAGGAGGTCATTTTAAATGATCTTTGAATAAAAATAATATGAATGAAAACAATTTTCGTAAAAACTCATTATTCGTTTAATATTTTTTCAGACTATATCCTTAATATATATGGTTTATAAAACGAATGAAAAGTTTATCTAAATAAAAAACGGCATAGTTTTATTGCATTTTTGCTTTCACAATTTGGAGCAGATTTCCTGAAAAAGGTCAAATTTAGGAAAAAATTGACAATTGATTAGCATTCTCCAATTATTCCTGAATTTAATTATTAGGTATATTAGGTATGTCGCGAATTTTTAGACATTTCAGGAAATTAATTGGTGGGAGTAAAATATGTAAAAAATAAATATTTTTACCAAGATTTAAAAAAAAATAATTATTTTAAAAATTATTTCAATCATTTATGAATAAATCCTTAAATTTTCATCAAAGTCCAACCATTATTTGATTTTTGCAAGAATTTTAAAATTAATGTGTTTTTCACCGGCCAAAAAGTGACTTGCGTAATATTACGTTTGCCGTAACGAAAGAAAAACAAGATTTTATACCAAAATTTTGAACGTGTTAGAAAGAACTGAAAATTAAAGAAAAATAGTTTAAAAAATACTTTGATCAATCCTCTTAATAATAACATGAACATTTTACCGATAACATTTTGATTTAAGTTAGTTTGGGACCTTTTTCTTCACACTATGCTGTTTTTTCAGCGAATTCGTGGAGGTACCTACCCAAAAGGATGTGCGTTGTGGTGCAGTCGATATCGGCTCGGAACGAGAAATCGGGTTGCCGAGTTCGAATTCTAGTTGAATTCCTCGCATTCACCTACGCGCAAATACCCTTGGGAAAGGTATTAATCCGTCTCTTCCCTCCAGTTATGGGTTAAATAACAGAACAGATTAGGTTCTATAGCCTTGGCTGGTAACCAGTCTACCGCAGAAAGTAATGGCATCCTACTGCGGGATATTCTTCTGCCCAATCAGTTATGTCTATTTCGAGACATGATCGCCCAAGCGTGTTTCACGTATGGCACTTAACTGACTGAATGACAATTCTATATTAATCCTATTTTTTCTGGGACGGTTAACCGCCCTTGATTATACTGGAATGGAACTAAATGTTTTGTCATATTAGCGTTGCCTTAGTGGGGTCGGTTTTGTGTGTGTGTGTGTGTGTGTGTGTGTGTGTGTGTACTTTAAACCCTTTACCTGTTATGTGTACATCTTTAGATTATTTTTATTATTATTATTTATATTATATTGTTTTTACGTTCTTATGTGTGCTGTTCGGATTTGTTTAAGTACTTTTCATTTTTATTTTTTAAATTAAAATAACGTAAAGAATGAAAAAAGCCATTTACGTGTTGTATATTTTATAAGTTTAAACTCGATTACATTTGTAGCTGATATGCACCAAAATGCAGGTCCCTCTACTATTTATATTACGATTCGTCCAACATAAAAGATTCAAGATAATAAAAACAAACTCCAATTTGTAACCAACAAATATATATATATTAAATAAAATAAGTGAATGCAATGAATTCAAACTCGGCTTCCCGATTTCTCGTTCCGAGCCGATATCCACTGGACCACAACGTTGCTATAATATTTACATAAAACAATGCTTATTTTTATTTCTTATGAAATCATTTTCTTTATAAGAATAAGGAAAAATCATTTTTTTAAAGTTTAATTAATATATCCCATAAATGATGTATTAATCTTATACACATTTTCTAAATATACAAGCCAAAAACTCTTCAAGGGAAATAACTCTAAAATCAGGGGAAGCTACTCTTTCAGTTTAACGAAATAGTTGAAGAGTCAAAACGCAATCTGTTTAAAAATATGCGATTTAAACAGCCGTTAAAGGTTCTGTTTTGAAAAATAATCGTGTGAATGATAATATTAATCGAAATTAAATTATTTTTTAATTAAAAATTGAAAATGTTCTCATTCCGCTCCCACCAATAAATAAATAAATAAATAAATAACAAAGGAAAAAGAAGTCACAAGTGATATCTTTTTTGGGTACCTCCATTCATTTTTGATAACTAATTTTTAAATTAAAATTTTAAAAATAAAAAAAAAGTTTTCTTTAAAGTTTTATTTTAGTTTTTATTGAAAGCTAAATGATTCACTTTACTATTTCTAGTTAGCAAAATACTCTGGTGTATTTCAAACAGAAATTATATTGATTGGAATATAAAATTTTGAGATATTTTTTTGAATTTTCAATTTTTCGGCCATTTTTGAGTGATCGACACATTTGTAAACAAAAGTTAATTCTCGGTTTAAAAATCTCGCAAAAATAAAATATACAACTGTGACACATTACTTTTGGAAAATTAGGAAATTTAATATTTAATTAAATTGATTTACACAAGTATTACATATTTATAGTACGAAATTTAAAACAACACTATTTTTAATCCCAGAGTTGAACTTTTTGAACTGTCCGCTGTATTTGAAATGTGTTGACAGCTCGCCAGATGAGTGATAAAATAAATGTATGGCGATCACAAGTGACATAATTGTACAATTTTTTCCGGTAACAGGAAGAAACCCTGAAACACATAACCTTTTAATATACACATAGAAATTACTATAAAAAAAGAAATTTCAAATACACACACAAGAAAAAGAAAATTATTTTAAAAATACGATAGCTCGATGATTGTTTATTAAACTTTTCAATTTTCGATTAGTAAATATAGTTATCAATTCATAACCTACCAACCTAACGTCTACACGTCTTGGAAATATTTTTGAAATTTTACAAATTATTATAATAAAAAAGACAAAAATAAAAACAATCTTTTAAAAATTTTATTATTGATCGAAAGAAATTTTTTTCATCAGAGTATAATGTCTGAAATTTATATTATTTATTAAAGCAATTAAAAGCTTATCTAATTAAATAATATAGTTTTATTGCATTGTTTATTTTACTATTCGGGGCAGATTTTTGGTATAAGGGGCTAAATGGTTTTAAAAAATGATACATAATTTACATTCTCCAATAAGTCCCGCGTTTAACTAAAACCAAATTTGTTTTTTTTTTGCCCACAGAATTTAATTTCTTGAAATTTAATGAATTTACGTTGAGGGGAAGAAGATGTAAAAAAATATTTTTATCAATATTTTTAAAAAATAATAATTTAAAAAATAATTGCATTCATTTGTAAATAAGTTCTGATAGTTTCATTAAAACTCATCAATTATTTGATTTTTGCAAGAATTTCTAAATTAATGCGTTAGTCACAGAAAAATAAGAGTGAGTTATGTAATATTACGTTTTACATTGCAAACTCTTGTAACGATTTGGCTCTCCGCTAACGAAAATAAAAACAAGATTTTACCAAAATTTTGAACGTGTTAGAAAGGATTAAAAATTAAAAAAAAATAATACAGATAGAAGCGTACTTTTTTTTATTTTTCAACGTAGTCTCCCAGCAGTGTCACATACTTTCCCCCTATGTGCACAAACTTCCGTATTCCCTCAGCGTAAAAATCTTTGGACTGATGTTTCAGCCAATCGCTCACAGCACTTTTGACTTCATCATCACTTTCTAACTTCGTGCCTCTCGTGAACGCTTTTAAGGGACCAAACAGGTGAAACTCTGACGGGGCAAGGTCTGGGCTGTAAGGGGATGAGGGAGCAGTTCCCAGCCCAGCTCGTTGATGGTCTGCACCGTTTGGGCTGCTGTATGAGGCCTTGCGTTGTCTTGGTGCAAGATGACTCCATGCGACTGATGACACCTGTTCTTTATGTCTTTCTTGACCTGTCTCAGCAGTTCACAGTAGTTGGCACTGTTCACAGTGCTTCCTTTCTCAAGGAATGAAATGATGATTGGGCCTTGTATATTCTAAAAAACGGTGAGCATCACCTTCCCCGTAAACCGCTGGGACTTGAACTTCTTCACTGGAGACCCTGCGTGCTTCTACTCCATGAACTGCCGTTTGGATTCAGGCTCATAGTGCCAAACCCATGTCTCATCATATGTGACCACCGTCTTCAGAAACTCATCACCATCCTTCTCATAGCGGGAGAGACACTGCTGGGACAACTCGACCCTCTTCTGTTTGTGCTCTGCAGTAAGCATCTTTGGCACCCACCGGCAGCTGACCTTCGAGTAGGCAAGGTCATCATGGACAATTTTGTGTGCTGTCCCAACAGATAGGCTCAAAGTCCTTGCAATGTCACCCACTGTCAGACTGAATGAGGTCATTGACTGATTCGATCACCTCAGGAGACCTCACTTCTGTAGGCTTCCAGGCCTGTCTTCATCCTCAACACTGCTCCGTCCTTCTTTAAATAATTTAGCCCACTTGTAGATATTTTTCTTTTGTTGAAACATGTGGCACCATACACAGTTGACATTCTCCTATGAATTTCAACTGGTTTGCACCCTTCAGCAACCAAAAACTTGATAACTGACCTCTGTTCAATCCTGGAGCATGTTTCTTGGTCGGCCGTCTTTGTTAATCTCCAAAACTCATTGTTTTTTTTTCAATCTGCAAAAAAAAAAAAAAAATTAAACTCCTTTGAAAAAGAATTAAAGGAAAAAAAAAAAAAAAGAAAAGAAGTAAGCTTCTATCTGTATTAGAAGTCCTTATACCAAAACATTCATCTTATTTATTGAATGACCGTCGTATTTTAATTCTAATTCTTCTATTACCCCCATCCACACAAACACACACATTTATTTAATTATGAGAAATTTTTTTTGTTGTGCTTAATTTTTATATTTGTTATATTTGTTTTAAGAACAAGTCCTCGGAGAATTCAAATAACATTTTTGGGTCAAACAAGACCCCAGTTACAAAAAAATCAGTTCTTACTTGTAAGATTAAAAATACAATATAACTAAGGTATTATTTCATTAGTAAAGTTTTAAATTGATTTTATGAATAAAATATGCTATGGACACTGTGGTCTTACGAAAAAAGATTTGATAAATAATGAATTTTTATAAAAATTATTTTCACATTTTGTATTTTATTTAAAATAATTTATAATCTTATATCTTTTAAAATTCTGTATTAATTTATTGCAGTGAAATGATATTGTTATGAAAAGAAAAAACAAAACTATACTTATTAATCATAAACGAAAAAGCTTACTCAAGTTCCAAAACCGCCAATATTTTAAAAAGAATTTTGATATTTTTTGTAAATACGAACGTCCATACACGGCATTATCAGTATATAAAAACGGTAACTATAGTAAATTTATAATTCATTTGGAATTTTTTAATATTTCGTCAACAAACGACTTCGTTTATTATAACGATAAAGCCAAATTACCTAAAATTCAATAAAATATTAGAATACTTGAAATATTTTATTTTTGAAAGATTTTTTAATAAAGAGAGTTATGTCTTGTTGGCAACATTGTCAATATGAACCATATTACTGATAATTATAGAAAATATCATTCTAATCAATTTCGTTCGTTTTGAAATACAGGAAAGTATTTTTATTTATTGGAAACATTAAAGTTAATTTATAATTTATCGATTGTTGTCAGTCTTGCGTTGCACAGTTTTTGTTGTTCACACTTTCAGTAACTTTTAGATTCTTTAGTTTTGTTAACAATAAAAGCTTTCTGCCTCCTCATTTTGCCTTGACAAACACCATGATGACGGTTGAAGGGCTTTGAAAAATGTTTAAACAAAAAAAAGAAAAAAAAAAGAAAAAATGGATGAGAGCTTGGACTTGAAAAAGCTTAAAGCGTCGACCAACTGACCTGTCTGTAAATTGTCTTCCGACAAATTGTTTTTAGGCGAACTGTCTGACTACTGCATTTATACTATTGTAACTTTGCGAAAATGAAAACTCAGTAATATTAAATACAAATATTTATTTTCTAAAATATATACGAAATTGATATTTTCAATAAATGATAATTAAATGTCAGCCTTAGAAGAAGTATGAATTGTTATTTTCTGTTACTGTTCATTCTAATAATATTCTCTCGATTATTTTCTAACAGATGTAATTTAAAGTTACTCAATTCGCTCGCTATTGCAGTCAAATAACTTTTTATAATTTTATGTTAGGAAAATGTAAAATAAGTTTCTCCTTTTAGATGAAAAATTAAATTGCTGTTTCAATTTGAACTGTACTTTTAAAAATCTTTTAATCATTTCACCCCAAGTAAGGCGCTAAAGCCACTAAAACGCAAGAGCAATTACTGAAAATGAGTTGATGAGAAACTGAGTAGACGTTATTGAGTCGAAAGGACAATAAAATAACAGGTTTTTTTTAAACTTTGTAGTTGACAGGAAAGCAAGAATCCTGAAGAGATTCAAAAGTGAGAATTGCGATAGAAGAAAGTATTAGCATAAAACTTACGGTTACATTCAGTAAAAAGTTAAATTTTAGGACATAGCCATCAATCTAGAAGTAGTCTTCAGGATTTCGATGTATCAAAGAGGAAAATGATATATATTCTTGTATAATTAAGAGAAATGTGGTACAAAGCCAAAAGAGTGAAATGATAGATTTCAATTGTTCTATCTGTTAGCTAACCACAATCACTGTCTCGAACAACCTAAAATATTCCTTATACCAAAATAACACATTCTTACTTATCATTTTTACTTCAGTCACCATAATACCACATGTCTCTATGAGATCACAGATTCTTGAAGACCAGACTTTTTAAAATTTATTTTACGGTCTTGAATGACCCCATTGGAGAGAAATAGTGTGCAAACTCGTGTCGAGAGCTTTTGTAATGAGTTTAATCTTGACTGAATGCCCTGTTATTATGGTTGACAGAAACAACTAAAATGGATTGCACGAGACGACGAGAAAATAATGACAGCATCAAGATGTTGATGCTGCACACTACGTTAAACAAAAGGAAATATAGGCCGTTGCTGGTTTTCATTTTGGCGTCCAGTATAAGCAGAGAATTAAAGAGAATGAAAAAGAGAAGAAATATCAAAATAAAAAAACAAATATGAATATATTTATATGAATAAATATGAAGCACAGTATCTTATAGTATCCCAAGTTAATACAGAACATTCTTGAAATGTTACAGATACTTTGTATTTTGGATGAGAGGATATGTGATGATGTGGTGGCGTCACGGTAATGTTGCAATCAACTATTTTCCAGATCTAAAACTAACCGCTCATCTCGAAAGTTGTCACTGTGTTGTGATAACAGCGTGTGTTAGAACTGAAAAATTCCGTGCTGGTCAAATGATGTTATAATGCTTTTTTCTTCATTTCTATGGAAGTTATAAAATTACTTTTTGCATTTAAAAAGGAAATATTGAGATTCACTAAAATTTCCTGCGAAAACAACAGCCGACTTAGGATAATTTGACTATAGAGCACTTTTGAATGCACCCTTTGGGACTTCATATCCTTTTGAATGCACCCTTTGGGACTTCATATCCTTTTGAATGCACCCTTTGGGACTTCATATCCTTTGTACTTGTCAAGACAGCCTGCACAAAGTTTTTCTTACACGCGCCCACAAACTAAAATCTTCACCCGTTTTCAGTAAAAAAATGACAGGGAGCCAAATCTGAACGAGGGTGGGGCACCAAAGCCTACACCAGACGCACGATTATTTCAATGGCAACGGTCAGTTATTATATGAGCAGATTTAATAGCATCTCATTGACAACTCTGTTCATGCTTGTCCTGGGTATGACAATAAACTACATCCGGCAGCAAGGCCTCTAATTCGGAGGTTATGAGGAGCGTGAAACTACCTCTTAATTGCTGTTGTTTCCAGGTTCACCTTGACACGGTGTGGTAGCACCTGTTACGGTCCCAGCTATGAGCAAATAACTATCTCCGCATCAAACTGGGGTCAAAAATACTATGAAAGTATAAAAATAGACTTTTATAATAAAAATTCCCGAAATATATTTTTGGAGAAAAAATATTACCAGCAATAAATTTTTGAAGGAAAACAAAACAAAACAAAACAAAACAAAACAAAACAATAAAAGAAACAAAATAAAAACATACCAGCAATACATTTTTGAAAAAAACAAAAAACAAAAAAACAAACAAAAAACGAAAAAAAAAAGCAGCAATACATCTGACTCTCAATGAAAACCACATTACAAAAATACATTTAAAAAAGCTGATCTATGAATTTATTTCTTACAAAGAATATATATTCTATGCATACAAATCTATTATAAACATCTTGTCGACATTAAAAACTTGTTGAGGTTAATATGCTGTAAACCAAACCAAATCAAACCAAATTCTGTTCATGAATGCGCAGGTGGGTCCTCTAGTTATATCCTAGTCATGTAGAAAATCTAAAAAATAACAAAAAATATTAAAAATAAGACAAGCAATCAAAAAAAAATAATTACGGTAAAGATGAGGTTTCATTTTTTTCATTTTTATTGGCGTTATGGGATTACCCCTCTTGTATTGACGACTAATAACATCCGGTAAGTGGCGTTGTACAAAGCAGTAATAAAGGAAATAGCACAAATCCATTCTGTTATTTCGCTCTTCAGCCATAGGACAAGATCACAGTAATCTATCTATCTATCTATCTATCTATCTATCTATCTATCTATCTATCTATCTCCTGACACTAGAAAAGATCCCTCTAAAAGCAAATGAGACAACGTATACGACTTCTGCAACAAGGTGGTAACCTGTTTTATCGATTACGTAAAAGCATTTGACAAGGTACGGCACAATGATCTATTTGAACTATTAGGAAAGTTAGATCTACTTAGAAAGGGTGTTAGAATAATCCAGAACTTATACCGGGAGCAAATTGCCTGCAGATGGATAGAAAATGAATCGAGTAGCTCCATAAAAAACAGAATGGGGCAGAAGATATATCTTCTCCCCAGATTTATTCAGCCTCTATAGCAACGCTATCCTAAGAAAACTAGCACGATTTATTATCGGTGGGCATAATCTTAACGAGATACGCCGATGTGACTGTGTTGATGGTCGATTCGAAAAGGTAACTATAGGACCGTCTAGACAGTGTATTAGAAGAAAACATAAATAAAAAAAAACAGAAAAAAAGGACTATCAACTGCAGACAAAAATATAGTCATCAGCAAGAGAAAAAGTTCAGGTTGATGCAAGTTACGAATTGTAGATATAAACATCAAACAGGTGCAAAAGTTTTAAATATCTGTGAATAATTTCAACAGAGAATGGAAAATGCAACACCGAGATTCAAGATGAGGACCCCGAGAAGCCACATCACACAGACAGACCGAGAGTAACTGACTAAGTATACGAGTATTAAAATGTAATATTAAATATAAAAGATACAAGTCTCTTGTTCTCATTGAAATGTAGTTGGTGTTAGCACGACTTAGTAAAACGGCTTCATTACAGTGAAGTTTCCCGAACATAATGTCCGTCGATTGGTAATGATAATATTAGCCGTTTCCTTATTTTTTTATTTTTTATTTTTTTAATCATATCACTCCAAGCAAGGCGGTAACGCCACTGATGCGCAGGGGGCTACGTAAGGGTAAAAAGAATGGAAAAGAGAAAGCCGGAAACCACATCCTAAACAGGAAACAAGGGATGAGCCTCTTCACCTGTTCAATAGATGTGGGTGGAGTGTGAACCGGGCGATAGTTTAGTCTATCTACTCCAATTGAAAAAAAAAAAATAATAAAAAAGGAAAAGAGTGAAAAGATTGGAAAAGAGAAAACCGGAAACCGCATCCTAAACAGGAAACAAGGGATGAGCCTCTTCACCTGTTCAATAGATGTGGATCCTTATAAGGAAACATTTGGTATTCATTGACGATGCAACTTGTTCGCTTTTTCCAGTATTGTTGCAAGTGGGTTTCCTTCCGAATACTCTAGTATTACTGAATGTAATAAACATGTGAAAAGTCTGAAGGACATATTGGTTAAAATATTAAGTTAAAACAACAAAGATTACAAGGAGGAATATTTCATAGTATATACACATGTATACCGAGTGACAAGTGTATATGCTACCCTTTTTAAGTTGTTACCAAAAAAGAGTGTACCATTGATTGGAATGAATTCAGTATATATATGAGCTGTGATACAGCGAAACGGATCTGTCTGCGGATGACTATTTTACGCTCTCACACCCTGATTGAGCACCCTGGAAGAATGGTAGACTTTGAAAAACAGTAGCTACTCTAGCATATACGCATCGTTCATTCAGCAATTAATTAGAACACTCTCAGCTATTCGGCGTGTATAATGATAATATACACGCTAAAAAGTCTGCCTCCTTCTACCGAGCACCATAGCTCAGAGATGGAATCGCCGACTGACACCAATTCGGTTGGGTTTCAATCCTGGGTAAAAAGCTATCGGCTGTCTAACCGTGCTGATGAGCTGTGATACCGCGAAACAGATTTGTCTGCGGATGACTATATATATATATATATATATATATATATATATAAACTGAATTCAACCAATCAATGGTACATGCATACATATATATGTATTATTTATTACATAGTTAATATAAAACGCATGAAGATACCAAAAGGTTGAAAGCAAGGTCGCATAATCGACTGACCTTCCGAATTAGAATAATTAAAAGCTTTACATTATATATGCATTGAGAATTTTTTTGACACAACTGTTTATTGATCTAATTTTACCTTGTTTTTAAGAACGCTCACGTTATGATGCAAACCACCCTCGGTCTCAAAATTATACTGCGTGAGTTAACTGGCTGTAAGTGTTCGCTTCGGTTCCGCCCCCAGGTGATCGATGATGTTAAATGATCGGTTGAAATCTTTCACTTTCTCTGCCACGCTGTGTTGTGATTTTTAATCTCAGGGAAAGCTACGGATCTGCGAAAAAGGACGGTCGTCTTCGTACTGCATCTCTCGAGATATAGTTGGGTGCATATGCAGAAATAAGGGAAACAGACGAGAACAAAAAAAATGATTAGAAGACAGTAGCGACGGCTAGTCTATGTGAACTAATGATTATATTGTATCTCTTTTTCTAACGAGAGAGAGAGAGAGAGAGAGAGAGAGAGAGAGAGAGAGAGAGAGAGTAAAAAAGGAATTAAAAGAAAATATAATCCAATTTTTTTTTCAGTCCACAAACTACTCGCGGCTAGTATGTCTGTTGTTGCTAGAAGTAATGCAGTCTTTATACTTCCCTGCCCTCGGGTTCTGCTTATAAGCGGTACTCATATTACTAGCGTGTGTGTGTGTGTGTGTGTGTGTTTGAGAGAGACAGGGAGAGAGAGAGAGAGAGAGAGAGAGAGAGAGAGAGAGAGAAAGAGAGAGAGATTTTTTCCGTGTCTTCACCCCAGGCGTTCTTTACGTCTCTGTGACGATCTCATCGTCGTTCTGACTTCTTCTCTTCTGACTTGATTTTCAAATCCGTTGTGTTTTTGTTGAAACTGTTTCAATATGATGTGGGGTGGTAAATGTCTCTCCATAAAAATTTAACGTCAGCTTCGGATATCTGGCTTAGATCACCCACTCATGGTTTTCGCCATCCTAGAAGCTTGGAGACACGATTCTGTTGACTTTATACATTTACCTGTCAGCGTTAATTACAATTTCATCCTTACGTGGGTGTTTTTTTTCCAAATTCGACTGATAATTTACACTTGCGGTTGATCATTTCTTTCTTTCTCAGAGAGAGAGAGAGAGAGAGAGAGAGAGAGAGAGAGAGAGAGAGAGAGAGAGAGAGTGCAACAAGCAAGAAAGAAAGAGAATTCGCTCCCTTTCGAAAGGCCATCTGGTTATTGCTCATTTATTATCAATCGATGCCATCTCATAAATGGCATCGATTATTTCCTTCTTCCTATCTTTCTTTCTTTCTCAGCCCTTCCTAAGAAAAGAAAAAATATACACACAGGGATATTCTCCAAATATCTATTCCTGGGTTCAAATCCAGGATCCGTCGATACTTGTTTTAACGTGTGTGCATAAGGAACACTTACCGTATTACAACGTAACGAGGAGTTTTTTTTTTGAATGCGCAATTTTCAAAATTAGAAGAAGTTATAACGTTTTTATCCATGGTTGTATGAACCTAATAGGTATTTTTTGGTATGGTTACACTTAGTCATAATTTCTGTTCATTCATTTAGTAATTCATTTTGTTTGGTCATTATATAATAGATAACTTTTTTTCCTGGCACAGTCTACATATTTTGCCACCGTTGTAATGCTTAGCTGTTTTCACTATACACCACATTATGTTTGGGTCTTTTTCAATTTCCACGCTGCTAGCCAATTTTGTATACTTTTTAAAGTTTTCTAGTTTAAATGTCAGTCAGTCAGTTAAGTGCCATACGCGATACACGCTTGGGCGATCATGTCTCGAAAGACTGACTGGGAAGAAGATTATCCCGCAGTAGGTTGCCATAGCTTTCTGCCTTTTTGCCGACCAAGGCTATAGAATCCAATCTGTCCTGCTATTTAACCCATAAGTGGAAGGAGGAGACGGATTAATACCTTTCCCAAGGGTATTTGCGCGTAAGTGAATACAATGGATTCAACTGGAATTCGAACTCGGCTCCCCGGTTTCTCGTTCCGAGGCGATCTCCACTGTACCACAACGCACATTCGCGGTTTAAATGTAGACCTGTGATTAAACTATCTGATCTTAATGGGAGAAACCTGGGTTGCGTAATATAACTTGTTTATAAATGAAAACTATTAAAAAGTTCTACAGTATAATTGTATTGAACACTTTTTAATACAACTGTGTACTAGTCTAATTTAATTATGACCAAAAACTAAGTTATTAAATAATTAAATAATTAAATAATTATATATATATATATATATATATATATATATATATATATATATATATATATATATATATATACCAGAATACCTATTCTTCACTTTAATATGAAATTTCTTTTCGTATTTTTTCAATTGAGAATCATTAATTTGGATGATGAATGCGTTGCTTTCTTGAATTTGTTACAATTTTCAGTTAATGTAACGTTATAAGACCACGTTGTGGGTAGTCTACATAAAAAAGAAAAAGAAAACAAGAAGAAAAAAGAAAATAACAAAAACCAAAACAAAAATAAAACAAAAAACAACAACGAAAAGCAAAAAACAAAAGGAACAACGTTTTCGCAGTCTCTGTGAAACGTTGCAGGTGTTTTTCATCTGGCTTATCATCAAGTCATGTTTCCTTTTTCCAGCCCCAAGACCGAGAAGTCTGCGTTTCACTTTTCACACAGCCTATGTTACACGTGGTAATTTCTGGCAGTCTGTAATATTGGTTGATTACCTGGCATCTTGGTTTAATTCCCTTTCCTACCGCCGTAACGTGTGCCTTTTCTATAGCTACTTTCATGGTAATTGTTCTGATGAATTTTCCGCTATGATACCTACACTTTATGAATTTAAGCGCAGTACTAGATTGGCTCCAAGGTCTCATCATTTTACAGTTGAAATGACTAGAATTAACCGTTAGTTCAATGCTAACAGTTCTCACTTCTCGCTTTTCTCACTTCTAGGTTCTTGTTTTTCTTAATTAACTTTGATCTTCAAAAATTTAAAAGAAATGTAAGTCGTTATCTTCTGTCTTTTAAATATTTTTTCTTTTAGTGTCCTTTTTCTTTAATAATGTCGTTTTTCTCAAATTCTTTCACGCTTAGTAACTTCTTGCGTCTTAGTGGCTTTATTGTCTTGCTGGGAGTGAAATGATAAAAAGGAGATATCAAATAATATGAGAAATACTTATACTTCTAATGCTTTAAAAATATGGAATATTCCAAAGAGATTTGCATTATTATTACATGACCTCTGCTGGATCGGCCCACTGGATTGTCCGGCAAGATCCTGGAATCAAGTTTGCGGTAGAATCAGTTTTGGTACCTGTAATTACGTCCTCCTTAAGTGATAAAAGGGCACTTGCGGGAGTCCTTTTCTAAAACTGCAATGATTTCCACGTGGTAACTCCACAACAGTGTCCAATTTCCTCGGATATTTCTCAACTGCTAACACAAGTTGTCGGCAGAAAGGGTCTCTTGTCATTTAAACGTGTTAATGAGATGAAGGCGTTAAATGTATGGAAGCTCGCATGTGGAGCAATTCTTCGTAGTCCATTCTCAGACACTCCAGTCGCCACCTCCTTGCCTCAGTAGTGCATTGCATGCTGAAAATTAGCACTTAATGATGATGGCTGGCCGGGAAAAGGGGGGGGGGTTAAAAGTGTCCATCCATTTTCCCAAGACATGTCCGTTCGATCATCACGTGCCCGAAGGAGATTAACCAGTTTGAAGAATGTCCCACGGCTTTTTGAGATGGGATGCGAACCCCTCAGAGACGCACGAAACTTTAGAAGATGGAGGGCTGACGAGGTTGGTCAGTAATTTAGTACTTAGTCATTTCTTGTAACGATTCGCGCATCTTCGCCTCCGGCTGGGAAAGAGAACGCCTGTGAACAATCATTACACATGCACGGCGTATGAACGAGAAGGACGCGATTTAAATGAGACATGGTCGGCGAAAAGTCTTGTATTGTTTAATCTAAATCGTAACGAGAGGGAGGAAAGGAAGTCTTGAGAGGAAGTTAGTGACGAAGGGAAGGGAAGAAGAAGAAGAAGAAGAAGAAGAAGAAGAAAAGACTGAAAGAAACAATGAGAAAGGCACGAAAGAAGAAAGAAAAGCAGAACTGTAAAAGGAATTTTGAAAGTGAAAGAAAGGATGAGATATAAAGCACGAAAGAGAAGAAAAGGAAGAAAGAAAATAGAAATAAAGAAAGTAAATGACAAATAAATAAAGAAAATGAGAAATCACCTAGTAAAGAAATAAAGGGAGAGAGAGAAAAAAAGGAAGTGAGAAATAGAAAAAAAAAAAACAGAGAGAGAGAGTAATAGAAAAAAAGAAAAAGAAAGTGACAGAAAGAGATACAGAAAGAAAGAAGAAAAATAGAAAGTAACAGAGAAAAAGAAAAAGAAAGTGACAGAGAGATATAGAAAGAAAGAAAGAAAGAAAGAAAGGAAGAAAGAAAGAAAAAGAAAGTGTCGGAAAAAAGAAAAAGAATATGATAGAAAGAGATATAGAAAGAAAGAAAATAGTAAATGACAAAAAGAAAGTAACAAAAAAGAAAGAAAGAAAATTAAAGAGAAAGTTAAAGGAAAGGCTGGTTCGTGGCTGATATAGATGTATATTGCTCATCCGTATTAAAAATCAGGATTTTCAATACTGTCCGGGAGATTGGCGCAACATAATCTTCCTGGCATTAACTTCTTTATGTGCTAAGTTTAGTAAATAGAGTGAAGGGAGTCAAAAATTGAGAAATAAAGAAAAAGGATAAAAAGAAAAAGGACAAAACTGAAGACAAACAGATGGAGAGAAATTGATTGAAAAAAGGAAAATGCGAAAGAATGAAACTAATGAAGAAGTGTAAAAGGAAATAAGAAAGAATGAAAAGTGTAAGAAAGAGAAAAGAAGGGCGAAAGAAAGATTAAGAATAAAAGAGAAGAAACGAAACCATAAAAAAGAAGAAGCATGAAGAAGTGAGAAAGAAAATTAGAAGAAAAATGATACATTAGAAATTCAGAATGAAAAGAGTTAGAAATTAAAGACGAAAAAAAGAAGTACAGAGTCGGAAGAAAATATAAAGGAATAAAAGAAGAAAAGAAAGAGAAGAAAAAATGAATAGATGAAAAGGAAGAAAAGGAAAGAGAGGGTTGAAAGAAAATAAGGAACAAAAAAAAGGAAAATGAAAAAGGAAAACCAAAAGAAAAGATGAAAAGAAAGGAAAAAGAATGAAAGAATCGGAAAAAAATAAAAAGAGACAAATGAAAAGAAGAAAAGAAAGAGTCCGAAGAAAATAAAGAAATAAAAGGAAAGAAAAAAAGAAAGAAAAGAATTGATAAAAAGAAAAAAGGAGAAAGGAAAAACAAAAAAGAAAAGAGATAAAAAAAGAAAAGAGATAAAAAAAGAAAAGAGATAAAAAAAGAAAGAGACAAAAGAGATGAAAATAAAGAGAAGGAAATAATAAAACAGAAGAAAATAAAAAATGTGGTAAAAAAAAGAAAAACAAAAAACAAAAACAAAAAAGAATTAAAAGAAAAGTAAATAACGAAAGAAAATAAGTGTAAAAAAAAACAAACAAACTAAAAACCGAAGAAAGAGGCTCAAATTGGGGTAGGGGAAGAAAAGAACCGAGAGAAAGAAAAAAAAAAAAAAAAAAGTTAATCAGTAAGGTGATATCTGCAACCGCAATTTTTGATAAATTGCAATACAAATTGTTTAATGTTTAATCGAGTCTAATGGAAAATTTCACCATGTCTCATGGGTTTCAATATAATAGAAATAATTCCGACATTGTTAGTAAATGTCTCCTTCTAAAGATATGTCATTATCCCTGCGATCATGTTAACTATCTTTTTTTTATTAAAGGGGAGATAATTGTTGATATAATTTTAGTTACGTGTTTAGAGCAAACTCATATCAACAATTTTAGTAAGCTCGTCAAGCAGATCATTATCGACTTTATTGAATTCATTTCTCATAGGTGTTGCATTGTTGTGGCTTTGTGACAGCCTAAACTGTGTTAGTAAATAAATAAGGAGTCGAGGAATCTTGGTTAATAAACTCGTCTTGTAGATAATTTGCGAGCTGAATGAATTAATTTCGCACTGGGCGACAAAGACACGCTTTGGGCGATCATGTCTCGAAAGAGACATGACTGACGGGGCAGAAGATTATCCCGCAGTAGGTTGCCATTGCTTTCTGCGATAGACTAGTTGCCAGCCAAGGATATAGAACCCAATCTGTCCTATTATTTAACCCATAACTGGAGGGAAGAGACGGATTGATACCTTTTCCAAGGGTATTTGTGCTTAAACGAATGCAAGGAATTCAACTGGAATTCGGACTCGGCACCCGACACAACGCACATCTATAATATTATATTAATGTGATACTAAAATTAAAAAAAATAGTTCAGTAATACAGGAGGGTAAAAATATTTTTTGCTAGAGATCAATCAAATATTGTTAGAATTCTCGATGTAAAAGTTTTCGATTTCAAAATTTGTACAAGAAATTTAATGAAATCCATAGAGGCTACATGATCTTTTAAAATTGTATTCGCTTGAGCTGGGTGTTGGCTGATTCAAGGAAATACTATTTTTGGTGAGGATACGTTTGATAGTTATTAAGTTCAACTTAATATAATATAAAAATCAAATCGTGTCAAAATAAAATGGAAAAGATTATGTCGCGTCAATCTTTCAAATGAAAAGAGATTTGCTTTCCTTGAAAATCTATATTCGAGATGTTGGCTTCTATCCGCTGATGACAATCTTAATGCATTTCTTCTGTAAGGTTTGGATGCGTGGCTAGTGTATCGGTTTGTAGCTGGAAAAGCGCATTCGGCGAGCTGAGTTCGAATTCTGATCGATTTTGCCTCATTTTATTTTCACACAAATACTATTGGGAAAGATATGAATCAATAAGAGTTAATGAGTAAGAGAGAAAGGACTATCTAGAGAGGCGACCAGTCTAGGATAGAGTGATACGGTATCCCCCCGATACTTGAGACACTTAGGTGATGCGTCAGCTCAAAAACAAAAACAAAAAACAAATGAAAAAAAAAAAAGAAACAAAAACGTATAATGACTGAAATTCTCAATTCACGGGAGTTGCGTAATCTGTCGTAGGCGGAGGTAGGGTCATTTTTATAATCCTTGCGCTTTAATCTGTAACAAAATGTAACCAAGGTGACCTAGTGGATCGAAAACTCCTGAGTGGTGCTGACAAAATGATGTCATCTTTTTAAACTAATGAACTTAGGTAAAAGGCATGAACATGAAAATTTCCTGCACCAGTCATTTTTGTTACATAGGATGTATAGAAAAGTAGATTGAGAGTGATTCCATGCAATTCTCCATTCAAAGCTGATTGAAATCATATTCGAAAACAAGAGAGAGTGTGAGAAAATATAACAGGATCTTACACGAAAGATACAGAAACTATAGAATTTTGAAAGAAAATAATACGGCCATGAACAAATAATTTATCTTGGCCTTTCAATCAACAATGGCTTGAAGAGATAATAGTAGCTGTTATATCCCATGACATTGACGACGTGCCGGAATAATGTACTTGAGTCATCGTTTTAGAGCTGCTTCAAAAGCCAGGTGCGACTGAATGCGAGCTCCATCGGACAATTAGTTTAATGAGCTACATAACTAAGCTTATCCGAATTCTAATGAACAGAGCGCGTATCAGACCGGAAATTGGATTGGGATTAATTTTCAAAGCAGTTTTCAAGACACTGGAATAAGAAATGCTGAAAATAGAGGCAGAAAAGTACTTTAGAGAACTCCTCCTCAGCTAAAAGAAGAATAGGCGAAAATAAGGAAGGGCCTAAAATATTAAGATCCGAGATAAAAATGGCATTAGCCAAAATTACCAGGAACAAATCAGTAGGACTAAATGGGTTCATGGAAATAGTAAATTAAATATAATGCAATAAGGACATCCCGCGAAACCTCCGTAGATCTATCTTCCTAGCACTGCCCAATAAGCCAGGTGCAGATGAATGCAAGCTCCATTGGATAATCAGCTTTATGAGTTACGTAACTAAACTTCTGGTACTAATTCTGATGGACAAAGCGTGTGTCAGAATTAGACCGGTAATAGGACAAGAACAGTGTGCACATTGTTCAAGACACTGGACTAAATTCTTTATGCTCAGAAGAATATCAGAGCGATTAATACAAATGCGGTAAAATCCCTACTTACATTTCATAGACTACACAAAGAAAGATCTTTTAAAAAAAGGAAAAATAGATTAATTTAGAAAATGTTTTCTATATTTCTGGAATGAGGTATTTACATTATTTACATTGTTCGGATTGTTGTCCTTGTCTTTATTTTTTTTATAATCATATCGCCCTAAGCAAGGCATTTTACTGCCACTGTTTTGAAGGGGGTTACATAGGAGGAAAGTTATGAGAAAGTGTGACAGGTTATAGGGGGTGTCAGGAAGCGGGTAAGAGAATGACGAGAATACTGATGAGAGTGCAGTGGACTGAGAAAGGAGCATGAGAGAGAGGATTGTCATATTCACGACATTTCGGCCGTTGTACGCTCCGACTTTCAGGAGAAGATAGAGCTAAAAGAACACCGCAAGGCCGTACCACAAAAGAAAATAGAAAAATCAGGGGTAGCTGACCACGTATAGAGGGAAAAGTGTTTTAAGATTTTTTTGGTTGGTTGTTTTGTCTTTATGGCATATCAACCTCGGCGGGTCATTTATTGCCAACTAAATTTTATTTATTTATTGTTGGTAATACCTTTTTCTTTCAACAATTTACTGTTGTTTTTTTTATGTATGTTTTGTGTCTAGTAATACTTTTTTCTTTTCGAGTATCAAGATTCATTGGGATTTTGCTTTTAAGGGCAGGGCCCCCAAGTCCTACACACTTATTTAACCCATAACTGGAGGGAAGGGACGGATTAATACCTTTCCCAAGGGTACCAGTGCTTAAGTGAATGCAGCGTATTCGACTGGAAATCGAACTCGGCTCACCGATTTCTCTTTCTGAGCCGATATCTACTGCATCGCAATAGACATCCGTCACTAAACGCTTACAGCACTTGGTATTCCCAAGCGGTCACCCATCTCAGTACTGACCAGGCTCAACGTTGCTTAACTTCGGTGATCGAGCGAAAACCAGTGTATTCAACGTAATAGACCGTAAGCCTGTGTTTTAAGAAACAAGAAAATTCTGTTCGAAAACAAAATGAATTACTATGTAATATATCAATCCTTCTATATGACAGTGAAAGCCGGAACATTTTCTCCCGGAAGAAGACGATAATCAGGTAATTTATAAATCTGCTTTTTATCACGGCCATTCATTTTCGCAATTGATCAACAGAAATTTATAGGTTTATTGGCCAAAGGGAATTACAGGAGACCCTGTTCAAATTTAAATTCAACTGATTTCTAATTTTTATAATGATACATGAATTGAGCTAAAAGATATTACTTCATGGGATCAATATATAGACGAAAAAAATCATTTAAATTCCCAGAGATGAAACGTCAGAAGCCTCTTGCTGCTCTATCGCTATCAGACGAAATACATTTATTGGTTCTACCCTACGATCTCAGAAATTAAGCAACATCAAGCTTAGTCAGTACCAAGAAGGGTGACAGTACGCTCATCGAAGTTAAGCAATGTTGAGCCTGGTCCGTATCTAGACGGGTAACTAATGTTTTGTATACTATACTATGGGCTACATCACGTTGAAACTATCGGCTGTACGAAACACCGAAGTTAAGCAACGTCGAACCTGGTCAGTACTTAGATGGGCAACTGCTTGAGAATACCAGGCGCTGTAAGCTTAGATATGCAGGCGGTGTAGTTAACAATGGCTCAGAATTACTAAGAGAGCTGAGTTTCAATTCCCGTTGGGTTCATTATATTCACTTATGCGCAATTACCCTTCGGGAAAGGTACGCATCTATCTCTTCTTTCCAATAGCCATAGTAAGACTTGTATCACTAAATCATTATTGCCTGAAAAATAATTCTTAGACACTAAAAAGTTTTTCCTGGCTTTAAATAATGTAGAAAGGGAAGCCGTAGAAAACAATCACATTTAGTTCTAATTGTTTTGACCTTCACGGTTAAGACCCATCATACCATGCACATAGTAGCGAACCACCTTCATTCCTTTCTTATTCCACTGATGAGATGTAATGTCCATGCGAAAAGTTTCATCTCATGAAGCTTTGTGGAACCAACTCCCGAGAGGATGCTTCCTGATCGTTGCAATCTTATCCTGTTCAATTCTGGAGTTAACCATTATTTTCCCCACATATCCACAAAACTGTGCCTCTTACTCAGTAATCACCTACCTTGCGTGGCTTTTGGACTTTGGACGACATTGTAAAAAAAAAAAAAAGATAAGCGGATCAAATCTGGTAATCTTAGTTATCAAATGAATTGAAAGAAATTGTTTACTCACTTTTCAAAAATTTAATCAAATGCTTGTGCGTAGAAGTTAGCTTTTGCGCACACTCATTGTATCTCCCCTCCCACAAAATGTCTATCAATCAATCAATCCGTTGTTCAAACTGTAATTCATGCGACTGAACTTGGTAAAAGGATGACAAGAGACGAAATAGAAACGAAGATATTATGTAAATATATAATATGCCATCTTTTGTCACACGGGAGAGGCCGACTGAACTTTTGTTTCATTAACGTTTAACGTTCTATTTTGTTTATCTTTTCCGGGAAGTTGGTGTGATTTTAAATGGTTCTTCTCAGAACAAAGCGTCATTCATCGGGCTAAAAGGGAAGGAAAAAATGTACAGACAGATGAAAGAAAGCGTCCACTTGTTCAGTTTTCAATCCAATTTTCCATTCCAAACTTTAGCAAGGTCCGCGCTCTTGAAAAATTTCCCGCGGACAATGTTGAGTATTTCACCAGAAACTTTTCAACGCTGATGAGATGGGAGTTGTGTCGAAGAACTGTGTCTAATGGCATTAGCGCGGGAAAAGACGCGTGGGTTTCTCGTCATTTATCCCCTGTAATCAGATTAAAGGGACAGGGAGGTAACTTTGCCATTTCCATCACCTTTCCGCACGGCAAACTTTTCTTATCAATCCATAGAATCCATAATGACTGTTGAAGTGTTAGGATTTGTCTTTTGCATGGCATTGTCGGCTTACTTGGAAAATTTTAGGTCTTAACTCTCTATTTCCGTCGGTTCATATTTATCTCTACTTGTTTAATATCTATTTAAGTTTACTTATCTGTCTTTTCTTTTAAATCTATGTCTAGGTATGGCTTAGTGGTTGAAACGGTAGTAAGTCTGTATCTAATGTGAAGGGTGAATGGATGTTTCCGAGGGTAGAGGAATTTGAATATTTTCGAAGGAGGTTTGGAATTTTTGTGAGGAGAAAACCGTTCTGTGGCTGAAAAACCGAGTCACGTTAAGTCTTAATTAAGTCTAAGTATATATTTATGTTAATGTTAAAAATCGAACTCACTACTCAATTTTAATGATTCTAACGAGACAAGCTTGCTAACCATTATGTCTTGTCATTGTTCCTCTTCATTTTCTTCTATGTGCCGTGTCCCTTCAGGACGTAGGCGATCCTGGCCTTCCACATCTCTCTATCGCTAGTAGCTCTTAACATGCTTTCTTCTGTTACCCCTCCAAAACCCTATTCTACTATCCATTTACTCAAGCCCATCTCTCTTACAAGACCAATTATAACTGAATAGTGAGATCGATCCTCACTGGATGCCTCACTCGCTTAGAAAAAAAAAACTGAGGCACTTCGAAGTGCGAGCAAGTTTTTCTTGTTAGATCATTTACGAGTAGAATAGTGAGTTTGAACCTCACAAAATGCCTCATACTTTCAGCCTTGTGCCACACATAAGCTTACTTAGAAAATTGCTAGAATTCATATAGCTTATGGCCATATCACGTTGAAACACCGGTTCTTATCCAATTACCGAATACAAGAACAGAGGAAAATTTTATTCTTAAAAAATAGCCACTATATAGAAATATATTACATTGGTTAAACTCATTATTACAGGACTGAAATAATAATAATAATAATAATAATAATAATAATAATAATAATATCAAATATATGATAGCTCAACTTCAGTCACTTTCTCACCGACGTAATGTGCCTTCCCTCTATCTCTTCTACAAATACTTTCACAGCTTCTACTTCGATGAGCTTAGCTCCCTGGTGCCCCCATCTGCATTAATTTACTCGAGCTAGTAGACTAGCAACTAGGTCCCACCTCTTTTACAGTGAAACGAATAAAATGTAACCGCAACTTCTACTCCATCAGCTTCTTTTCTCGCACTTCTCGCCTGTGGAATTCTCTTCCGTATACTTGCTTCCCAGGCAGCTACAATCTTCAAGAATTTAAATGCAATGTCAATTTTGCTGAATCATCTCCTTGATTCGCATCTTTTTGTTGAGAAGCCTTTTATCTTGTTCTTTTCCCTTTCTCATCTACTCTCACGCAGCTCTCTTGACACCAGTGTTCTCATCTTTCACTTAGCCATTATCCGACACCCCCTATGACCTGTTCCTTTTTCTTTTCACTACCGTCTTAGGTAACCCCTTGCTCACCAGTGACAGTACTGCCTTGCTTGGGGTAAAATGATTATATGGTTAACAATAATTTTTATTATATATATATATATATATTTCTTGTTAACCAGTTTTAGGACATAATTAAATTAGACTAGTATACAGTTGTATTAAAAAGAGTTCAATACATATATAATGTATAATGTAGGGCTTTTGAATATTTTCATAACTGGTTTCGGATGAAATAGATATATATATATATATTTTTTTTTTCAGAAACGGGAACCAATGATCATTTCTGCAAGCAGAACCGGCCTCATAAAGATCGCTGATAAAGCGGTTTCTGCTCCCAGTAATGATCATTCGATTCCATTTCTGAATTTTTTCATATATATATATATATATATATATATATATATATATTCGTGTGTGTGTGTGTGTGTGTGTGTGTGTGTGTGTGTGTATTATATATATATATGATTAATACAAATAACATAAATCAATTAAGTGACAAATATTATATTTGCATTAATCTTATTAATGTTCCGTCTCTGATATCGAGCGCTTTATTACTGCAAAGACTGCTTGTTTTAATAGGCCATTCTTTCAAACTTCCATTGACTGACAGCATTTCTGGTTTTACACTATTTTTTCTTACACTGTTATTAATACACAAACACACATATGTAATTTCAATTTCAGTATAGCTATTTGAACAGGTTTTTTGTGATAGGAATTAATTTTTTTTAAAAAGGAAAGAGTTAAAATTAGGGGAGAGGGTGGAAAGTGTAAATTTAGCGCGTAGGTGATAAAGGTTGGAAGGAAATAGGTTAGACCACAGGCACGAGGGTTCAAGGTTAAAGGGGATCTTTTATATAAACTGATGTTCTAACCAGTATCCAGTAAATTTAGATTAAAAATTATAACAATTAAATTGGAAGGAAGATTAACAGGATGGCAATTATAAAGGAGGAAATAATTTATATTTAAATTCACGGCTTATAGGAATAGGGTAGAATAGGAAAAGGGACTAAGAGATATAGTTAATCCGATATTAATGGCATTTAAATCCTACTTTAGTGTCGACACATGCTAACCAATTCATTTCTCTGATTAGTTAATTTTGATTAAGATATTTTAATATCCTAATTTTTTCTACTAAGCACAGATTATATTTATCCCTTAGAATATTGGAAGTTTGTGCTAATTTTCAATCTATTTGTGGTTTTAGACCTTCTTCCTTTAGTTCCCAATACCTTCTGGAAAGAGCTGTTTGAAATTTTACTTTTGGGTTGAGTGTCGATGGGAGTAATATCTTTGCTTCCATTTCCCTGCCAAAATTCAAATGTAGACATTATATTATTTTTAGTACCTTTGAGGGAAATGGTAACTTGGTAGATAACATTGGTAGATTTACATTTGCTCTCAGATGGACAATGTTCTTTGGATTAGCAATTGCAGGAGGGTACAATACTAGTTATAATATTAGTTCCATAGAAATTCTTTAAAATCTGGTTATTATGTAAATTGATAATGTTATACATATTGTTAGTGCAGGAATAGTTAATTTTAATAGTTTTTCTATTAAAGATTTTGCTTAGAGAGCTATCCTTGTGAATATGTTAACTAACTAATTTAAGAAAAAGCTGTCCAATGCTAATATTTGATAGTCCACAGAACGGGGATGGGTCTTGAACCATATAATTTTTCTTTTTCCATGTTTACACTTAGCCTTAGACAATTCAGGATTACTTACAGGTATTAAATAAGATAATTTATCTCTACAGCCGCTTCTTTGATGAGCTTTAATATACAGTTTTTTATTTTCATTATATATCTTAAGGTTAATCGGCTAATTCTAGTACTAACAGTAGTATGTATCTGTTTCACAATCGCATTTGGGTGGTTAGAATTAACGTTGATGTAGCTGGAAAATTCCTTCTCTTTATGGTAAGGTTTGAAAAAATTGTTATTAAGATTGAGAATGATGTCTAAATAATAACAATCTTTAGGTTAGAAGTAATCTCAATTTTAAATCCTACTAATCTAAAGGTTATAATAATTTTCTTTTTCATCTTAGTAGTCAAAGAGCCATTACCATTAAGGAAAAACATAATTCCATCATCTCGGTATATGTCTATTTGTTTAGGATCCTACTAAGAGTATCTAAAATATAAATACATACTAAATCAGCAACTTACGACAAATCATATGCACCCATATGGACATCAAAATTACCATTGATACACTTGAACCAGGTGGAATGGTTAAAAGTTAGAACATATCTTTTAGTTGTTGGGATAATAGTTTCTTTATCTGTGACCTCCACGTAGTTTTAGCAAAATTAATACAGTTTACTAGGAGGTTTCTAGAGATAAAGGAATAGAAGTCTATAATATCAAATTTAAGAAATGTAGTTCTAATTTTATAATTGATATTAGTAAACTAATAGATGGTATCAAATTAATCTTCCAGAGATTAGGGCGGAGGGTAACTTGTTATTAGTTTTTGATAATATTTTTAGCAATTAATCCTAATTCACTTTTGGTTGGATTTATTAATCTTGATTGTAAATTATTCTCAAAGTTGGCTTTATGATCTTTAAATAAAAGGTAAACATTTTTAGTATTGACTTTCCCTACTCTATCTGCAATATTTAGTTTGTAAATTTGACTGTATAAATTTCTCTAGTTTATACATGTTGGTAATCTTATTAGTCAGAAAATTAAGGTAGTGAGAAGGATATATTTGTAGATATATTTAGACTTATCTGCTTTAACCCAAATATCTTTGTAATTCTTAATAGTTTCTATGTTTTCTTCTTTAACATCACTTGGAAGGAATTAGATCTTTTGTTGAGTATTAAATAGGTCTTTTTCAAAAGGATCCAGGAATTTGCATGGAGGTTGAGCTTTTTCATGATTTAAGATTGTATGTTTTGAATTTGTAGTCATGGACAACAGAAGGATTGAAGTAGAAACGAAATTTCTAACGCAATCTTGTCACAAAATTGATAATTTTATCCGTGATTGAAATGTTAAAAGAATGTAGAGAAGGATATGGCGTATTTTTCAGTGAATACTCCGGACAGAGTTCATTCATGATGGACGGGTAGTAGAAATTTCTTGAACTCACAGAATGATTAAATGTGAGAGAGCTCAACTAAAGGTGATAGGATCAAGTAAAAGCAAGTAATATTTGTTCTGTTAATTCAAATTTACATCGAGCTCTCTGTTGGATCAAATTTCAAATTTAATCTAATATTACTAGAGTCAATTGAGATTACTTACCAAATCTTTTCCCCGGGTTTATTACCGCTATATATTCCAAAGAATATATATAGAATTCCAAAGATATTTGGGTTAAAGCAGATAAGTCTAAATATATCTACAAATATATCCCTCTCATTACCTCAATTTTCTGACTAATAAGATTACCAACATGTATAAACTAGACGAATTTAACATTATATATATATATATATATATATATATATATATATATATATATGAAATGATTTGTTTGAACATTATTTTTTATCGATACTCGTATATAAGTAGATATTCTGTTTTTAATTAAACAGTATTATATATTTATATTTACCAGCTGATTATTTACGATAAATTTTTATTACGAAAATGTGTGTCTTTTGGCAAGATTCGAATCTGCGACCCCTATCCACATAGAATAAAAAATAATCTTCAAACAAACCATTTCAAATTGTCGGTTGTTTATAACCAAGTTTTGTTAATCTTCGTTAATTTCCGTAATATATATATATATATATATATATATATATATAGATGGATGTAAATAAGTATACATAAGTACACACCGATATATAAATTAAATCTTTAAAAAACTTACCTTTGTTAGTCGGGTGGAATGACAGGACACATCGAAGAAGACAAAGCGACGTCTGCCTCCAACGGCAACTGCACTACAATTGCGCCATACTATGTGCTACACACCCTCACATACTATGTGCTACACACCCTCACATACTATGTGCTACACACCCTCACGTACTATGTGCTACACACCCTCACCGAGTAGAAGAGTAGTAAGTGGAGAAAAAGTAAAAAGTTGCCAACTCGGAATTATGACAACTTAAACATTTTTGCGTAAGAAAAAACCTCAACTATCACAGGGTGAATATTGAAATCTAAATATTTCGTACGCAATTTTATGGCTTCAGCTGCAAACATTTTGCCCATAATTTTATAATTTCATAGTAAACGTATGTTTGTTCGATATATATTTTGTAGATTATGAAATGTATTGCTGTTAATTAAAAAATGTATTGTTTGTAAAATCACTACACAAATTACATTGCTGGTAATTGTATTATAAAAATATGTCTTTATACTTTCCTAGTGTTTTGATTTTTGTTTGGGGGGTTGCTATTTGCCCATAGATGTGACCCTAACTGGTGCTACCTCCCTGGGTCAGGGTAGACCTGGGAACAACAGCAATTAATAGGTGGTTTCATGGTTTTCAAAACCTCTAATCTCCTGATCAGAGTATTTGTTGCCGGGTGTACTTTATCATCATACTCAGGACCAGATATAGATTTGTGATTTTAAACATAGGGAACACGTCCAAAAGGTGGGTGTGCAATTTCAATATTTTTCGAGGTGAATTTTGAATTTTGGTGAGAAGAGGGAAAACATTCTATTAATGAGAACTGATTGGTCGATTCGTTTTCTACGGCTTATCAACTCTTTGTATGTTATTTAAAGCCAGAAAATACTTTTAAATTATAAGAATATTTTAGGGGGCGTAGATAGTAATGAATTAGTGATACTAATTAACCCATACCTGGGGAGAGAAGTGGCATTTGCGCTTAAGTGAATATAACAAACTCAAGGTGAATTAAAATTTTGATCTCCGGTTAAAAATTCCGAGCCAATAGCCATTACAGCACCTGAACATCGAAACGTACCCATCAAGGTGCTGACCAGGCTTAACTTTGGTGACCGTACGAGAGCCTATGTTTTAACGTGATATGGCCGTAAGTTGATGAGAACTGTGTAGTGTAGAGACTTTACTGATTAGTTCTTAAATTTTCAGATATTTCATTTTTAGCTGTCAAAGAGGTAGAAAAAGCGGGAGAATAGCGTCGCAAACCATCGGGCGGTCGGGTCACTGGAAGATAAATTAATTAACTGGCAGATAGCTTCTTTGGAGTGAAGGGGTTGTGATTATATTTTATGCCAAACTTATCAACACTATGTCTTAATGAAATTGTATATAAATTTTCATTTCACATTGCTTCACTAAAAAGACAAATTATTAAATAAAAAACAAAAAAACAAAAACAGTTTTGCGTAAGATGTTTCACGATTTTTCTCAGTTTTGTTTACTTCTTGTTTCGTTCATTTAATAATGTTATTCAAAACGTTTTTGCAAATGTATTTTAGTTGCTAATGCAAAGAAGAATGACTTTTGTAAAACGACATAAACATTACTTTTTTGATTTCCCATCGGGTACCTACTATATATATAACGTAGAATATTTGGTAATTTTGTCAGGTAAAGGAATTCAATGTTAAATTTTTTATTAAATTTAACAGAGTAATATAATCCTGAAAAAAAATTGTTGATATTTTACAAATTCATGGGTAATAGATATTTCGAAGCTAAGCAGCCGCTCCTCAAACCCAAAACCATACAACAGTATATATTTGTAGAATATCCAAAAGATTTTTTAAGATTATATATATATATATATCGGAATTTCAGCGGGAATTTGGAAGCAATGGCTGTATATCCACAGGCACTCCTTCACCAACTGTAGGTTAAGATACCAAACAGCCCTTTCTATAAAATACTGGAAATTAAAAGAAAGTAATTTAGAACCCCAGATAAAATTGGAACTCATAGGCAAGGCTAGGATCCCTAATAGCTTAAGAGATAGTTGTAATCTATGTTTGAAAGAAAAAATTCAAATTTCAAAATTTCAAAACTAAAATATACTGAACAAACAAAGGGAGATCATAAGTACGTGTCGCCATAGAAATAAGTATAAATTACAATAATTATCCTATTCCTCTAATTACCAAGGAGAAATTACTACTAAATTCTTTCTCCCAGCCCAACCCAATTAAAACCAAGACATCCCAACCCCTTCCTTTACCTACGCTAACCTCTGGGCTTAGAATTTTTCCTCATTTTCTGTTTATAAGAGGTCGAAGAATGCATGCCTTAAAATGACATGCTGAAAATGGCTATTTCCTCACTAAGTTTTATCTGAATTTACAGATAAATAAATAAATATATATAAATACATTTAAAGCATACTTAATTGCTTTTTTTAGTCTTGTCATTTAGGTTGGCCTCTTTTTGTTGTATTGACATCTTAAATTGGCTTAACTTTTTTTATAACTCTGTTGAATATATATATATATATATATATATATATATATATATATATATAACGTAAAATATTTGGTATTTAAACCAGGCAAATTCCGATAGAGACAAACTTAAAAGAACTCAATGTTTAATTTATTTAATTTAACAAAGTAATATAAACTAGAAATCTTTTTTTAGATATTCTACAAGTTCATGGGTAATACATTTCGCAGCCCAAAACCTGCTTTCATTTGGGTCTGACGAGCAGCAGGTTTTGGGCTGCGAAATATTTATTACCCATGAAAGTGTAAAATATTTAAAAATATTTTCTAGAGTATATATATAAGAAAAATTAAGGCAGACACGTTATTTCATGGTAAATCGGAAATGTAGGCCTATTTCAGGCGAACCATCATCATCTTCCGTTTTTATTGTATAAAAGATTTTACACAAATGAAATTTACAAAGACCTAAAAACAAAAAAAAAACGAATAAAAAATAAAGGTCGCTCCCTTAAAGAGAGAGAGAGAGAGAGAGAGAGAGAGAGAGAGAGAGAGAGAGAGAGAGAGAGAGAGAGAGTTCAAGTATTTTAAAGCGTAAGTGAAAAGAGAAGAAGAAACAAGAGAGGAATAAATTTAAGATAATAAGAAAAGATGACAGGAGAAAATGGAAATAAACATTAAAAATAAAAATAAAAATTATACATTAACGGTGAAAGGATAAGAAATTGGAGTCTAAAAATTAAAAATATATATTTACAAGATAATAGTTAATCAATCCGTTGTGATCCCAAAATCATCACACCACTATATATCTAAATTATACTAATCATATAATCAACAATAAAAAAATATATAATACAATACAAAATTAAAAAAAAATTAAAAAAAATAATTTAAAAGTAAGCCTAATTATTCTATTTACATCTAGTTGTTTAAACTTTGTTATTTAGTTTAAAAATAAATTTACATATTACTAGTGAAAGGAATTGGATTTTTTTTAAAAAACCTAAGGAAATTAAGTAATTAAGATATACTAGTTAATCAATCTGTTTTGATCACAATTACCACCACACCACTATATAATCAAAATTATAATAATTATTAGGTTAACAATACAATAATAATAATAATAATAATAATAATAATAATATAGCTTAATAATACAATAATGTAGGTAATTTTTTCGGTCAACGGTACAGTTATAATACAGTATAACTTTAGTAATGTAAAAAGCATATATATGTACAGATACAACTCACACACACACGTAAATGCGTACACACATACTCGTACACGCATATACATATATATGTATACACATACATGTACACGCACACAAATGCATACATACATATACACATATATGAACACACACACACACACACACACACACACACATATATATATATATATATATATATATATATATAGTCATCCGCAGATAGATCTGCTTCGCAGCTCATCAGTACGGTTAGACAGCCGATTGCTTTTTACCCAGGATTGAAACCCGACTGAATTGGCGTCAGTCGGCGATTCTCCCTCTGAGCTACAGAAGGAGGCAGACTTTTTAGCGTGTATGTTATCATTATACACGCCCAATAGCTGAGTGTTCTAATTCACTGATGAATGAACGATGCGCAAATGCCAGAGTATATACAGTTTTTCAAAGTCTACCATTCATCCAGAGTGCTCAATCAGGGTATAAATCCAAGTAAAAAAAGAACCAACAGTTTTGCAATTCCGAGTTCTCCGGCGTTTACTTTTTATTTTTTATTTTTATAAATATTGTAGAGCATAACATAATTAAATTTGTTTGTTTTATTTAAAATTAATATAGTTTACACTGAGGCACGGAAATTTCTATGTTTCGAGATTTTTACCTCGGCATCAGGCAATGTTAGATCCTTGTTGTTTATTTGAATATAAGAAACAATACGTTTGTTTATGGATGTGAAAAGACAGAAAAAATTATGTCTGTGTTCAATTTAACTAATCAGAATAGAGATTCATTTTAAATTTGAAAAATATTTATATTTTCGGGCAATACATGATTACTTCTTCAAATCTTAATGGGAAAAGTGTCAGCCAAAATAAAAATAGTATCATTACACTCAAAAGTCCCTTTAAGTTAGATCAAAAATCGTTGTGGAGCATTGGATATCGACTCGGAACGAGAAATCAGGGAGCCGAGTTCGAATGCCAGTTGAATTCCTTGCGTTCACTTACGCGCAAATACCCTTGGGAAAGGTATTAAGCCGTCTCTTCCTTCCAGTTATGGGTTAAATAATAGGACAGATTGGGTTCTATAGCCTTGATCGGCAACCAGTCTACCGCAGAAAGCAAAGGCAACCTACTGCGGGATAATATTCTGCCCAGTCAGACATGTCTCGAAAGAGACATGATCGCCCAAGCGTGTTTCACGTATGGCACTTCACTGACTGAGATACAGAGAAAACTAAAAGAAAAAAATTGTAACAATAATAAATACATCAACGAAAATGGAGTCTAGACAGGGGTTTTGAATTAGCTGACAAACAAATTTATATATATATATATATATATAGTAAATTGCTGATACTCGCCTACGAAACTCTGGAGTCGAGATGCTGAAGGTAATATGAATCAGTTAAGTGCCGAATTTTCATTAGATTAATTCTCGCTCCATAGATATAAATGAATTCAATCAAAACAAAGCTAAACTCTTGCCGGTAACAACTTGAAAACACCTGCTTATACAGTTGTTACTTGGTATCCATGTGCATATTCTATGAATTATTCCTTATCGCAATTTTTTGGTTTTAAAATTTGTTTAAATAAATTATAGTATATGCACATGGATACCAAGTAACAACTGTATAAGCAGGTGTTTTCAAGTTGTTACCGGCAAGAGTTTAGCTTTGTTTTGAATAGTCTGAAATAAGTAGGATTTTTTCAAGTTGTTATCGATCAAAGTTTACCGCTGACTGTATTGAATTAATTAATTGACTTAACACACACACACACACACACACACACACACACACACACACACACACACACACACACACACACACATGTATATATATATTGTTTAATTACTTAGTTTCTGGTCATAATAAGATTAGACCAGTGCACATTTGTATTAAAAAAGTGCGTAATAATCTGTTTACAAATGGAATATATATATATATATATATATATATATATATATATATATATATGTATGTATGTCAGTTCCTTCTTTACTGATGCGGTATTCAGTACTACGGCTTCAGAGTTTCGTAGAACAAACATCATAATTGGTCAGGTCTCTCAATTTTTTAATAATTAACTCTCGTTTTTCTCATTCTTCGTTAACTTTATGTAACAGTAAATATTTTGTCTTATATTTGTGATCATATATATATGCACATATCGTAGAATATATTGAAAAGATCGAGGGATCATTTTTTTGTCGAAAAATTTATCTGGACTGTTAAAAACTGCGAAAATACATGATTTATTTTAATAAATTTCAATGTAAGTTGTTCCAAACGTAAAAGAAAGAAAGGAAAAAGTTAATAAAAAAATAAAACAAAATTTTGCCCTCATAATTCGTGCACGTAAGTAAAAAGAAAACATATATAGTTTGTAACAAACTTAAAAAATGATTAGAAATGAAAAACATATTTCTTGCAGTTTGAAAGTTTTATTCCCCGGAGAAATAAGCCTTTAAAGCCGTTGGCCTCGTTGCTTCTTTCTTTTTGCCTTCGAGCAAGTCTCTGTAGCTTCGAATAGCATTTTGTAGGTTCTGCCGCACGTTGCTGCTCCGTTCAACTTTTCCAAGTGGAAATCAGAAACATCTTTCTTACTTTTTTTTTTTTTTCAAAATTGAATATTGCTGCCAGATCTGGTCTGGTGCTCCTGTTATATATTTAAAGATTCTTGGTAAAATCCAAACAACAATCTGAAATGTTATTGACCTTAACCTGTCATCTCGGCTTCAATCCCTTTCCTACCTTTGTAATGTAGCTTTCCTGTACCTTTTCTACAAATATTTTCATGTTCTGATGAACTCTATGGTGCCTAAATTTGATAAATTTACGCGCAGTACTAGATTGGCGACACTGACTGATAATCTTGAAATGGCTAGATGTAACCGTAAGTTCTATGCTGAGAGTTTCTTCTTCCAAGCTTCTCACTGTGGTACTCTCTTTCGGCTCTATACCATCTAACCAACTTTAATCTTCAAAAATTGAAATTAAATGTCAATCATTATCTTCTGTCTTTTTAAGTCTTTTTCTTTTATTGTCTTGTTTCCTGTCCTTAAAAGTATATTTATATCATTTTCCTTAACACTCAATAAACACCTTGCGTATTAGTGGCTTTATTGCCTTGCTTGCCATGAAAAGATTCAAAACAAAAATGAAAGTAAAAAGTTATTCGAATGAAATTTCTTTCATTGGTATGTCAGCGTCTTCAACATTTTAACGAACTGCTTCTTCATGAGCACGTTGTTGTTCTAACTATGGGAAATTTTTGTCGACCACATTATTTAAATTAAATTTATTGCATTGGCAAACATTTTTCGAATCTAAATTTTTAGGCCGTCCACTGCTAACTCTCGGGTTTGTCATAAACGTATTCGCCACCACTCCGCTTATTAACTAAAAACAAACCCACTCCTGTAGTAATATATATTTATTTTCGTGCAAACTTCCCAGAAATTCTAAAAAAAAGGATGATTCAGAATTATGGAACTGGTCTGAATTTTTTTTAATGTCCTGTTCCTTCAGGAGATTGGTGATCATGGCTCGCTACAACTTCCTATCCATCTTAGCTCTCAGTAAAGTTTTTCCAGTTCCCTATACTGCTATCTGTTTACACAAGCACGTTAGGTAAGTTACTTGCTTTTTACATCTGTTTATTTAGGACATAGACGATCATGGTTCTCCGCTACTTCCCATCCATTTCAGATCTCAGTAATGTGTGCCTTCTATAATATCTCTCCAATTCCATATAATGCTATCCATTTACACAAACTAGTTAGGTAGGTTACTTGCTGTTTATCGCTGTCTCGTTATGACATGGGTGAACATGGGTCTCCACAAATTCCTATTTATTTTAGCTCTCAGTAATGTTTGTCTTTTATAATATATCTCCAGTTCCCTATATTGGTATCGATGGTTTACATAACCATATTAGGTAGGTTACTTGCTGTTTATATCTGTCCATTTAGGACATAGACGATCCTGGCTCTCCGCAACTTCCTATCCATTTTAGTTCTCAGTTATGTTTGTTTTTTATAATATCCCTCGTGTTCCATATACTGCCATCCACTTATACAAACTCTTTCTGTTCATCTATGAGTGACAAATTTTCCAAATCTTCTTTCACCATCTGTCTGATAAATGTCAGCCGTCTCTTTCTGGTTCTAAATATATTCGTACTTTTAGTTTCCAGTTTCCCAGAAAACCTCCTCGCTTACATGCTCCGTCTATGGTTTTTCTCCGTATCCTACTGGAGAACCGCATCTCTGTTGCCTCAGCATGCCTTCATCTGTAAAAATATTGTTCGGAATTCGCTACCATAGTATCATAGCAGTTCAACGCTCCTTTCTTCATTTTTAACGTTACTTTCCAGTTTTTAAATGCTTTTAGTTTTTGTTATGGACCAGGTTAAGGTCCGAAAAGAACAACACGACCACAAGAGTAGGAATAACAAATATATATTAACAAGAAATAACAATACAAAATGTGGAAGGTGTTAGTATAACTGTGGTTTGGAGTGAACTACTACCAACTTGACTCTTTCTCTCTTGAGAGGCGCAGTGTTAGGAAGAGTTAATTCTGAAGTTACAGGTAAGGACCCATGACAGTTTTTGAAGGGCATCTTTTACTATGCCAAAGCGACTTCGGATTTTTTTTATCACATTTTCTATCGGCTGTTCCCAGGCATTTAAATTTCTGTACTTGTTTGATTTTTATATCTCTGATTCTTAGATCGAATCGTGGGCATTTCTCTTACTAACAAATATACATTCTATCCTACAACTGATAGTAATCGCCTCCAAGTCTAATAGACATTTCCATTCTTCTCTGCCACGCTTCTAGAAGGATTCTTCTTGGATACCCCTCAGCTCCGATGTTAAGGCATTCTTGATGGCCTTCACGCCATGATGGTCCCCTTATACTTGAATAAAAGAAAAACAGTCGCTCAAAGCACGATCAGGTGAATAGGAAAGTTGTTCCAGTACGACGATGTTCTTTTTGGTCAGGAACTGTCAGGACTTTATCGTGATGAAGCAGTCACAATTTGTCCTACCATCACACTCACCTCTTCTAGCGCACTGAGCGAATTAAACACCACATGATCTCTTCGTTAACTTGCTGACAGATCGTCTAACCATGTGGTAAGAACTCACTGTGGAAGATGCTTCTCACATCGAAGAACGGATAAGTCCCGTTACTTTTCAAACAGACCTAATACATTACTGTTTCCAGTTATCGCTAAACTGATTTTGCAATGTTTTGTAATGTACCAATAAATTGATTTAAACATGACGTGCTTAAATATACTAAAATATTTTCATGAATATGCCTGACTGAAATGTGGGTTCATCTAATATGTCCATGCGTATTTTATGTTGCAGGTAGTATATTTACTCGTAAACAGATATTGAATGAGGGAAGATAACAAAACAAAGACGAGTAACAAAAAATATTGCCAAGTTTACCTTCGTTAAAGAAATTATATCAACAAAAATAATGTTAACGTACACTACGGGAGAAGACCGTTGTCCTGAGAAGGACAGTTTTGAGGTCACTGAAAAGTGTTATCTCGAAAAGGACAGTATATTGCATATCGTTGATGCTGGCGAGGATGGTTGAATGTGTATCTATCCGTAGAGACGCAAGTGAGAGATAATAATCCCCCCCCCTAGTATGGCCCTCGGAATTTATTATTATTTTTTTTTTTGGCTTTCAGGCCTTTTTATATCCCGAACCAGTCTGACAACGATCGATGGTTAAGCGTTTTTTCCAGTTGTTTCTAAATAATGTGGGAGTGCCAATAGTATACAGATTCTTCTTCTTCTTCTTCTTCTTCTATGTGCCCTGTCTTTTCAGGACGTAGGCGATCATGGCTTTCCACGTTTCCCTATCCCTGGTGGCACTGAGCATGCCTTCTCCTGTTACACCATGCAATCCTCGTTCCGTCATCCACCTGATTAGGTCCTTCAAATATGTTATCCGTAGCTTTTTCCCTGTCTCCTTTTCCCTCTGTCTGGCCCGTTAGTATTAGGTTCTCCAAGCCCTCCTTCCTCATTGCATGTCCCAGGAACTTCAGCTGTCCCTTCCTGAGGCTCAGTATTAATTTCCTTTTTGTTTCCATCATTTCCAAGACCTCATCATTGGTCAAATACTCAATCTGTAGAACCACATATCACATGGTATAGCTATCCCTGTATAAATACTCAGTTAATATTTCGCGCAATCTGTTAATGAGAAAATGGCACGAAAAGTGTTTGCCCGGTTAAAATACTTTTTAAAAACATTGAGATCTCAGGCATCAAGTGATTAAGCTTCTTCTTCTTCTTCTTCTTTAATCGCCGTGTCCCTTCAGGTCGTAGGTGATTATGGACTGCCACTTACCCATGTCTCTTGTCGCTCTTAACATTTTTCCTGTTGGTATCGCCCCAAAACCCTACTCCACTATCCATTTCCTCAAGCCCATCAAATATGTCTCGCACTGCTTTCCCCTGACTCTCTTTTCCTCTATCCGTCCTCCAAACCCTCCTTCCTCATTACAAGTCCCAGAAGCCTCAGCTGTCTCTTCCTGATGCTAAGTATAAGTTTTCTTTTCGTTTACATCCTCTCCAACACCCTGTCGTTACTCACGTGCTCGTTCCATAGTGTCCTCAGCATCCTTCTGTAGAGCCACATTTCTGTTGCATTAAGCCTCGCCATCTTTGAAGAGATCGTTCACGCTGCTCTGTCATATAGAAGGACAGATATCACATAGCAATCGAGCACTCTTTTTTTGTTTCTAATGAGATTTTCCCGTTTCTTAGTACGCTGGTTAGCTTTTGAAATGCGACCTTAGCCATGCCAATATGTCTTTGAATCTCAATGTCGAACTTTCCATTCTCTGTCAGAACACTCCCCAGATATTTAAATTTCTTTATTTCTTTTATTTTGGTTCCCCCGACCTGTAGGTGGCATTTTGGGAGTCTCCTTTTTTGCTAATGATCATGTATTTAGTTTTATTAAAGTTCATGCCCAGTCCTTTCTTCACGCTTTCTCTTGCAACATTCTGTAGGAGATCTTGCATTTTTCTTTCCGTAACTGCTATCAGCACTGTGTCATCTATGTATCTTATATTGTTGAAATTCTGGCCGCCAGTAACGAATCCTGGCAATTGTTTTGCTTTACAAGTTTAATAGACCCGGTCAATGAACACATCCTTGTTTTAAGCCCTTTTCTATTTTTTGTATATCTGCTGACCTTTGCGTACATATGATTGATTTCAAATCTTAAAGCACTCATAGAAATAGTTGTTTACATCGATTGCAGGTCTTATTTTATTTAATACGTTAGTATACTTGCAAAATCGTAAATACTATCGTAATATCTAGACCTACTTGAAGGCTACCTCCACGCCCTTCTTTTTCGTTACTTTTCATGCCCAGCCCTTCCTACAGTCGGCAACTTCCATTGTTGTTGTTCTTTCTGACACGAAGGTCGCGTGCATATGCCATTTGAAACAAAAGAGTGCGGGTTTCGCTCCGCAGAGATCTCCGAGCCTCCATTAAAGGTTTCCTGTCAACAGAATTTCTGATCAATGTGTCCATTAGTCGTTGCCAATTGCTGGTGAGAGGTTCTTAGTCTCGACCCAAAGTGTTGCTTTTGTGAGTTACAATGACGTCATCACCAAGAATGGACTGTTGCAGTATTTCTTTTCAAAAGCATTCTCTCTTTCTTTTACAAATCTCCTTTCTCGTTCTTCATTTTCTCACAGAAAACAAACAAGCAAAGTAAAAGAAACTGAAAGAAAGCGAAGATGACGATAAATAGAAAATAAGACGAAGTAAATAAGTTTGTTTATGTATTATATTTATTTTACTTTCTTTCTTCTATCCACTTCCTATTTTTCTTTTCTTTTTTGTATTTCCTCCTCCCTTTCTTATTTTCATTTTTTCTTTCTAATATTCCTTTCTTCTTCTTTTCTGTCTTTTACTCTTTCTTTCTTTCTTTTCTATTTTCTCACTTTCTTTCATTTATTAATTCTTTCTTTCTTTCTTTTTATTTTTCTATTATTTAATTCCCTCTTTCTTTCTTTCTTTCTTTCTTTTCCTTCCTTCCGTTATTTTTTCATTCCTTCCTTCTTTCTTCATTTCCTTCTTCATCTCTTTCTTTTTACTATTCATTTCTTTCTTCATCTCTTTCTTTCTTTCTTTCGTTATTTTTTTAATTCCTTCCTTCTTTCTTTATTTCCTTCTTCATCTCTTTCTTTTTACTATTCATTTCTTTCTTTCTTTCTTTCTTTTCACATATTCCTTCTTTATTTCTTCATTTCTTGTTTATATTCCTTCTGTCTTCTTTTTTGCATCTTTTCATTCCTTCTTTCTTCTATTCCTACTTTCTTTATTGTATTTCTTACTTTCATTCTAAATTGCGCCATTTTCTCAATCCCCTCTAAATCATATTTCTTGTAACCAGGGAATCGTCTGTTCCCTCAATTATCTCATTCTCCTTTTGTGCATTTACGACACCAAAGCGGAAAACTGAAGGACCCAGAAATGGATCCGAACATTTAAATCATTTTCAATAGATCAAATACTAACGAAAATATTGTCTAAAAAATTATTCAATGCACAGTGGAAAAGGAAACATTAGGAGACGTAGAGAATAAAGAACTTTAAAAAGGAAAATTTTCATCTAAAATATAATCGCTAAAATGAAAGAATTCAGTTTAATGCACATTGATGGCTCTAGAGCTCATTATTGAGTTTCAATTAGTCTGGGACAAGGCTACCTGTGTTGAGACACTAATAAAATAGAAAGATTGTACTGTACTATTAAGTTACCGCTTAATTCATGTTTCTCTTAGTGTGTGTATCAATGTCTATTCAACTCTATCTGTTTATTTCTAATTTCTATCTATCTATCTATCTATCTATCTATCTATCTATCTATCTATCCGTGGAGATGTAAAAATCGCAGAATGCTCACTGTGCCTTTGTTATACAAGAAGGAAAACTCTTATGTAACACCTGAAGCTTGATAGCATGGTTCGCAAATGAGTCATTCGATTGTAATACTCGAAAAATAGGTGTCAGCCATTACACACACACACACACACACACACACACACACACACACACACACACACACACATTCGCATGAATCTGCTCAGTCAAAGCACTTTGTAATTATCAAAGCTATATCTCCACACCGATATTGAGCAATTTAAGATAAAAAGACCTGATTGTCAAAAAATATTTTATCAGTAAAACCACTGAAAAAAACATCAACCTTGGTGCTAAACATTATCGCGTTTAAACACTACATATATGTCATAACAATATATACATTTCTATATATCAAGAACAATGTTTAAGATTTTATCCGATTAAATTTGTTATGTTGGCGCGACTACACGTGCGCACGAGCGAGGGATGCTGGGAATTTTAAACTAATTGTATTTTTTGTCTATAAACTACTGATTTCATTTAAATTCTTTCCATTTCTTTGTACATCACTTTTGTTAGTAGATATCCCAAACTGAAGATCTGTCAGGAATGTTGAAATGGTTTAAGGACCAATCCCAAACTGAAGATCTGTCAGGAATGTTGAAATGGTTTAAGGACCAATCCCACACTGAAGATCTGTCAGGAATGTTGAAATGGTTTAAGGGCCAATCCCACACTGAAGATCTGTCAGGAATGTTGAAATGGTTTAAGGACCAATCCCACACTGAAGATCTGTCAAGAATGTTGAGAACGGTTTAAGGACCGATCCCACACTGAAGATCTGCCAGGAATGTTGAAATGGTTTAAAGACAGATCCCACACTGAAGATCTGTCAGAAATGTTGAAATAGTTTAAGGACCAATCCCACACTGAAGATCTGTCATGAATTGTGAAATGGTTTAAAGACCAATCCCACACTGAAATCTGTCAGAAATGTTGAAATGGTTTAAAGACCGATCCCACACAGAAGATCTGTCAGGAATGGTGAAATGGTTTACGGAACAATCCCACACTGAAAATCTGTCAGGAATGGCGAAATGTTTTAAGGACCAATCCCACACTGAAGATCTGTCAGGAATGTTGAAATGGTTTGAGGACCAATCCCACACTGAAGATCAGTTGGGAATGTTGAAATGGTTTAAGGACCAATTCCACACTGAAGATATGTCAGGAATGTTGAAATGGTTCAAAGGACCAATCCCACAATGAAGATCTGTCAGGAATGTTGAAATGGTTTAAGGACCAATCCCACACTGTAGATCTGTCAGGAATGTTGAAATGGTTTAAGAACCGATCCCACACTGAAAATCTGTCAGGAATGTTGAAATGTTTTAAGGACCGATCCCACACTGAAGATCTAAGAGGAATGTTGAAATAGTTTAAGGACCAATCCCACACTGAAGATCTGTCAGGAATGGTGAAATGGTTTAAGGAACGATCCCACATTGAAGATCTGTCAGAAATGTTGAAAAGTGTTTAAGGACCAATCCCACAATGAAGATCTGTCAGGAATGTTGAAATGGTTTAAGGACCAATCCCACACTGTAGAGCTGTCAGGAATGTTGAAATGTTTTAAGGACCGATCTCACACTGAATATCTCTCAGGAATGTTGAAATGTTTTAAGGACCGATCCCACACTGAAGATCTGTCAGGAATGTTGAAATAGTTTAAGGACTAATCCCACACTGAAGATCTGTCAGGAATGATGAAATGGTTTAAGGACCGATCCCACACTGAAAATCTGTCAGGAATGTTGAAATGGTTTAAGGACCGATCCCACACTGAAGATCTCTCAGGAATGTTGAAATGTTTTAAGGACCGATGCCACACTGAAGATCTGTCAGGAATGTTGAAATAGTTTAAGGACCAATCCCACACTGAAGATCTGTCAGGAATGGTGAAATGGTTTAAGGACGAATCCCACACTGAAAATCTGTCAGGAATGTTGAAATAGTTAAAGGACCAATCCCGCACTGAAGATCTGTCAGGAATGGTGAAATAGTTTAAGGACCAATCCCACACTGAAAATCTGTCAGGAATGTTGAAATGGTTTACGGACCAATCCCACACTGAAGATCTGTCAGAAATGTTGAAATGGTTTAAGGATCAATCCCAAACTGTAGATCTGTCAGGAATGTTGAAATGGTTTAAGGACCAATCCCACATTGAAGATCTGTCAGGAATGTTGAAATAGTTTAAGGAACGATCCCACATTTAAGATATGTCAGGAATGTTGAAATGTTTTAAGGACCAATTCCACACTGAAGATCTGTCAGGAATGTTGAAATGGTTTAAGGACCAATCCCAAACTGAAGATCTGTTGGGAATGTTGAAATGGATTAAGGATCAATCCCACAATGAAGATCTGTCAGGAATGTTGAAATGGTTTAAGGACCAATAACACTGATCTGTCAGGAATGTTGAAATGATTTAAGAACCGATCCCACACTGAAGATCTGTCAGGAATGTTGAAATAGTTTAAGGAACGATCCCACATTTAAGATCTGTCAGAAATGTTGAAATTGTTTAAGGACCAATCCCACATTGAAGATCTGTCCGAAATGTTGAAATTGTTTAAGGACCGATCTCACACAGAAGATCTGTCAGGAATGGTGAAATGGTTTACGGACCAATCCCACACTGAAAATCTGTCAGGAATGTTGAAATGGTTTAAGGACCAATCCTACACTAAAGATCTGCCAGGAATGTTGAAATGGTTTAAGGACCAATCCCAAACTAAAGATCTGTTGCGAATGTTGAAATGGTTTAAGGACCATTCCCACAATGAAGATCTGTCAGAAACATTGAAATGGTTTAAGGAACAATCCCACACTGTAGATCTGTCAGTAATGTTGAAATGGTTTAAGGACCGATCCCACACTGAATATCTCTCAGGAATGTTGAAATGATTTAAGAACCGATCCCACACTGAAGATCTGTCAGGAATGTTGAAATAGTTTAAGGAACGATCCCACATTTAAGATTTCTGTCAGAAATGTTGAAATTTTTTAAGGACCAATCCCACATTGAAGATCTGTCAGGAATTTTGAAATGGTTTTAGGACCAATCCCACATTGAAGATCTGTCAGAAATTTTGAAATGGTTTAAGGACCGATCTCACACAGAAGATCTGTCAGGAATGGTGAAATGGTTTACGGGCCAATCCCACACAGAAAATCTGTCAGGAATGGTGAAATGTTTTAAGGACCAATCCTACACTGAAGATCTGCCAGGAATGTTCAAATGGTTTAAGGACCAATCCCAAACTGAAGATCTGTTGGGAATGTTGAAATGGTTTAAGGACCAATTCCACACTGAAGATATGTCAGGAATGTTGAAATGATTTAAGGACCAATCCCACACTGAATTTCTGTCAGGAATGTTGAAATGGTTTGAGGACGAATCCCACAATGAAGATCTGTCAGGAATGTTGAAATGGTTTAAGGACCAATCCCACAATGTAGATCTGTCAGGAATGTTGAAATGGTTTACGGACCGATCCCACACTGAAGATCTGTCAGGAATGTTGAAATAGTTTAAGGACCAATCCCACACTGAAAATCTGTCAGGAATGTTGAAATAGTTTAAGGAACGATCCCACATTTAAGATATGTCAGGAATGTTGAAATGTTTTAAGGAACAATCCCACACTAAAGATCTGTCAGGAATGTCGAAATAGTTTACGGACCAATCCCATATTGAAAATCTGTCAGGAATGTTGAAATGGTTTAAGGACCAATCCCAAACTGAAGATATGTCAGGAATATTGAAATGGTTTAAGGACCAATCCCACACTGAAGATCTGTTGGGAATGTTGAAATGGTTTAATGACCAATTCCACACTGAAGATCTGTCAGGAATGTTGAAATGGTTTAAGGACCAATCCCAAGCTAAAGATCTGTTGCGAATTTTGAAATGGTTTAAGGACCAATCCCACAATGAAGATCTGTCAGAAATGTTGAAATGGTTTAAGGACCAATCCCACACTGTAGATCTGTAAGTAATGTTGAAATGGTTTAAGGACCGATCCCACACTGAATATCTCTCAGGAATGTTGAAATGATTTAAGAACCGATCCCACACTGAAGATCTGTCAGTAATGTCGAAATAGTTTAAGGAACGATCCCACATTGAAGATCTGTCAGAAATGTTGAAATTTTTAAGGACCAATCCCACATTGAAGATCTGTCAGGAATTTTGAAATGGTTTAAGGACCAATCCCACAATGAAGATCTGTTAGGAATGTTGAAATGGTTTAAGGACCGATCCCACACTGAAGATCTGTCAGGAATGTTGAAATAGTTTAAGGAACGATCCCACATTTAAGATATGTCAGGAATGTTGAAATTTTTTAAGGACCAATCCCACACTAAAGATCTGTCAGGAATGTCGAAATGGTTTACGGACCAATCCCATATTGAAGATCTGTCAGGAATGTTCAAATGGTTTAAGGACCAATCCCACACTGAAGATATGTCAGGAATACTGAAATGGTTCAATAACCAATCCCACACTGAAGATCTGTCAGAAATGTTGAAATGGTTTTAGGACCAATCCCACATTGAAGATCTGTCAGAAATGGTGAAATGGTTTACGGACCAATCCCACACTGAAAATCTGTCAGGAATGATGAAATGTTTTAAGGACCAATCCTACACTGAAGATCTGTCAGGAATGTTGAAATGGTTTAAGGACCAATCCCAAACTGAAGATCTGTTGAGAATGTTGAAATGATTTAAGGACCGATCTCACAATTAAGATCTCTCAGGAATGTTGAAATAGTTTAAGGAACGATCCCATATTGAAGATATGTCAGGAATGTTGAAATAGTTTAAGGACCAATCCCAAATTTTCAATTTGTGAGACACTATTCCCTGAGATCAGCCACCTCACAGTGTAATTTTTTTTGAGATGCATGTCTTTCCTGCCCAAGGACAGAGACGCAACTGAGAGGTGGTGATTCCCACCTGCCAATATATATATATATATATATATTAGTTTCCCATTTTATGACTAAGGTGAATTTTCTGTCTATATTAGTTTCCCATTTTCTATAAAAACCTGATTTTTTTCACATTAATGTAATTCAGGTCGGTAGCCGAAAATAAATAAATATACTATTTAATAAATAAACGTAGCGTTTACTTAAACATAAGTCTCCACTAAAAATAACGTTTAAAGTGATAATATATATATATATATATATATGTCGACTTCAGCTTTGAGACCTCAGTTTATTTTATATTTAAAGCTTTAGCCTTTATTCCAACCATTTTCATATATATATGTGTGTGCATGTGTGTATGTTTGTGTGTGTTTATCTTTGTATATATATATATATATATATATATATATATATATATATATATATATATATAAGTGTTTATTTGGCCAGTAATCCCGCTTTTATACATGTTTCATTAAAGATGAATGACAAGGTACTGCCACTAATCGTTTTTCGATTCATCTTTTTTTCTACTTTTCTTTTTTGGTCATGAGATTTATAAAAACTCTCCAGATGTTCTATACATCTGAGCGATTTCAGGCCTGATGAGACATTGAAGTTTTAATGTCGAAACAAACGTACCTTTGTCGTGGATATATATAGAAAAATTATGTACATGTTCTAAAATATAATTTATACTAAATATTCACAGCTCTATATATTATATATCGAGCACTGTTTTAAATTAATATTTTGGACGTTGTAAGAATTCATTCTTCGTTCTGTATTCACTCGGATATATATATATACGCTTCGTCGATTAACTTGTAAGAAGATTTTCTCGCAACAGACTGCCATTACTATCTGTGGTAGACTGACTGCCAACCAAGGCTATAGAATCCAATCTGCCCTGCTATTTAACCTATAGCTAGAGGAAAGAGGCACACTAATACCTTTCTCATGGGTATTTGCACGTAAGTGAATGAAATGGATTCAACTCGATTCAACTATTTCTCGTTCCGAGTCGATATCCACTGCACCACCCCGCATCCTTCACTCATTCCAAATCATATTCAAGTCACAAATATTGAAAGAAAGCGAGGAAAAATAATTTGACTAATTGCTTAGAAAATTAAAGTTAGTGCCGCATCTGGAAAATGTCACGCAGGTTGCTCTTGCTGTAATTAATGGTTCAATCATATTTTGTATAGTTTGTTTTTTCGAAGTATTGTGCGAAACAGATCGATATTCATCGGATGTGTTTGTATCGTCCTAGTTTCTATCCAACTCACAAAATGTTTTCTTGTGACTGTACTGGCAAGATGATAATTAAAAATAAATTTACTTCATTTTTGTTCATGCTAGATTTATGTTGTTAATATTCCGCACTGAATCAAATTCATTGGGAATAAAACAGATTATATTGAAAGAATAGAGTAACATTGTAGTAGATAATGTGATGAGAGCGAACAATGGAAATGTAGAAAGAATTACAGCTACGCTTCATAGATTACACACAATATTTGACAGAAGATGACACAAAGAACTACTTGAAATGCTAGGAGAGCTTGATTAGTGTAATCCGTAACTGTTACTATTGTTATATATTGCCGCTAGATCTGGACAAATAGCGAGGAACACGTATATATATATATATATATATATATATATATATATATAATCTTATATTTTTAATTTTTTCGTCCGTGACATTTGTGTGGAGCAGGAGGGCAGCCGGAAAAGGTCGCCTACACGAAGAGTCCGTCGAGAATCGGAAGGCAGCCTGTGTCTCTTCAGTCAAATTTTTTTGCACTTCATACAGTCTTAAAACTCCCACGTATTTGTGATTTTTCGAATTATCGCTTTATTGACGTCTTCTAAGGCCGGATATATCTGTCAAACTCCCTTGTCCTTGGCTGACTTTTATCTATGGCCGGATGTATCTGTCAGTCATATCCTTGCCGATCTTCGCCTTTTAAGCCGGTTGTCGTATGTATTTTTTTGTTGTTGTTGCACTTGTTGACATCATGCATGGCTGGATATATCTGTAAATGACACTTGTCTTTTGTTGACCTTTATTTATGGCCGGATGTATCTGTCAGTTATGTCTTTGCTGGCCTTCGCCTTTCAAGCCGGTACTCGTAAGTATTTTGTTTTGCTGTTGAACTTGTTGACATCACCCACGGCCAGATATACCTGTCAATTACTTCTGACGTTCAAGGTAATATATTGCACTAAGCGCAAAAACCTGCACGTGGACAGAGAACGAGTTCAGTTAACGCAGAAAAAATAGAAAGAGAAGTAAGACAAGACTATGCTTTGTCACCAGATTTATTTAGCCGACACAGCGAACTGGAAAGCCTACCGAGATTTATTTTTGGCAGACATAATCTTAACGACATACTATATCATTGTGCTGATAGCAAGTATAGAAGGAAAAACGGGAAATACTTTTAGTTAATGTAGTAAAGGAAAACGAGAAGAAAGGGATAATTATTAATTGTAAGAAGACAGTATTCGTGTTTGTTAGCAAAAATGACAGACATGAATATCAGCTATGTATCGGAAAAATGTGAATGACGAAAGTACAGAAATTTAACTGAGTAGACAAGGGAAAATTAACACGGAAACTCCTAAATGCAGCAGAATAGCAAAACTAAGCAAAATATTAAGAGACTGGAAAATTTCGTTAAAGATAAAAATAATTAGAGTATTTGACTGCTATATAAAATCTAAATTCATATATAGCAGTGCATACTGGGAAATCTTTTCACAGATGAAGAAGAGACAAATATGTGGTTCTACAGAAGGATGCTGAGTATACCACACAATGAACATGTGAGCAACGAGAGAGTTTTTATGGAAAATGAAAACTAAAATATCACCTATACTTCGAACCGAAAATAGTGAGTTGAAGTTTTATGGAATGCGTAATGTGAAGAAAAGGCTTGGAAAATCTAACGCTGACAGGACCTGAAAAGCAGAGGAAAAAATGAACAACCTACAGAACAGATTTGTGCAATCGGATGTTAGAACAAGGGCAGAGACGGATGGTAAAGATTCAAAAAATTACTTGGAATAACAAGTCAGGAAGAACATAGCGCAGTAGAGATGCTACTGTTCCTATCAGCAATCTCGAATGTATTTGTTACTTCACTGCCCAAAACACCAAACCTTATTATTATTTTTGGTAATTAACATTTTCTACTTTGAATAATTCTTAATAAACTCAACGCGATGCTTGGAGAAAGTGAATAACTAGTTTGATTATTTCCAGTCTCCATTACCCATATTAGGTGTTAATGTAACCGTGAGTTACTAACACCTTAACATAACGGAAGAAAGACCGAGAATAGTTTAGACAAATGACTGCCAAATATACATATATATATATATATATACAAATATACATATGCTCAAAATAATTTTATGTACAGATATGTCATACAATAAATTATATGCATTATTCATTCAGTCAGTTAAGGGCTATACGTGATACACGCTTGGACGATCATGTCTCTTTCGAGACATGACTGACTGGGCAGAAGATTTTCCCGCAGTAGGTTTCCATTACTTTCTACGGTAGATTGATTGCCAACCAAGGCTATAGAACCCAATCTGTTCTCTTATTTAACCCATAACTGGAAGGAAGAGAAAGAATAATAACGCGGCTGTTTGGGAACTGCTGTTTGGACGCCAGGTACTTGTACCCTCGGAAATTATCTGTTCAGTTTGTAGGGATGTAGAGCACCATTAGTTCCTATTGTTTGGAGCGAATTTACGAGGGTCACGTGACAGAAGATGAATGACCTCAACCCGTGGGATGAAAAATTCTAGTTGAAGTTCAGGCTGACCGTAAAGGAAGACGTGAATGTCGGCTTAGGCAAGGAGAAAGAATGAAAAATGCAAAATGCATGCGTAAACACAATATATATATATAATGTTTTAGAACATGTACATAATTTTTGCTATATATATCCTCTACAATCATATGGTTGTTTCGACGTTGGGCACCCAACGTCTCATCAGGAGGAAAGGGCAAGAACTGAAATCATCCGCTGCCTATATTTGGTTCATTGTTGTTGTGGGGTTGGTTGAGGTTATTGATAATTTTTTTTTTTTTTTTTTTTATAAGCGTTTCACCCCGAGCAAGGCATGTCACTGCCACTACTGTGCAGGGGGCTACGTAGAGTGGAGAAAGGCTGGTTAAATATAGGAAATAACAGAGGGTGGGTGATAGGCGGGTGAGGATACCGAGAATGAGGGTTGGGTAGATGAGAGTGTTGTGAGAATAGTTGGGAGTTAGTGTGATAGGAGGTGTCTATTGACCCTACATTTAAACACCTGGAGATTGTAACTGTCGGGAAAGCAGACTTGTGGAAGGGAGTTCCACAGGCGGGAAGCGCGAGAAAAGAAGCTGTTGGAGTAGAATTTATGGTTACATCTTATTTGTTTAACTGTAAAAGGGTGGGACCTAGTTGCTAATCTAGTATCTCGTGTAAATTCGTGCTTAGGCGGCACCAGTGATCTAAGCTCATCGGAGCAGAAGCCATGAAAGTACTTGTAGAAGAGGCACAGGGAAGCTACATCACGCCGGTGTGAGAGCGGCTGCAGCCGGTCTGCCAAGTCAGTATCAACCACGTTACAGATCCTCCTTTGTATTTTGTCTAGAAGCCCAAGGAGAGCAGCAGGGGCACCCGACCAGATATGGCAGCAATATTCAATACACGGGCGGATGGTAGATTTGTATATGTGCAGAATAGTTTCAGGTGGGAAAAATTTCCGGGCCCTGCACAGAGAGCCGACTTTCATAGCAGCAGATTTGGCAATGGATTCAATATAGTCATTCCATTTGAGGTCCGCCGAGAGTGTAAGGCCAAGGAGGCGTAGTATTTTACTCTCTGGGAGGCTAGCCTGTCCCATGCTAATGGGAGGTAGATGCGATTGTCTATGGTGGTTAGTTGATAACAGCTTTGTTTTGGAGGCATTGAAATTTACCAACCATTTCCTACCCCAGGTCACTACGGATTGGAAGGTCCCTTTCAAGTGCGGCAGCGAGGTTCACTTTGTCGTCCAGACCTGGTTTCTGATCGATGCGGGAGTAGATTGTTGTGTCGTCGGCATACATGCCAACTTGGGATCTAATGGTGTCGGGGAGATCATTAATGTAGATCAGAAATAGCGTGGGACCTAGGATAGAACCTTGAGGGACGCCCGCGTTCGTCTGGTAGTTTTGGGAGGCTTGCCCATTTAATACCACCTTTAATGTGCGGTTAGAGAGGAAGGACTGGATGAGGTCAAACAGATGTCCAGTTATCCCATAGCTCCGCAGTTTGCACAAGAGGCCAGCATGCCAGACCCTGTCGAATGCTTTGGAGATATCCAAGGCAACAGTTCGGGCTTCACCATTCTTGTCGAGTGCCTGGTATACGTACTCGGTAATGGTCGTTAGCATATCAGCAGTAGACCTGGTGAAGCGAAACCCGTACTGTTTGTCAGAGAGAAGCCCGTTGGTCATAATGTGCTGAATCACCTCGGCGTTGATAATGGCTTCGAAAACTTTGCCAAAGATTGGAAGGAGACTAATAGGACGGTAATTGGCGGGGTCTGAGGGTTCGCCAGAATTCTTAAATATAGGTACTACGCAGGAGGACTTCCAACAGGCAGGAAAGCAGGAAGCAGATAGGCAGAGGTTATAGAGTTTAGAGAGGACAGAGGAGAGTTCTGGGGCACATTTCTTCAGTACTATGACTGGGATTCCGTCACCGCCGCTCGCTTTGTGTGGGTCAAGTTGCGCAATTATCTTGGCGACCAGCGAGGGTGAGATGAGGACGTTATTTAGTTGAGCCTTAGTTCTGGGTGGGAAGTCTGGTGTAGGTATTCCTAGCGAGTCCAGTGTCGAATTGGTTGAGAATTTACGGGCAAAGCATTCAGCCTTGTCGGCTGGGGAGGTGAGAACTTCAAATTCATTGATTAGTGGGGGTATTGAAGTCTTGTTCCTGCTGAGCACGCTTTTGCAGAGACGCCAGTAATCTTTGGAGCCAAACTTAGAGGATGCTATGCGTTGCCTAATTCTGGTAGCAAACGCCCTCTTGGCTTCGTTCAGTACTTTTTTACACTTGTTCCGTGCTGAGGTGAAAAGGCGCCTGTTTTGGTTCGACGAGCAGCTTCGATAGAGCCGGAAGAAATGGTTCCGGTGGGCAATAGCGGCCGAGCAAGCGGGTGAGAACCAGGGGGATAAAAGCATCGATGCCAGCCTTAACCCAAGAGGAGACTTCGGAGGCACAGTCTTCGACAGGAAGATCAAAGACGTTGTTCCAGGGGACGTCGCAGAGGAAGTCCCTGAACGAGTCCCAGTCGGCTCTTTGGTAGCAGTATGATATTCTGCTGGTCTGGTTTTCTTGGGTAGAGTTAGTGCGGATTGATATGTTTACGGAGACTACGGCGTGGTCAGAGTTTCCAAGGGGGCAGAGTTGCCTGGTAGTGCAGGAATAAAGGGAATATGTCTTTCGTGTTAGACTTTAGAAGAACTTGGTGTGTAAATGCTAAGTGGTTGATTAATGGCATTATCTGTTAGAATGTACGTATTTATTGGTCGGGTATATCTTTTGGTTTGAATTTCGAAGATATATATATATACCTCATGCCCGGAGAAAGTTCTGGAATTATTATTCACAGAGCATATGGGAAGCAAGTGAAAGCGCTGAAAATGGCAAAAATTTCATATATATATATATATATATATATATATATATATATATATATAAGGAAATTCAAAATGTGTTCAATGTGACAGGAAGAAGTTTCAGTTGTCTCTATATAAGTTTTGAACATATATGGAGCCAAGATATTGTTTGAAATAGAATATAAACCCGTAACCAAACCACTGCATTTCACTGCCTGTTGATGGTACATTGAGCACCAAAACTTGATAACTTTTGATTTGCAGTTTGTTATTACAATAAAAATAACTACATATAATTTTGAAAGTTTAAATTAAAATGGGCTTCAAAATCACCGAAAGAAGATAACTGCATAATTCAGAAATTCGAAGTAAATTAAACAATATATTTGCAGTAACTCTTAAATGGATGACCATCAGTTATCTATTACGGTATTCTAAAATGCAACATCGATGAGAAATCCGATCATCTTAATTTGAAAACGTTCAGAAGTAATTCGTTAGGTCATCGAACAATTCTACATAGTGCAATGGATGAACTGTCGTCTACATTAAGCACAAATGAAAATAATACTGACATCTCATTTTAAAATATATATTTACTAAAATTATGCAAAAATATCTTGAAATATTAAAGAGCAAATTCATTCAGCAAAATTGCCATTATTTTTAAGTACGGCCTCCAGACATCTTCGGAATCTCTTGCGTCTCTTCTTGACAGTCTCCTTGTTTAAATCGGTAAATGCTGACATAATCTTTGCCTTCAGTTCATCTTTGGTGTTACAAGAAGTTTTGTTTATTTCATGCTCACCTGTGCCCAACACATAATGATTAAAGAGTTTTCAGTCTGGGGAGTTAGGTAGCAAGATGTAACGGGTGATTTAGTCGCAGAAATTGTCTGACATCCATGACAGTGTTCTGCTTGGGTGGCATGGTGCAGAGTCCTATTACCAGACATAGGCTCTTCCAGCAGCCACCCTCTTCAGCCAAGACAGCACTACCTCCCCAAGGCACGATGTAAGCTTCCGTGTTGAGTCTAAGGCCTTGTGGGAAGATGAATGGAGTCATAACGTCGCAATCACTAAGGATCACTTCAAACACCATGATGTTGACTGGATATATCACCCAGGTCTTTCCAGATCCTCTGCAATGTCCTCAGATTGGGTATTACTCTGAAATGTTCGTACTGAAGATTCCGGCGTGAATTCCAAGCAGTACAGCATGCCGTTTCCGAATTTCAGGTAAAGTAAATTGCGTCATAATGTTCTGTTACTCATAGAATGTGCCCAACTGTCCCTACTATACTGTGCAGTTGACTCAATAAAAACAAGCAAACAATATGTATGCATTAATCTAACAATTTACTCATCGCACCATCTATATGCAGAGCATTTTAACAAAACAGGAACACAATACAGTAATGGAAATACCTGTGGTACAATCTAAACTAGAGTTTGAACTCGTTTCGCCGGCACCACTTTCATAAACATTAAGCTAGCGAGCATTGACAGAATATTTTGAATAAACATCAGATATTTTTTGCATGTCCTAATTGGAGTAAAATTCTACTAGAATTTTCAGATGCCAATTTTATCTTCTTATGCTCGAGTCATAGGCAGTCATCGTCATCAAATATCGATTATCTGCCAGACTAAGCACGTTTGTTCGCCTGTGCAAGTGTTCAATATTTCTTTTGAAAGTTTTCGATGTGCGTTAGTGATTACGCTCCCCAGACCCCATCTTTGTATGACAGTCTGACCAACAGTATTCTCTTTGATAGCAACGCTGTTATTGTGTCCATCTGAAAAGAAATCGGACGATAAAAAAACGGAGGTGACAGGTCAGAAGAAGAAGAAAGAGGGGAAGGAAGAGAGAGTGAGGAAATATAGATAGGTGAGTGACAGTGTTAGTTGGAAAGGTGAAAAACAGAGGGAGAATGAATTTGTGATAGACAGAATAAGATATTATGGAAGAGTAAGAGGGGCAGTTGAGTGAATTGGAGAGCTAAAAGGACAGAATGAATCAAAGAGAGGATGAGAGAGGGAGAGAGAGAGAGAGAGAGAAAGAGAGGAGTGAGAGAGATACTTTGAGCAAGTGTTAATGAAACAAAAAATGGGTGATTCATTCAGATGGAGAATGAGGGGCTTAAAGAAAAAGATATGAGAAACTGTCAAAGAGAATGAGTGAGTGAGTGAGTGAGTGAGTGAGTGAAATAAAATAACATGGTAATCAAAGTTAGAAAGAAAGACACCCCTCTGTGTGTGCGTGTGTGCGTGAGAGAGAGGTGATTGAATTGGAGAAATGAAATACAAATAAAGACGCGAGACAGATAGAAAGAGATAGTATGGAAGAGAAAGAGAGATGAGGGATAGGGTGAATAAGAGGTTCAATTCAAAAGAGATAGAAAGAACGTGTGTGTATGTGTGGAAGAAAGAGAAAGAGAGAGAGAGAGAGAAAAAAAGAAGTGATTGTGTGTTGTTGAGAAAACAAGCAGAAACGAAAGAGAAAGTGACCCCCCCCCAGGGAGAGAGAGAGAGAGAGAGAGAGAGAGAGAGAGAGAGAAAATGTTAGGAATTTAAAAAGAATAATAGTGATTTTTCTGGAATTAGATCTCGAAAAACAGGTTTAATCTTTGGGGATAGACATTGCAAGAATATTTTTTCAGAGTCAACCATTGAAAAAAGCAAAGGATTGTAAATGATTTTTCCCCTTGGACCCCAGTTTCACCCACTGTCAAAGTCAAGGCTACCGAGCCTTATCGCTATAGCTAACACAACCGCCACTCTGTGAATGCCAGCCTCATTAGACCGCAACAATAGCCGTATTCATAATCAACAACTGGCATGTCCATTAATCTATTGACGAAGGGAGGTAACTGTCTTTGACTCCATTCAAACTAACTCCCAGCTGTGGGAAAAGGAATGTTACATTGAATGCAGTCTCTTAGAAAATGCTGGATGCAGTGGATTGAGGATTATATATTGGATTTTCGTATCATGTATAGAGGTTTCGAACCCAGTACCAACTGCATATGCCAGAAATTGCGTTCGTTCCAAATGTTTGGCAGCAGGATCTCATCAGGTCTCATTATGGTTGAAATCCCTAAACATAACGTACGCCTTCTCGGGCTAACATTCTTGACTGACCTGAAGTAGAAAGACTATATTGAATCCATTGCTTGGTCAGCTGCTAAGAAAGTTGGTTCGCTGTGTCGGGCGAGACGATTTTCTTCTCCAAAATCTATCTCGGATATCTATAAGTGTACCATTTGTCCAAGCTTAGAATATTGCTTCCACATATGACCCGGTTCTCCGGCTCTATATTTAGAGATAGTTGATAAAATCCAAAGAAGAATCAGCAATATTGTTGGTCCTGATCTGGCATCTCAGCTTCAGTCACTTTTCCACAGCCGTAATGTAGCTCCCTGTGCCTTTTCATGGTGATTGTTCGGATGAGCTCTTCCCTATGGTACATAGACTTTATGAGCGCAGTATTAGATTAGTAATAATGTCACATCAATTTACAATTGAATTGGCTAGATGTAACCGTAAGTTCTATGCTAACAGTTTCTTTTCTCGAACCTCTCTTTAAACACTTTAGAAGCTCCATGCTTCATTAGAAAAGTGATCAGGAAGACGATATAATGATTGTCATTGCATTTAAATTTTATTTTAAAGATCTAAATTAGCTTTCAAAATAATTTAAATGCAAAGCCAATCATTGTCTTCATAAGCACTCTTCTATTATTCGCGTTCCTTAATGATGTTTCAGTTTTTAAATTCTTTCACACCCAGTAAACCCTTGTGTATTAAAGGCTTTAGTGCCTTGCTTGGGGTGAATTCAATTTAAAAATGTGTTGTTACCTGTCTCGCACTTCTCACCTGCGAAGATTTCTTCTAATTTTTTTGTTCTGCTGTCAAATACCATCTATAAGAACTTATATCCAACGGAAATCATTCAATCAACGACAATCGTCATATTCAGTCTCCTTGAATCTTGCTCTTTTTCCACAGTAACATTTTCTCAGTTCCTTCAATCTTAGTAACCTCTTTAGTCTTAGTGACTTTATTACCTTGCTTGAATTGAAATGATTTGAAAAAACGTATTAATACTCGCTGATAAAGAAAGAAAAGACAAACCGAATTGATGAGATAAATCATTTTGTATAACCTTAATCAATCAAGTGTATAAGACTAACGTTTTTGACATTCTCATATAAGAGTTTTTCAACATTACAAATAAGAAGGGAAGATCTATCTATCTATCTATCTATCTATGACTGCCCATATATATAACTGCACACATCTATCTATCTATCTATCTATCTATCTATCTATCTATCTATCTATCTATCTATCTATCTGTCTGTCTGTCCATTGTCTGTTGTGTACAATTTATAGGTTAAATGAAAGATTGAGACTTTAAAGATATATTAAAACACAATCTTCCTCTTTGTAATTTTAACTTTCAAATACCAACATATTTCAAATAACTCACTGTTTTGTACCTACTCAATTATTTATTATCCTCTGCTTTTTTAACAGCGTTTTACTGTTTTTCCCTTTTTCCATTGAAATTCTGTTTACCTAATGTCAATTACAGGAAGGCAGAAGGCATTGTTATTAGCAAAAGCAACTGAAGGTATAAATTGAAAATATCATAATCAAATAAATGAAACAGTTCAAATACATCGGAAAGATTTTAACATAGAACGGAAAGTGAGACACTGATATCTGAAGGTACATAGAATAGCAAAAGGTGCATTCTAAAAGCTAAACAATGTATTAAGAAACAGAAAAATTTCCGTTATCAAAAAAGAACAGGCTACTGATTTGATATCATGTCATATCAGTCCCCCTATATGGCAGTGAATCCTAGACAATCTCCACGTAGATGAAGAAGACACTAAGTGTACAACGACAGAAACAATGCTTAAAAAATACAATAAAATTGAGCAAATTAAACCTACTCAAAATACAATGATTAAAATATCTCTTTGTCTGAATTCCTGGGATTGAGGAATTATTATTATTTACACTCTGTATTTAGATTATTGTTCTTAATTTGTTGTTATTAGAACGTTTCGGCTGTTGTGCCTTCCGTTCTTTCTCAGGTGTATATCGATCTGAGTAACATGAAAGAAATTTTGAACTTAATTCTATGCGGGGTAGGGTGTTCGCATTCCAGTAACAATGTCTAGGAATCTCTCGTCTAGTTTTTTTATTTTTAGTATTGTTCAGGTATTGCCCACCCATTTCCTCCGAGTTCAAGTACACACTGCCCGAACCAGGGATTGAACTCATTTTGTCATCCAATTCACGAATCAACGCTTTAATCCAATAAGACATTTTGTACTAAAAAAAAAAATAACAAACAAAAAAGAACTAGACGATATCGTTAGGCATTGGTAGAGGAACGAGAAAATCTAACCTCGTAGATTAAATAAAGGGTTCAGTTCTTAATTCGCTGTAGGTCACCCAAATAGATATAATACACCCGAGGAAGGCCGGAGTGCACAACGGCCGAAACGTTATGATAAGTACGGCAAAGATGGAGGCAATAGTCCCGATATAGTTAGTGTATTTACACGAACTATATCCGGACTATTGCCTCCATCTTTGCCGTACTTATCATAAAGTTTCGGCTGTTGTGCAATACCCCGTCGTAAATAATTTATAAATGTGCTACCGAAATTACTGCATCATTATTGAAGTCACCATAAGAATTAACGAGACAATATTTTAGGTATGGGTATCTTTATTCGTGTTTTCATTGGTATTATTATACAAATAAAGAAAAATTACCACTGCCCATTTTATTATCGCTTCCTCGAAATATCATTGTTATTTTCGTTGCTTAGCTTTGACCATAAATATAAGAAAACCCCGACGAGGATTAATCTTATCAGTAAAGATCTGAGCGATGACCTTGTAAATCATCATTACCACATCGACTCATTTTTCTTATGAGATCATTTTTCTGAGCGATATAGAAGTGTGTTCTTAATTATATAGATGTAAGGATTTCCGAAATGACATTGTATATTTTTTTAAATCTATTTTCAGTGTTGCAGATAACTAGCTTTTCCCAAGCAGGCAAAAGTTTGCGAATCGCTATTCTGTCATCGAAATCACATCTCTTTGTGAAGTCGTTAATAAAATGCAATCGACAAGTGTAAAGTCCAACAAGAGGGCTAAGTGCAAATGTTTTGAAGGGATCAACAATTTCATCGCCACGACTGTGATTGTCAACCTCATTTTTTTTCTCGGTATCGCGCTAACAATGACAGTGATTATTTGTTGTACAATCATCATAACAATCACCACCGGGACCATTGTTACCGCCACCCGAGTCTCACGATTACTGACACGAAGAAAGACTACATGCTGATCATTACCATTCTTTGAACGCAGTTAGTGCCGGCATCGCTTTCAATATCGATCCCCAAATAACCACAAAGCCGACAACACGCATTTTTCGATCACGATCGCCGCGATGTGGAACAGCGCTATCTCGCAATCAGCACTACCATAAAGTGCATGACCTTTCTAGCCACCACCACCATTAATATTCAACATTTTCAGTCACTATCACTACTATTAATACTCGACCACCGCCACCACTGTAAGCTCCACCTTACCATCACCGCCGTTACACCTTTCCTCCATCTTGGCCATCATAAAATCATCACTTTTCCTTCGCTGCCATCCCCATCTTACGGAATATTATGTTTTTACCACCACCACCAGCAGCACCACCACCACCACCTCGCGATAAAACATTGTCTTACAATGAAGAGAATCACCGATTCTTCACCACCGACAGCATAAAATACATCACTTTTTGGTCCCCACCGCCACCGCCATAAAAGCAAACATTTTTCTCCACCACCACCACCACCACCACTATTTATGCCTCTTTACTCCCCACTATAAGCGCCTCCACGAACCTCATTACTCTGATCATAGCTGCCATCATTATTGTCATTACGACCATCACTGCCATCATCGTGGCAGTCAAATTTACTACCACTACAACTACTACTACTATTATTATTATTATTGTCCAAACCTCCCTATGAACGTCTTTATAATCACCTACCTTTCCCTGAACGGCCCCAACCTTATTTCATCCGGCTACCGGCTTCATTGTGTTTCCGTTCGCTTTTCACAGCGTCATTATACGACTTGTGTGCCAAGGGTTTGTGGCGCATTTCCGCCATCTCTTAAAAGTCCGCTCTACGTCATTAGAAGTTCCTTCCTGTTGTTCAAACAAAAAGATGAAACATCATCTGCTATCGAAAGTGCACACACATGTGTTTGCACGTACACGCGCATATTGAACCATGTACACAGAAGCAGAAGAGAGAAGACGCACGCATGCAGACGCCGAAAACAGCAGACACAGGCGATACAATAGACAAAATTAAAGCGCAAATGAATGGTCACATGACCTAATCGGAATGTAGATTCAACACAAGGTATTTGTTCATAAGATATATATATATATATATATATATATATATATATATATATATATTGTCATCCGCAGACAGATCTGTTTCGCTGTAACACAGCACATCAGTACGGTTAGACTCCGATTGCTACATAACCCAGGCTCGAAACCCAACCGAATTGGCGTCACGGGGCGTTCGGTGTAAGAAGGCAGTCTTTTTAGCGCATATCATATTACGCGCCCAATAGCTAGTGTGTTCCAATTCATTTTACTGAATGAGCGATGCGTACACGCTAGAGTGGCTACTGTTTTTCAAAGTCTACCTTTCTTCTTAAATATATATATATATATATATATACACACACCTCTCTGTATGGTTTTACAATATCGTCGGTTTTTATCCCCACTAGCTTGAGTGGCTCTTAAAGTATTGAATGAACAATAGAAAAAACACACTAATTTGTTATTACTCTAAACGTTATTATTAGTGGATATGTAGCACCCTGATTTTTTAATAGTGTGAATTACCTCTACCGGCTATCGCATTCGAGAGTCTTAATGAAAAAAATATGCTCTACGGTAGGTTTGGAAATTGCGTCTCCCTTTTTAGGTGAAATCACTTTCTAATCTGGTATGCGTGTAGGTCGAGTGTTCTAAAGCAGGTTGGAACAGACGGTGGTTACCTCCAAAAAGAGGAATGTAGAATAAAAAATCCCCCACGCGCAAAAAGCAAAAGAAACAAACAAAAAACAAACAAAAAACAACAACAGGTCTTCTAGTCAAACACGTGTATCCCCTAACAGCAATATTTAGACTAATAAGGAATAAAATGACTTTAAAAATAAGATCCATTAATTGCTTAGAAATTACACACAAGTATACTTGTTCACATAGAAAAAAGATAAATTAACATGGACACGCACAAAAAGCACTGAATAAGTAAAATTTACTTCAAATAACAACTGTTGAATTTTTGAAAATAACCATTTCACCTCAAGCAAAGCAGAACTGCCACTGGTGCACAGGGGGTTGGATAAGAGTTGTATGATAAGAAAGAGGGACAAGTTACAGGAGTGTCAACGAATGAGTAAGAAAAGGATGAGGATACAGGTGTAAAGAGGTCTGCATGAGAGTCGAGTGGGAAGGAAGAACATGATACAAGGGTTTTCAGGGAAAGGATGCGAGTCAAGGAGATAAGAGATGGCAATTGACATTGAATTTAATTTTTTGGGGATTGTATCTGTCAGGGAAGCAAGAATACAGGTGGGAATTGCGAGCAAAGAAGCTGATAGAGAAGAAATTGCGGTTACATTTGATCGGTTTCACTGTAGAAGAGTGGGACTTAGTTTCTAGTCTAGTGGCTTGACTAAATTCATGCAGAGGGCACACCAGGGAGCTAAGCTCATCAGAGTAGAAGACGTGGAAGTATTTGTAAAAGAGACAGAGGGAAGCCACATTACGTCGGTGACAAGCTGACTGGAATTGAGCTACCAGGTCGGGATCAATTGCATTACAGATTCTCCGTTGGATTTTGTCAAGAAGCACGAGATGAATAGCAGAGACACCCGATCAGATGTGACAGCAGTATTCAATTCACGGGCGGATGGTAGATTTATGTATGTGTATGATGGATTTAGACGATAAAAGCTTCCTAGCCTTACAAAAGGAACCAACCTTCCTAGCAGCAGGTTTAGCTATGGATTCAATGTAGTCATTCCACTTGAGATCGTCTGATAGAGTTAGGCCCAGAAGGTGCGGTGTTTTGCTTTCCAGGAGACTAGCCTGATCCATGCTGATTGTCTATGGTGGTTAAGGGATAGCAGCTTCATTTTGGAAGCATTAAAATTTACGAGTCATTTCTTACTCCAGTTTACTACAGATTGGAAATCCTTTTCAAGATCAGCAGCAAAGTTTGCTTAGTCAGCCTCGGCAGATTTCTTATCGAGGCGGAAGTAAATGGTTGCGTCGTCAGCGTAGATGCATACTTGAGATCTGATTACATCAGGAAGATCGCTGATAAAGATCAGAAAAAGCGTAGAATAGAGCCTCCCGTGTCACCCGCATTCGTATGATAGTATCCGAAACAATGCCCATTCAATACTACCATGCGATTAATTATAATTATGCGATTTGAAAGGAACGACAGTATTAGGTCAAACAAGCGTCCAGTTATACCATAGCCTTGTAGCTTGCGTAGAAGACCAACATGCCAGACTCTGTCAAATGTTTTGGAGATATTTCGTGCAACAGCTCGAGCTTCGCCGTTTTTATAAAGAGCCTGAAATATATACACTGTGATGGTCGTTAACATATCAGCATGTTATCGGAGTAGAGGTTGTGGGCTGTGAGATGTTGAACCACTTCAGAATTGATAATAGCCTCGAACACTTTGCCAAAAATCGGTAGGAGGCTGATGAAGTGATAATTAGAGGATTCTGAGGGTTCTCCAGCGTTCTTAAATACAGGAATCACAGAGAAGGACTTCCAGCAGTCAGGGAAACAAGAAGTAGAGAGGTAGTAGTTGTAGAGTTTGGAGAGGACAGAGGAGAGTTCAGGGGTATATTTCTTCAGGACAATGATTGGGATTCCATCAACTCTACTCGCTTTATGGGGGGTGGGTCAAGCTTTGAAATTATGTTAGAAACCAGCGAGAGAGTAATGTGAACGTCACTTAGTTGAACTGGGAAGTCGTGTGCAGATATCACTGACAAAGCAAATTGGTGGAGAATCTGCGAGCAAACCATTCAGCCTTGTCTGCTGAAGATGTGAGGACATCAAATTCATTTTTTAAAGTGGGAATTGAAGGCTTGCTGTTATTTAACACATTTTTACAGAGTCGCCAGTAGTCTTTGCAGCCGAGTTTGCGAGATGCTATACGCTGTTTCTTTCTTTCAGTAAAACATATCTTCGCATCTTTTAGAATCTTCTTACACTTATTACGAGCAGAGGGAAAAAGGAGCCTATTATTGTCAGACGCGTGGCTCCGATAAAACCGAAAGAAGTTATTTCTGTGGAAAAAAAGCGGCCGAGCAAACAGGGGGAACCAAGGGGAAGAATGGGGCTTAACTCGTAACTTCCTGGCTTGAATGAAAGCGTCCATGCCAGCTTTAACCTAAGAGAAGACCTCGGATGCTCAGTCTTCAACGAGAAAACTAAAGACTTTGTTCCACGGGACGTCATACATGAAACCGCGGAACGACTCCCAGTCTGCTCTTTGGTAGCAGTAAGATATTTTACTGGGTGGGTGGGTTTCTGTGAGAAGTGGATGTGTGGAAGATGATATTAACGGAAACCACAGCATGATCAGATTTGCCAAGAAGCTAAAGCTGTATAACATGGCAAGAGTCTGGGATAGAAGTGAAACAGAGATCTAGCAGTGAGTCAGTTCTGTTAGCATTATTAGAGAAACACGAGGGGGTGAGGAAAGCAACTACTTGAGTAAGGGATTGAGTGATTGAAAATTTCATGGCATGGATCCCAGCAAGATCTGTGACAGAGTTTTCTAGCCACTTGGCATGGTGGCAATTGAATTCTCCAAACACATATATATGAGCAAACAGATGAGAGGAAATGGCCTTATCTATATTTTTAGAGATGCTGTCAAGTATGGAACAGTCAGGAGATGAAGGGGAGCGTTAGAGAAAGAAAAGACAGCGAACCGAGCTTAGTATACAGAGACGGAGACACATGCAGAAATGATCTTGAGATCCAATAGAAATCACGCTAGCTAGAGGAAGATGCTTGCTGACATAAATGCCAATTCTATGCATATGGGCATTAGAGTCGTTCCTAAAGAGGGGAAGGTAACCAGAGATATAGAAATCAGAGGAAGGAATAGAGGAGTCAAAGTGAGAATATGTTAGGTGTGTTTACTTGGAGGAAGGATTCAACGCTGCAAAAGTTGGTACGGATACCACGGACGTTGGAGAAAGAGATGTAAAATAGGTTTAGGTGATTTTTGTTTAACTGGCTTAGTTTTCATCTTTAATATATGTGATGTCATAATGAGAAATTTATGGTAAGGAGAGGTCTAGAAAAGTAGTATCAGTCGGTTGTCAAATGCAACATGTGTTAGAAGGAAACTGGCGCAAACTGCAGCATAATGTGGCCGCAGGGTTGCCCACCTGAGGCACTTGCAGGAAGACCCGTTCATGCGCGACATGGCACTACAAGAAACTCCAATATCATTCACCTGTTGATCAGAGCAGCCTGTAAAGACGTCCGGGATCCTAATTATCAGTCGGAAGCAGCAACCAGGAAACTGCCAACCCGGTACCCTCAGAATAAAGAGACGTCGCCACCCTCCACACACATTGCAAAAAGCTTATGACAGGACTGCTATTAAAATCTGATGAGGGGAATGAAACCGGGAACACCTTTCTAAACAAAGAAAAGAGATGAACATCTACTCCTGTACAAAAAAGATGGAGAAATATGAACCGGGCGATAGTAGGGTCTATCTACTCGTGTTAAAAAAAAAAAAATCTCCTAAGTTTTTACTTAGTTAATGTCACGAGATCCCTTAATAATCACTACAAGAAAAATTTAAAGTAACTTTTCTTAAAATTCAAAGCAAAAAATAAATAAATAAATCAATAAAATAAAAAGTCCATGCTGTCTGGGCGATTAAAGATCTAACTGAAATTATAAGTGACACAAGTAATTTTTAAAATTTCTTCAACGCTATATGCAACAAAACCTAGAAAATAAATTCAATTTTGAAAATTAAAAGTTCAGAAAAAGGGTCAGTCAAGTTTACCAGAGAAGAAATCTGATGCCATCAGAATATTAACCGAGTTGAGTGAAACTTTAAATTCATCATGGTGAATTCCATTTCACTTTTTATTCAGTTGTTATTAATTCAGTTAGGCTCCAAAAGACACACACACACACACACACACACACACACACACACACACACACACACACACACACACACACACACACACACACACACACACACACACACACACACACACATATATATATATATATATATATATATATATATCAAACAGTTTCAAAAAAGAAAACTAAAATTAGTCCATGGTGTCCAGAAGCCTAAACTGACACAAGTACATTTTGAAATTTATCGATATATGCAACAAAACATAGAAAAAAAAATGAAAGTTCAGAAAAATGGGCCAATCAAGCTTACCAGAGATGAAATCTGATGCCACCAGAATATTAAGCGTCAGAATATTAATCAGGACTAACTCTTTATCTATAATTCTATGGTGATGCACCTACATACAAACTTTAAAAAGCAATATATACTTACATGAGTTTCTACAAGTAGACGAAGCAACTGACACATGCAAATACGTAAAGGCCGAAGGAAAACAACACGCAGAAACACTTTTATGCAGGGGTGTACATAGACTCTCTCCTAACTAGGAGCGTTCATAGAAAGTCTCCTACTCATAGAAACTCATACAGAGGAACATTATCCAGGGGCGTACACAAGCATTCTTCCATTGAGGGGCGTACATAGGTACTTTTCTACTAAGGGACGTACACAGAAACTCTCCTACCCAAGGTTGTATATAGAAATCTCTTACCAAGCGGTGTACATAGACACTCTCCTACCCATAGGACTATATAGACATTACCTAGGGGTCTACATAGAAACTCTCCTACCAATAGGCATATATAGAAATTTTCCTACCCAAGGGCGTACACAAAACTTGCTTACTCAAGGGCACTCTTCTATCCAGGGGCGGGTATAGAAACACTCCTACCCAAGGACGAACATAGATACTCTCCTAACTGGGGGCGTACACAAACACACTCCTACGCAAGGTCATACATAGGCACTATTCTACCCAATAGTGGACAGAGAAATTCTCCTGCCTAGGTGAAAACATAGAAACTCTCTTACCTGGTGGCGTACATAGACACTCTCTCACCCAGGGGACTATATAGAAACTCTCCAACCCAGTGGCGAATATAGTCTTTCTCCTACCCGGGATCTGCACAAGGGCTTATATAGAAATTTTCCTACCCAAGGGCGTACACAAAACTTGCTTACTCAAGGGCACTCTTCTATCCAGGGGCGGGTATAGAAACACTCCTACCCAAGGACGAACATAGATACTCTCCTAACTGGGGGCGTACACAAACACACTCCTACGCAAGGTCATACATAGGCCCTACCCTACCCAATAGTGGACAGAGAAACTCTCCTGCCTAGGTGAAAACATAGAAACTCTCTTATCTGGTGGCGTACATAGACACTCTCTCACCCAGGGGACTATATAGAAACTCTCCAACCCAGTGGCGAATATAGTCTTTCTCCTACCCGGGATCTGCACAAGGGCTTATATAGAAATTTTCCTACCCAAGGGCGTACACAAAACTTGCTTACTCAAGGGCACTCTTCTATCCAGGGGCGGGTATAGAAACACTCCTACCCAAGGACGAACATAGATACTCTCCTAACTGGGGGCGTACACAAACACACTCCTACGCAAGGTCATACATAGGCCCTACCCTACCCAATAGTGGACAGAGAAACTCTCCTGCCTAGGTGAAAACATAGAAACTCTCTTATCTGGTGGCGTACATAGACACTCTCTCACCCAGGGGACTATATAGAAACTCTCCAACCCAGTGGCGAATATAGTCTTTCTCCTACCCGGGATCTGCACAAGGGCTTATATAGAAATTTTCCTACCCAAGGGCGTACACAAAACTTGCTTACTCAAGGGCACTCTTCTATCCAGGGGCGGGTATAGAAACACTCCTACCCAAGGACGAACATAGATACTCTCCTAACTGGGGGCGTACACAAACACACTCCTACGCAAGGTCATACATAGGCACTATCCTACCCAATAGTGGACAGAGAAACTCTCCTGCCTAGGTGAAAACATAGAAACTCTCTTACCTGGTGGCGTACATAGACACTCTCTCACCCAGGGGACTATATAGAAACTCTCCAACCCAGTGGCGAATATAGTCTTTCTCCTACCCGGGATCTGCACAAGGGCTTATATAGACATTCTCCTACTCAGCGGCGTACATAAACAATGTCATACTCAAGTGCATACACAGAAATTCTCTTGCCCAGGGATATACAGGGATATACATCGACACGACTACCATTTGGCGTATAGAAAATCTCTCCTTTCCAGTGGTGTACATAGAAACTCTCCTCCCCAGAGCGTACCGAGAAAATTTCCGACTTTAGGGAGAACATAGACACTCCTATCTGAAGGGTACACAGATGCTATACAACATAGAAGTGTACACAGAAACTCTTATACCCTGGAGCATACATATAAACTCTCCTATCTATGGCATACAGAAAAATTCTTCTGTGCTGAGGCGTACGTAGACATTTTCTTGCCCAAGACCGTACACAAAAACTCTCTTACTCAGGAACGTATATACACTCTCCTACCTAGGGGCGTATATAGACACTACTCAGTGGCGTACACAAACACACTCTTAGCTAGGGACATATATAAAGATTCGCCTACACAGCGGCGTTCACAAAAACTCTCTAACTCCGGAGTATACATAGAGACACTACTACACAGGGGTGTGCCAAGACACTCTACTCTGGGCCATTCATTGAAACTCTCCTACAGGGGTGCGTACATAGACACTCTAGTACACAGGAGTGTACATAGACTCCCCTAAAATAGAGCATACATAGAAACATAGAAACATTCCAACCATGGGGATTACATGATTTACATTGTCCTTGAGGACACATGGCCAAGTAGATATAGACGTTGATTAGATTCAGTGACTTGACCCAAAGTATTGAGAGTTCAATACTAGGCTACAGCAGTAGTGAACAAATAACACTGTAAAAGTGAGATAACTAAATGCATACCAGAATGAAAATGATATACCCCAGTGATCGTAATAAAGGGTTCGGTTCGAAATTCCTAACACCTGAAGAATGACGAAGCGTACAACGGTTGAAACGTCGTATACATGGTAATAAAGATGAGGGCAATAGTCAGAACAATGAAAATAGTATAAATACTACCTCATTTCAAAAGCATAAAGAAATATATGGGGATTACATTGTAACCATCCTGTTGCACACAAGGGGATCACAAACACCCTCACAAAGTGTGCAATAAATCTCATTGCACATATTATGATTGATGACCACACTGTTTTTTCACAAAGACAGTTTATAAATGTGGTTGTCTATCAAATGAAGTTGAGACGAAAATTATCTGTATATTGATACGCTTGTATCGACCTATGGTATGTGTGACACATGAAGTACCAGATCTTGAAATGGAAACAGAAAGAGAGACGGGGACGCAGAGAGACAAACTGAGTACTACATAGCGAAGGATTAAAGATGGGGGTCATCGTAGATAAAGATAGTTTTCACAGAGGTGGCTTAAATCAGGTTTCGTGACCTTGTGTTGAGGACATTTCAGCATCATTATGAGAGACTATTTTATTTTTTATAACTATCTGAGGATGGACATGGGTTGAAAAATACATAGAAAATTTTATTCTTTTTTATATGGAGCTTGGTATAATTTATTATTTTTTTCATGTGAGAAGTCAACACAACAAAAGCAATCAAAAGCAATTAACTATCTGTAGAACCACTCACATACAAAAATATTTAATTACACTAAGCTCCATATAAATAAGAATAAAACCGGTACAGAACATTAGATGAAAAAATGCCCTGAAGAGTGAAGACATCATAATAGTGCCTTCACGAAATTTCGAAGTCAGTATGACTCTGCTCAGTTAAGTGACAAACTTCTCCACATTAATCCTGTTAACGCTTTATCTCGATATCGAGCACTTTATGACAAAAACCTGCTTGCCAAAATATATTTTTATCAGTAACTACTAAAAAAAAAACCAACAATCTTAGAACTAAGCATCATCACAACTCAACACTATTTTCTATTTAATAATTTTAAAAATAATTTTATAATTTTATTTTGTCATTATCATGTAATTTTGGCTTATTTAAAGTATACTCTTTATAAGTAAAAAAAAGAAAGAAAAATAGCCTAATATTGTAAGATTTAAATTCCACGAGCATCGAGAGAACTTAAATTCAAATCTCTACAGCGGTCAGTTTATAATATACACCTGACGACTGCGTAGTTCATGAAATTCCGAATCGTGCCACCAACGTAAAATAAAACGTTTTGTTTAGAGTGTAGATTTATTGTTGTTATTGTTATTGATATTACTTGCTTTTTGTATGATATATTAAGTGTCCATAGTGATATTTGTGTCGCTACACGTGTTTCGACTTTAAAGTTGACTTTCTTCAGGCGAATATACTTGTGACTTTACATATCGAGATCAGTTTGTTTTTCTGATGGCCAAGATATCGTATATATATATATATATATATATATATATATATATATATATAAGTGGAGAGGGTTTGGCTGCATCGGGCTATTTTTGCCTAAGCGCGGATGTGCGTTGTGGTGAAGTGATTATCGGCTTGGAATGAGAATTCAAAGAGCCGAGTTCGAATTCCAGTTGAATTCTTTGCATTCTGCTTTGAAATCGTCTCTTCCCTCCATTTATGGGTTAAATAACAAGACATATTGGTTTCTATAGCCTTGACTGGCAACCAGTTTATCGCAGAAAGTAATGGCAAACTACTGCGCGATAATCTTCTGTCCAGTCATTCATGTCTCTTTGGAGACATGATCAACCGAACGCGTATCATGTATGCCACTTAACTGACTGACATCACCTTTACTACAGTTCCGTTACAGCGCTTTGGTGCTCCAACGACTCTGGGGGTGGGTGGTCATGAGATTCCTGATGATATATATATATATATATATATAATGAAAGAATGAGTGAGTGAGAAGGAATGAGACATATTTTCCGAAAAAATAACAACATTCATCTTATTTTACTTCTATTCTTCTGTTTTTCTTCCCTTCTTTTTCAAAATGGATAAAATGGCTTTGTTTACTTGCTTCGGTTCCTTGAGTTCAAAACATTTCGGTCGAAATCAAGAGTTTTTTTCTGAAAGTTCACAAAGGCCGATTCATACACACAGTTTTTACGAACAAATCTTTAGTTTGTTATCTCACACACACACACACACACACACACAATATATATATATATATATATATATATATATATATATATATATATATAAATGTATTGTTTTGAAACAGTATAAACGTAGGAAGTAATATTTGTAGTGCCTCATATGTACTTGTTAATCAGTTGTTTGTTTAAAAATCTACCTTTGCATATCTCTCTATTTATTTATCTATCAATCTGATCGTTATAGTCATAAAACATTAGAAAATATGGGGACAGGTTAGAAAACTGTTTATCGCCACTCTTCTAAGTCTATATACACACGATTTGTGTTCATATGTAATTCGGTTATAAGAAAATTTACTCAAATTTGACTAAATCTTAAGCAACTCTGTGATGACGTCAATGTGGCTTAAGCAACTCATAGAAAAAAGAAACCCACTGAAATTCAATAGAATTTCGAAATACATTATTTTATACCGTTTCAAAGAAGTTTGCCAATTCTTCTTGTTTAGTTCCACTGAAAAAGCTTTCTTTTCTGTTAGACCCAAGCATAAAACATAAAATAACCATTGAAGCCAATTGAGTAGTAATTACTGCGTAAGTTTTAAGCAATTACTTGTTAAAATCCAAAGTAGCTTAGAAAAATAAATCGCGTATTAGTTTTTATTCAGCCGTTATGTTTAGCAGTAAAAGAAATTAAAACCCTTTATTATAATGTGAGTTTATATAACACCCCAACGGTCCGTCCGACCAATTTTCTCCGGCGGCCGTTCTCCACGCTGTGATGTTTGCCGGGAGTTCGTTGAAAATGTCGGCCGGACAGCTGGGGGTACAAGATTGACTATAAGGAACGAACTTCCACAACTTGGATGAGTTGAAAAGGATGCCTTATTCGTTTAGAGTTAGCCTTGTCGGTTGGGGCAGGCGAATGTGACACACAGCTCTAACTCTAATTAATGGAGATCAACAAATCCAAACTGAACGAAACAAGACGAACGGAGATCCTTACTTCAAGCACACGCCCGGCGGGGCTCCTCTTAACTTCTAACTGACTCACTTAACTGACTTCTATTTATTTAAATGAAAATCCGGAAATCTGGAAATGCTTTAGACCACCGGTGACAAACATTGGCGACTGTAAGTCTGAAATTTCAGTTATCTTTTTTTTTATCTTAATAAAGCTTCCGCCGGAAAATTCTTAATGTGTGGTCAAGATACAGTAAAGGACAACCTTTGACCGGGTCACTCGAAAACCTACCTGCTGAACTTTATCACTGAGTCAAATATTTACCGGAAGAGTGGTAGGATTTAAAACAGTAATCGGACACTCCTGTCTCTTCCACAACTTTCCTCATAAAAGAAAAAGCGTTTATTTATTTATTTTTTTCCTCTTCTTTTTCACTTTTGTTAAATATGTTTTTAAACTATTTTCTATTCTAGTCTATTTTCTATTTTAATCTATTATAATAAAATACATATATGCCTAGTTATCGTGTCACATTTATAAATACATAAATAGGACAAATAATTTACACCATTTCTATTCGGTTTATGTCTAGGACAGTGGAACGAGAACCATTCCCGGTATGTTGCCCAGTCTGATATACATCTGATGAATGCCTGAGAGCCCAACGGCCGAATCGTTGTGATAACAACAACAAAGATTACGACAATAGTGTAAATAATGATCACGCTCCATCCCAGAAATTAAGATAGAAAAAGGACCCTTCACAAATGATGGGGCTATTAACGCATGGACTGGTTTATGATTTGTTAATATCTGTGCTCTTTTCCATAAACTAAACCGTAACACGCCCACCCTAGCCTCGGGACAGTATAATATTCGTACTTTCTTCCTGTGAGAAAAGTAACACTCTTCGGTATTTGTTCCACATCAGAGTATAATCTGTGCTTTCTAAGACTGAGAGACAGATGCCGAAGTGGATTATCTGTGCTCTTTGCTCAGTAATAAAGTGAGACACTTCGGCATCTGTCTCAAAACAGCGGAGTATCTGTGATCTCGAATTAAAGTGTAAGTTCCCGGCATTTGCTTCGGAGCAATGTGGGACATGTGCTCTAGATTTTATAACCAGAGTGTTACTGCCTGACCTTAACCACTGTTCAAACTCAGATTAATTTTTGAAAATGCCTCTTGGTTGGATGTAGAAATTTCCGCTACATCTATATTACTTATAATTATAAATGTTAATTTTAGTGGGTACACATATTTGAGTTGATACCCTTATTTAAAAACACATTTACCCATTAAAATATTGTATATAGTAATAAAGTCGGATAAAAATCGTTTACGAAGTGAAAAAAACTATATATACATATATATATATATATATATATATATATATATATAGGCAGGTTTTGTTGAAACTTAAAGAAAATTTTTGTTAAATATTTAAACATTTTTCTTTTACATTTTAGTAAAATGTTTCTTATTTCCGAGGCAAAATGGAACCTAAATTGTTGAAATATTCTAAATACTTTTAATTTTTTAGCAACCATTATCCAAAGATCAATATTTCTTCAATGTCGCATCTTTGTGTGTCAATTTGATATCTCATGTCATTTTTATTGTGAAGTGTAGATATTAACAAAAAAATAACATGATGCGTGAAGACAGAAGAGTTGAAAAACAAAACAAAAAAAAAGCAATGTCACTTTTGAAAATGCAGTTAATGCAAATTACCGAACCATTTTAACACAAAAATGAATGTCTTTCATACTGGCTTATTAAATCTGAAACTACTCAGAAGACATTGAACAAATATATGTTCATATTTTCCACCGAAAGAGAAAGCTTGGTCGAACGGTGGAAAAATTACTAAAACCAAAAAATGAAACTAAAACATTTTGTGGCTCTAAAACCTCATGAATATATATATATATATATATATATATATATTGTGATATATATATATATATATATATATATATATATATAATTTTCTTAATTATTTTCGGTCTATATTGATTGTTTTTTGCCGACTACCTGAAGATTGCATGCGATCGATCAATGTACGACAGAAAATAATATAAATATTTTTGCATTAATTAACTTTTTGAGGTCTGGTGCGCATATTTAGTACACTCTTTGAGAAGTTTGTTATTTTGTATATTTACTAATATATATATATATATATATATATATATATATATATATATATATATAATGCTAATATACACGCTAAAAAGTCTGCCTCCTTCTCCCGAGCGCTCGTGGATCGGAGGTGAGGTCGCCGACTGGCACCAGTTTGGTCAGTTTCGGTCCTGAGTAAAAGTGGGGTCAGATGTCTGGCTGTGCTGGTGGGCCGTGGTGCAGCGAGGCAGGTCTGTCTGCGGATATATATATATATAAGCTGAGGTTCAAGCATAATACAGACTGTCGTTGACCTCAGTGTCCACTCATATATCCACTCTTATATATATATATATATATATATATATATATATATATGTATTATAAATAATATTTTAGAACATGTACAGAATTTTTTTATATATCCACTACGAATAGTACATTTGTTTCGTCATTGAAACTTCAATGTCTCATCAGGCGGTGTGGACAGGAATGGAAAGCCACTTTTCTTATATTTGGTCAGTTGTGTGTGGGATGTTGATGGGGGTTAGTGATAAAAGAACAAGTCTTGTAGATTGACCGTTAAAATTCTACTTATTATGCACCTATTACCTGCTTACCTATTACCTTAAATTTTAACATTAAATTTTACCTCTTACATTAAATCTTACCGCAAACGGTGATCTAATTAAAATTTAAAATTTAATAGAAAAAGTCGGTTTCCAAACTGTGATCTAATTAAAATTTAATAAGAAAAATCGATTTCTTAAATCCAAAATTAAAATTAAATATAAAAATTTAGATTAATTATAAAAACTCTGCTCAAATACAAAAATATTTTCTGAAAAAAGTAAGCATCCTACACCTAACCTGTTCCTCTAAGAAATCCTAAAGGATATAGTCTAGTAACAAGTTAATAAAAACTCACATTCTAACTGCTAATATTAAATCTGTCTAGAAAACTCAAAGACACTCATTAATCAACCATATTCACTACCCACACCACTTTTTTCAAAATTCTAACGGTCAATCTACAAGACTTGTTCTTTTATCACTAACCCCCATCAACATCCCACACACAACTGACCAAATATAAAAAACGAGGCTTTCCATTCCTGTCCACACCGCCTGATGAGACATTGAAGTTTCAATGACGAAACAAATGTACTATTTGTAGTGGATATATAAAAAAAAGTTCTGTACATGTTCTAAAATATAATTTATTTAAACTTAATTATAAATGGAACTTTGTGTGTGTCTGTGTGTGTGTGTCCATTACCCATAGACTTCGAAACTGCTGAACCGATTTTTTGAAAATTTACACAGTTGTACTATAAGCATCTGCGAGTGTTCTTAGCTAGGTTTTGTGTCAAGGTACTCCCGATAAATATCGAAAATCGATAATCGAAAAAATCGGTCTATAGAAGGAGTGGTCCGATTTTAATCAAATTTGACACACTCATAGACAAAGATATAAGAAATGATATACAGAATTTTCAAGGTTGCAGTTCTTACAATAGTTCAGAAAATCGATAATATATATATATATATATATATATATATATAAAAGGCAAGATGTTTGTTTCTGTCTGTTTATCTGTCAGTAGGTCCGTATATTTTTTCAGCACTTTTATTTTAGTTTTTGCTTCGGGTTTGGCTCTAAGTAGGTATAATTGTAGTTCTTAGTCTCAGCTATGATACCATTTACCCAGAGAACTTATTTAGGCTTCAAAATTCAGTTTACGACGAAAAAAACTTATTTGATATCGATACCAGGAAATCAAAATTTGACTTACATCCATTCATTTTTCTTTCAGTCTACGGTTTCGCTTTAACTAAAAACAACTATTGCTTTTTAGTCTTTCGTGCCAATGTCTAAAGAGTCTGAGATCCAGGACCATGGATTAGTTTTAAAGCTTTCATTACACCCGAGCAACGCCGGGCTATACTGCTAGTAATAAATATTCACAGCTCTATATATTATATATCGAGCACTGTTTTAAATTAATGTTTTGGACATTGTAAAAATGTTTTCTTCGTTCTTTATTCACTCGGATATATATATATATATATATGGCCTGACGTTCAAGCATAATATAGACTGTTGTTAACCTTAGTGTTTATTCTTATATATATTGTTACGTGTTAAGTGTAACAAATGAAAAGAAATGATCAACCAAAACTCAGTGATGAATTAAAAACAAATATTTAATTTACCAAAACATTAAATAAAATATTTACAACTATACAGTTTTAGCATTAAAAAAGAAAAACAGAGTTTTCTCCTGGCAGGCGAAGTGTTACGAAGGGGAAGGAAGGTGTCAAATATTTCTACGCAGTTAAGATAACAAAAAAGTTTAAGTGTTATACTTTATGGAAATCCTCAAATGTGTATATAAAGAATAATTATTAGTTTGGTCAATGAAAGAATCAAAGATATCTATTTATCCATATAGTTTCATGACGTTCTCTTTCAGGTTTTAGTTGGCAACTTTTCTTAAAGATTCTTTCGGCTGGATGCACAGATCCATGAATCAGGCCGAAGTTGATTATGTCAGCAAATTCTGTTAACAACTGACTACTCTCTTCCCCAAACCTATTTTTATAGAGGCTAACGCCTAATTTGCATATTCTAGAATCCTTCAGAATTCTCTTGATTTTACTCGAATTTTCTCGGACATTCTAGCATTTTCCAAACGTTCTGTTTTTAATTTCCTTATTTTTATGACTACTTCATGGATTAAAACTTTTTTGTAATAACAAGTAGGACTCAAATGAATCACTTACTACAACTTTTTGGACATTATTAATATTATTTTTTATATATAAATGCATCCTCGTAACAATATTGCTCATTCAGTAATGAACTAGAGCACTCTAGCTACTGGTGTATGAAGCATCACACGCTAAAAGTTTGCCTCCTTTTACTGAGCGCCCATAGCTCAGAGGTAGAATCGCCGACTGACGCCAATTTGGTCGGGTTTCAATCCTGGGTAAAAGCAATCGGCTGTCTAACCGTACAGATGAGCTGTGATACAGCGAAACAGATCTGTCTGCAAATGACTATATATATACGGCCTGATGTTCAAGCATAATACAGACTGTTGTTGACCTCAATGTCTACTCTTATATATATATATATATATATATATATATATGTATATTGGGCTGTCCGGAAAATTTATGCCGATTTTTAAGAGAAATTAAAACACAAAAAGAAAATTATGTTATTAAATATTTATTCAACTAAATATGAATCATTTTGTTTCATAACCTTTCTGCATTTTTTCCATAAGAATAAAGATTCCGTCTTCTCAGAATTTCGATGTTTTCTCGGTATGGAACCCATTAAGGTGTTTTTTATTTCATCTAAAAAATACAATTTTTACTACTTATTTTGCGAAGGCCTAAATAAATTAAAATCCGAAGAAGCAATGTCTGGTGAATATGGTTGATGGTGTAACATATCCCAACCAACCAGGAACACTTTTTTGCTGGGTCGACAAAGAAACGTCGGGTTTCGCTTGATCCCAATGGAAAATAATACCTGATCTGTTCGCCAATTCTGGGCTTTTTTTCTGGAATTGCTGATGTACTACATGCACAACAAGACTTTCTCAGTATAAAGGCCTGCTTTTGGGGTGGCTAAAGTTGGCACATGTCACTTACCCAAGGATCTTTTTCGCTGAACATTGTTGTAAACGATTCTTTTTTCATCGCCTGTCGGAATTTACTTAAAACATGGTGCATTTTCATTGCGTTTTTACAGTAAATCATAGATAGAAATGTGATCAAAAAGATTTTTTTCGTCCAGATAATGTGGTACTCAAACATTGTAGCGATTTGAGTACTTAAGCTCTGGGCTTACGGCTATATCACGTTGAATACACCGGTTCTCGCTCGATCACCGAAGTTAAGCAAAGTTGAGCCTGGTCAGTACTTAGATGGGTGACCGCTTGGGAATACCAAGTGCTGTAAGCGTTTAGTGACGATGTGCGTTGTGGTGCAGTGGATATCGGCTCGGAAAGAGAAATCGGTGAGCCGAGTTCGAATTCCAGTTGAATACCCTGCTTTCACTTAAGCACTAGTACCCTTGGGAAAGGTATTAATCCGTCCCTTCCATCCAGTTATGGGTTAAATAACAGGGTAGGACTTGGGGACCCTGCCCTTAAAAACAAATCCCAATGAATCTTGATGCTCGAAAAGAAAAATGTATTACTAGACACAAAACTTATATAAAAAAAAACAACAATAAATTGTTGAAAGAAAAAGGCATTACCGGCAATAAATAAGTAAAATTTAGTTGGCAATAAATGACCCGGCGAGGATGATATGCCATAAAAACAAAACAACCAACTTAAGCTTTACTAAATAATCATGGATAGTGGATCTTGATAAATTTAATGTTTCTGCCAATTCCCACGTTACGGGTTATTTTCAATCAATATTTTAATTTGGTCGTCATTTGTAGTAGGTGAGGGTCTGCCTGAACGTTCTTCATCAATAAGGATACAATCATCAACAATAAAATTAGCGAACTAGATCCGAAAAGTTCTGTCATCTTAAGCGCCTTCATTATACACAACACATATCTTTTTTATTGCTTGAGATGCATTTTTGCCTTGACGGTAATAAAAAAAGCATCAAGTGTCTAAAAATCATCTTATCTTTCATTTTTATAGGAATAGAAAATTGACACGAATTAAGTAATTTTAAACTTTCTTAAGAGATAGTTTTAAGTGCACTCTGACTGGAAATATAAGCATATTATATCAGTCAATAGTTTTCACTTGTTCTAACGTGTTGAAACATGAACGACTAAAAATTGGCATTAACTCTCCGGATAACCCAATATATATATATATATATATATATATATATATATATATATATATATATGTGTGTGTGTGTGTGTGTGTGTGTGTGTGTGTGTGTGTGTGTCTGTGTCTGTGTGTGTGCGTGTATGTGTGTGTGTATTATTCCCCATTCTGTGATTGTGCATGTCTTATTTATCTTCAAAGCTGACCAGAGACACATGGATAAAAAAATTGCTTTTTGAAACAAATTTTTCTTTTCTTTAATCAGCATGGTATATATATATATATATATATGTATGTGTGTGTGTGTGTGTGTGTGTGTGTGTGTGTGTGTAAGGGTTGTGATTGAAGCGAAAGAAAAGAAACTATTACGATAGGACTTAGGGCTACATTGATCAATTTCAACAGTAAAACGATGACACTTACTTGCCAATCTCGTACTACGTTTAAATTAATGTGGTCGTGATTTCAAGAAGGAAAGCTGATTAGAACAGCCATAAAAATAGAAAAGACAGAGGGAAGCTACGTCACGTCACGTCGGTTATAAAATCACTGAAGTCGTGATGACAGGTCAAGACCGATAACATTACAGTTTTTTCTTTGAATTTTGTCAATAATCTCGAGATATATGGCAAAAGAAACAAATGAGATGTGGCATCAATATTCAACGCTCAGACCGAATGGTAGATTCATAAACGCACAAGATGGATCATGCCAAGGAAGATTGTTCGGCACGACACATAGAATCCACTTTGCCGGCTGTAGACCTAGAAATTGATTTATTATAATCATTCTGTTTCATATCAATAGAAATCGTGAATCCAAGGAGGCGCAACGAATTACTTTCCTGTAGGTTAGCATCGGTGATGCTGACGAAAGGCAAAAATAGCTCTCTTCATTTAAATTCGCGCTTAGATATTTAGTATTACAGATGGTTTTTTAATAGTGGCGTGTTGGTGAAATTTGTTTTCAACACGTAATAAGCAGTCAGTTAAATGCCATACGTGACACACGCCTGGGCGATCATGTCTCGAAAGAGACATGACTGACCGAGTAGAAAAATTTTCCGTTGTAGGCTGTCATTACTTTCTGCAGTAGACTGGTTGCTAATCAAGGCTGTAAAACTCAATCTGTCCCGTATTTAACCATAGTTTTAGGGGGGGTAGACGGATTAATACTTTTCCCAATGACATTTGTGCATAAATGAATGCAACGATATCCAATACACCACAACGCACAGGGTGCCTTAATAAAAATGAAGTCCGGTGAATAATTTAATGCGTGAAATTAATAAAAATTTTGTGTACGTTGGAAAATCTCTTTCTCCAACCAAAAAAATAAACATTCCCTTTCTAAGAGAGTGATTAGTATTGATGAATATAACTATAGGTTCATATCTGTGATCGAGCGTTTTCAACCATATTTGAGATTATTTTCAAGATCAAGGTTCAATTGAAGGCATCACATTTCCCATATTCAACATTTTTAGACATGTTTAAAACTCACTGTTAGTCTTTATAACTTCTGATGAGATCATGTGGTTATGACTGGCAATAGATAATGTATGTATTGTGAGATTTATGCATATATGCGTTCTTGTGCGTAGAAGTGGTTAAATATGTATATATAACTCAAGACGAAATATAAAATTAATGAATAAATTCAGAATGATAAAAGAAAGCTCTTCTCTTTAATTTTAAGTCTAAAAAATTTAAACTGTTAAATTGTTTCTGATAGTATAAGTTTTCCTGTTGTTCCTATTTTCCTAAAGGATTTCTTCATTTCTCACTTACTCTGCCAATGATATTCTCGGTATACTTCTGTAGAAACACATCTCTGTCACTTCAAGTCACCACCTCATCTGTAACAGAATTGTCAAAGTCATACAGAAGAATAGATATTACATAGCAATTTAACATTTTTTCTTTGTTTCAAACCACCTTTTTCCATCGATTAATACTTTGTTTAGCTTCTTGAAAGCATGGTTAGCTATTTTTAATCTGCCTTCGAATTTATGCGTAAAAAATATTCTAATGGTAATATTAGCCATTTCAATATTTGACATTCGACGTGGTGTAATGGTTAACAAGCTTGTCTCGCTAGAATCATTACAATTGAATAGTGAGTTTAATCCTCACTTCATGTTCCATACTTTCGGCCTTGTGCCACATGTAAGCAGTACTTAGGAAATCACCATTCATTAACCGAGGAACCAGTATTGTTATCTGTTGAAATTTACACAATCTTTCTTTTAAAACATTTTTTTCATGAATATAGATTTCACACGTCCACAAAGTGTTATCTCTGTTTCCATTATTGATGGGGAACGGCTTCCTTCATAAACTTTTGCTCGATGTAGTATGGACGGGCAACATTTTGATTTTGCCATTATTTTTCTCTTCGTACTATCTGTTTTTGTTGTGGCTGCATATGAATGTTCTCTGGTGACCTAATTTCTATTTTTTAGTACAGTTCTTTGTTTGTAGCGCCAGTTTAAAGTTTTGCTTTTACTGACTTTCACAAGTTTTTTAAATAAATATGCTTAGTCTACTGATTGGATGATTTCAAGACAATATTTATGGTACTTTTCCTTTTAAATGTTTAATATTCAATGTCTGTTTTGTAATTTTTTCTGTAGCGACTGGAATGTATCGGCTCTCGCCATACATGATCAGCTATATATAATTTCAGTCTTTCCATAGGTTAAGTCTTATTTTTTGAATTGCACCTTTTGTTGTTGTCTACTTCGTGACAACTGCATAGAATGTTGTACACGCAGTTCTTGCTTATATTTTCATTCAGTAAATATTTTACTTTGATGAGGTTCCTGCGTAGTGCTGAATCACTTTTAAATATTCTTCTTATATTGTGTGAATACAGATCATCTAAATCATAGCTCAGCTTGTGATGTATGGGGAGAAGCAGTGATTTTCAATTTTTTATATCTTCAAGTTCTTTCCCCTGAAAATATAGTTAAAGGTGTGACGCTTTAAACAAATCTATCTTCCATACAGTGTGCAGCAGAAAAAAACAAAAAAATGGTAATCATGACGATCATTGCTTTCTTGTCCTTTTAAGTTCTTAGTAAATTTCATCTTTTTGTTACCTCGCCTTATCCTTGTTCTACCATCTATTTACATAAGCACGTTAGGTAGGTTATACACTCTTTTATTCAGTCGCTCTGATCTTTCTGTTGTCAGTTCGGTAATTCTTGCAGACCCTCGCCGTGTAAACAGCTTGACAGTAGCATCAAACAGCATGTTCCACAGAAAATCAGGAACCATACCTGGCAAGAAAATGAACTTATCCGTAACACTTATTGTTTCTGAATTTGTGAACATCTTATAAAAAATAGTAAGTTTGCCATGAAGTTTAATGTGAAGTGGGTTTCTTTATTGGCCAATTCACATTCACTTTTCCATTTGAAGGTGTGAGAGGCTGTTTACATTAGGTCTTGCAGGCCCTCGCTGTGTGAACAATGAGAGTGTTTACTGGGCCTTGCTCTGATCAGTCTCTAGAAGTTCATTCCCCTTTCCCGTCATTGACTAATTCATTTCCCACACCTCTTACAGTAAGTTCTTTCAATTAAAAACTTTGACGAGCGGGAGCGAAACCGGTTGTTTTCTGTTTTAAATTTTATCCTCATTATGCCCTGTAACGTAAACATTATTACTTTTAAAGCAATATATATATATATATATATATATATATATATATATATATATATATATATATACTATTAATAATATATTTATTTATTTACGTCTACCGGCCGGAATATGTTTGTTCAGGAGGTCCTACGTAACCGAACAGCCAAGGCATGTAAGATCTAATGATGCTTTCCCCTAGGAGATGCAGGTTCGAATCCCGACGGAGGGCATATATTTTCTCAAATATTCAGGCCAGTAGATGTAAATAAATAAATATGCTATTTAATAATAAAAACAAAGTATTTACTCAAATGTGAATAGACATTAAAAATTCGGGTTTTGTTTATCAGGTGGTCCTACGTGGCCGAGTGGTGAAGAGACCTTAGATCTAATGATGGAGGGGACGCAGGTTCGAATTCTACCGGAGGGTGCATATTTTCTAACAAGATTTCTCGAATATTCGGGTCGGCAGATGTAAATAAATATACAGTGTAATAAAAAAAACAAAAGACAATAAAACAACAGATTATCTACTCAAATATGAGTTCCCATTAAAAATAACATTTAAACAAATAAATTAAGAATATGTGGGATTTAATCCATTTTCTACAATGTCTTTGTTTACGCTAGAATACGAAACAGAGAAGATATGTATATTTCGAGAATCGGGAGAAATGTGTGTTCAAAAGTACTATTCGGGCTTTGTTTGATCGGGCTTTGTTTGTCCTATGTGGCCGAGTGTTCAAGACACGTCAGATATAATGACGGCTTCAATTCTTAAATTTTCAAGTCGGCAGATGCAAATAAATGTATTCTTTAATAATAAAAACAGAGCATCTAGTCAAATGGGAGTATCCGTTTAAAAGAAAGTTTAAACAAATAAAACATATGTGTGTGTATGTACGAGTGTGTGTGTGTGTGTGTGTGTGTGTGTGTGTGTGTGTGTACCAACCAGAATGCCCCTAAAGTTTCATTCATTATCATTGTACCTCATATATGTTAAACTTGGTTAATACTATGCATTGAAATAGTGTGTATAGAATGTATGAACTGATTTACACTGTATCAACTTAAGGAGAAAACAGTCGGTGCACGAGCTTATAGGATAAATGGAGAAATTTGCTTTTTTGAAAGTTTATTTATTTTGAAAATTTACTTTTTACCCATTTATTGAAAAATTGAAAAAACAATTTAAATTATAAATCTATTATATTTTTAATATTAAATTTAGACTTTTATTTAATTTTCATAATAGTTTTTCTTTTACTTTTCAGTTGTGCAACTTGAGTGATGTTTTGAAAGCACTTAAGAGAATATTTTCGCACAAGAAAACGAATCACTCAGATTAAATGAATTAAAAAAAGAAAAACTAAAAGAAAAAGAATAACAAAGATACGGAAATCTTTTTTTTTTATATGAGAGAGTAAAGCAAGAGGGTTAAAAGGACAGGGAGAGAGAGAGGGAGAGAGAGATAATTATGATTAAATGCCTTACAGCGTTTAATCACTAGTGTTACCGAACAGTTTTTCAAGGTGGACGTTTAACTTGAGATTATACATTTTTGGTTGCAAAAAAAAAAAAAAAAAAAGAAAAAAAAAGTAAAATATTGTTCATGCATGCGAGCAAATCACGTTTATTGCAATTTTTTGGCCTCCAAAATCATGACGTGTATAAAACATTACCTCAATTTTCTTCTTCATTGTTTGTTGTCTGTCTCCTTTATTTATTTGATTTGTAATTCGCAATTCATATAGCGTTTACGTATACTTTATATCTTATTTTTTTTCTTTTCAAATAAAATTAAAAATCTTTTTTTTTAAATATCAACTTTCAATTTGAGTGAAAAAAATATTTGAGTTTTTTTCTTAAGGTATTTTTATATTATTCTTTTTCTGTTTTTTTTTTTTTTCAATTTTATTTCATTTTCTCCCAATGCCAAAACATTACCGTTTGTTTGTCGTTATTGATGCGTAAAAGAATTGTACAGCGAAGCGACAGATATTTTCCCCGGAAGCCTGAGAACTCTCATTCTGGTGGCAAATGTCCATGAATATGGGGTTTAATTTGAAAGTAATCAACTAAATACTTCAACAAATACAGAAACAGATCCTTTCAAAGAGTTGTCCCTTTGGGGGGTATTCAGTGATTCCGAAATCTCTCGACAATTCAATGAGACAACATTAAAACGAAAATGAAATAGAAATAGAGAGAACAAAAAAAACAAAAAAAAAAACAAAAACAAAAACAAAAAATAAAGTAAAAAAAATTGAGTAAACAAAAATTTTATTGATAAAAATAAACAAATTTTAACGTATGCTCTTAAAACTTCTGACTTTACGTTGTAATATCAATTTATGAACACAAAGAAAAGTAGCTTAATCTTGATAAAAGAAAAGAAAATAATTTTGCTTAATAATTATAATTTAAAAAGTTAATATTATTAAGAGTATATATTATATATTGGTGACAAAAGACTATACAATATCTTAAGATACTGAGCTACGAAAACTATTTAATAAAAGAATTTGAAACAATAAAATTGTCGATCTGAATATATACCGTGTAATGTTATTACTGAGACGAGATGATTATTCAAAAGGGAGACAACTGAGGTGGAATAATTTTCATTTACGACAAAATTAATAAGCTGTTGAATAATAATAAAAGATAATAACAATAAAAACAACGAAATTAGAAGACAAGTCTACAATAATCGTTAGCAGAATGTATATGGGAGTATGTAACTGACCAAGCTATTTTTTAAAACTATTTAAAAATCATTAAAATAGTTCGGATAGAAAAACTCCAGTGAATCCAAAACGCACCAGTTTGATTTATTTACATTTTTGAGACGAGTAACAAAAAATACTGTTATTTCATTAATACTATATGATACACTAGGGCCAGACTGTATTATCCCATTCAATGTTTTAGCAATAAAATCGGTTTTAACCAATCGTCTTTGATAGAAATTTTAGGATATGTAATTCTGTAGCGTGATATATTGTTATGCATCAAGTGTTGTTAAACATTTTTTTTTAATCACTTCACCCCGAGCAAGGCGGAAACGCCACTGATGTGCAGGGGGTTACATAAATGTAAAAAGATTAATTAGAAAAGAGTGAGGAGTACAAACTAGTTAGAAAGGAACAATAGAAAGCTGAGAAAGCAGGTGCGATGACAGATACATAGGAGGAGAGAAAGGGAAGATTATACAGGGGTGGGGAGAGAGCTAGAGTCCAGTGGTTAGTAGATGAGTATTGACTTTGCATTTAAATTTCTGGAGGTTGTAGCCGTCAGGAAAGCAAGAATACGGGAGCGAGTTCCACAGGCGGGAAGTGCGAGAGAAGAAGCTGCAGGAGTAGAACTGTCGTCTGCATTTGGCTAACCTGACTGTGAATGGGTGGGACCCAGTTGCCAGTCTGGTTGCACGAGTAAACACCTGTTGAGGAGGCATCAGTGACTTAAGTTCGTCTGAGGAGAAGCCATGAAAGTATTTATAGAACAGACAAAGGGAGGCCACATTTCGACGATGGGGAAGTGGCTGCTGTCGAGCCGCCAGATCAGTACCTATCACATTACAGACTCTCCTTTGGAGCCTGTCAAGAACACCGAGGAAGAACGGCAGGGGCACCTGACCATAAATGGCAGCAGTACTCCATGCACGGACGGATGGTTGACTTGTATATATGCAGGATGGATTCAGGTGTAAAAAACATCCTGGATCGACATAGTGACCCAACCTTCTTAGCAGTAGATTTTGCTATGGATTCAATATAGTGGTTCCATTTGAGGTTTGAGGACAGGGTAAGTCCGAGGAGGCGTAGTGTATTACTCTCCGGGAGAATCGCTTGGTCCATGCTTATGGGAGGCAGGAGAGGTTGCCTGTAATGGTTGACAGACAACAGCTTGGTCTTGTACAAAATATGTTCATGATGGCTGTCGACTCGTTAAGCGAGTATGACCATGGCTGAGAAGTTTGATCAATACTTTCCGTTCTCGTGAGAACGACAATGATTGAGAAAAGTACAAAAAAGAAACAGGGTTCAAGAAGACAGAAAATGGCGATTGTCGTTGCATTCAAATTTTTGAAGATTGTAGTTATCAGGAAGCAAGAAATCGGAAAGGCGTCCCAGCAGGGGTAGTGCGAGAGAAGAAACTGTTAGAGTAGAAGTGGCGTTTGAATCTAGCTATTTCAACAATAAAACGGTGAGACCTAGTTTCCAATCTAGTAGCACGCTTACATTCGTGTAGTCTGGGCACCAGGTAAAAAAGCTTATCTGAGCAGTTGCCATGAAAATATTTGTAGAACAGAGCGAAATCACGTCCCGTCGACGAGAAAGTGACTGGAAACGAGATGTTAGGTCAGTGTCGATTGTATTGCAGACCCTTCTCTGGATTTTGTCAATAATTTCGAGATGCATATTATGAATGTTTACCCACTCCCCCATAAGAGTGAGTTGTGACACAACGTCAGTTTTTAAATTGGGGAACACGAGCGCGGACGCTCGGTTTAAAGTTCAAATATTTTCCAGCTACCGCTGACGCAGCAACTGGATATAGATGAGCACGAGACAAGATATGGCAACAGTATTCAATACACGGGCGAATAGTAAATTTATAAATGTTCAAAATGAATTCTGATGAAAAAAGATTTTGCCACGCCTCAGAGAACCAACTTTTCTACAGTAGATATAGTCGGTCCACTTCATGTCAATGGAAAACGTGATCCCAAGAAGGCTCATCATCAAACAACCTTAATAGTAAGCAGAAAAGGTTATTTTTTGGTGATCAAATGAAATCAGTTTTGTGTTATTTTTACAAGCTATTTATTACCCTAGTTAACTACTGTTTAAGGATCGTTTTCATAAGTAGTTACTTTGTTAGATCCGTTGAATCTGTGTGGCAAAATAAATATTGAAAACAGTAGCCAGCGAGTGAATTGTGGCTCTCCCAGCTGATATTCCAATGCAGAATCGTTCCTTCTCGAGTTCTGTCTCAAAATCACACTAACAGACGTTTCAGCCGCCAACTGTGAACGTTGCTCTTGACCCACACAAAGCGAGCGGCGGTGACGGAATCCCAGTCATAGTACTGAAGAAATGTGCCCCAGAACTCTCCTCTGTCCTCTCTAAACTCTATAACCTCTGCCTATCTGCTTCCTGCTTTCCTGCCTGTTGGAAGTCCTCCTGCGTAGTACCTATATTTAAGAATTCTGGCGAACCCTCGGACCCCGCCAATTACCGTCCTATTAGTCTCCTTCCAATCTTTGGCAAAGTTTTCGAAGCCATTATCAACGCCGAGGTGATTCAGCACCTTATGACCAACGGGCTTCTCTCTGACAAACAGTATGGGTTTCGCTTCACCAGGTCTACTGCTGATATGCTAACGACCATTACCGAGTACATATACCAGGCACTCGACAAGAATGGTGAAGCCCGAACCGTTGCCTTGGATATCTCCAAAGCATTCGACAGGGTCTGGCATGCTGGCCTCTTGTGCAAACTGCGGAGCTATGGGATAACTGGACATCTGTCTGACCTCATCCAGTCCTTCCTCTCTAACCGCACATTAAAGGTGGTATTAAATGGGCATGCCTCCCAAAACTACCAGACGAACGCGGGCGTCCCTCAAGGTTCTATCCTAGGTCCCACGCTATTTCTGATCTACATTAATGATCTCCCCGACACCATTAGATCCCAAGTTGGCATGTATGCCGACGACACAACAATCTACTCCCGCATCGATCAGAAACCAGGTCTGGACGACAAAGTGAACCTCGCTGCCGCACTGGAAAGGGACCTCCAATCCGTAGTGACCTGGGGTAGGAAATGGTTGGTAAATTTCAATGCCTCCAAAACAAAGCTGTTATCAACTAACCACCATAGACTATCGCATCTACCTCCCATTAGCATGGGACAGGCTAGCCTCCCAGAGAGTAAAATACTACGCCTCCTTGGCCTTACACTCTCGGCGGACCTCAAATGGAATGACTATATTGAATCCATTGCCAAATCTGCTGCTATGAAAGTCGGCTCTCTGTGCAGGGCCCGGAAATTTTTCCCACCTGAAACTATTCTGCACATATACAAATCTACCATCCGCCCGTGTATTGAATATTGCTGCCATATCTGGTCGGGTGCCCCTGCTGCTCTCCTTGGGCTTCTTGACAAAATACAAAGGAGGATCTGTAACGTGGTTGATACTAACTTGGCAGACCGGCTGCAGCCGCTCTCACACCGGCGTGATGTAGCTTCCCTGTGCCTCTTCTACAAGTACTTTCATGGCTTCTGCTCCGATGAGCTTAGATCACTGGTGCCGCCCAAGCACGAATTTACACGAGATACTAGATTAGCAACTAGGTCCCACCCTTTTACAGTTAAACAAATAAGATGTAACCGTAAATTCTACTCCAACAGCTTCTTTTCTCGCGCTTCCCGCCTGTGGAACTCCCTTCCACAAGTCTGCTTTCCCGACAGTTACAATCTCCAGGTGTTTAAATGTAGGGTCAATAGACACCTCCTATCACACTAACTCCCAACTATTCTCACAACACTCTCATCTACCCAACCCTCATTCTCGGTATCCTCACCCGCCTATCACCCACCCTCTGTTATGTCCTATATTTAACCAGCCTTTCTCCTCTCTACGTAGCCCCCTGCACAGTAGTGGCAGTGACATGCCTTGCTCGGGGTGAAACGCTTATAAAAAAAACAAAAACAAAAAAAACCTGCACTGAAAAAAATTAGTTGCTTTTATATTTGTCCATATACCCATAATCCTTTTCGTCTTCTTGCGATCCCATAATGCATTGCATCTTTTATTGTATAAAAATGCAATGCAAGTCCTCCTTATTCTTTTACGTTATCTGGCCGAGGACGGATTACAGCAGAGCGGTAAGTGCTTTTTCTTTCTCCTTCATTTTAACTGCAGTAGCTTTACATGCTAAGCAAATACGGACTCTTTTTTGGCGGGGACAAGGCAAGTCGCAAACAGTTGTGCTCGTCCCAGGTTCTATCTCATGTCTGCCACACAGGAGTAAATAGTTTTATTATCTGCGTAAATACATAGTTGGGAGTTGATTATACCAGGGATATCATTGATGAAGATTAGAAACAGAGTAGGTCCAAGGATAGAGCTCCGGTGAATCCCGTCAATACGAGCTTTATTAATCGATTGGTTAGGACTGATTGGATTAAGTCAAATATACGTCCCCTAACACAGTAACCTTGGAGCTTGCGTAGAAGGCCAGCATGCTAAACTCTGTAGAAAGCATTTGAGATATTTAGAGCCACAGTCCAAACTTCACCATTCTTATCTTGATAGATAATTTCAGAGATAGCCGTTAACATGTTGGCAGTAAACCTGGCGAATTGAAAGCCATATTGTTTGTCCGAAATGTGGTCGATGCTTAACTCGTTCAAAATTTATTAGGGCTTCAAATACTTTGGTGAAAAGCGGTAAGAGACTAATTTGTGGGTCCAGAGTTGATAAAGACAGGGACTATGAGGAAGGACTTCCAAGAAACTGCTATTCAGGTAGCAGTGAACATTTGTTGTAAAGCTTGAAATGAACATGAGCCAGCTCAGGAGCACATTTCTTTAGAACGACAGCATAGACCCCGTTGTCCACTCTAGACTTGTGGGGTCTAATTTAGAGATGATGTCAGAAACCAGTGACGAAGTTATGTGTATGTCACTCAGAAAAGCCTTCGTTCTAGGGGTAAAATATATCAGAGCTACTCCCGATGAGTCGAGTGTAGAAGTGGAAGAGAACTTCTGGGCAAAACTGTCTACCTTATCTGCAGTAGATGTCAATACTTCAAAAGTCTTCCGATACACACCGCATGTTAAGTTATTCCCAGAGTAGTATTGCCCGTAATTTATCAAATGTCTACCAATATGACTCATCTTGTGGCTAACGAGGCCTTCATTGGAGACATATTCTTCTACATTCATCACATGTAAACTGCTTCATTGTTGAATCAATGGTTTTCTCTTTTCTAGCTAAACGATTGACCCTTGCCCAACTCGTTTTATGTTCATGAAGGATCTTATTACCTTCGTGGATTTTACGTTTCTACTTATATCGACCACAAGCTGCCGTTTCCCACTTAGAACCTTCTGTATGGCAGGCCGTAAGATATTCTTTTAAATAGTCCTTGAAGCCTTTCCTTACTTTTCACTTCCGTCGAGTGCCATAAATCTGCCCGCCATAGAGCATTTGTTTGGGTATTCTGCTATCAAGAAGAATGATATGGCCTGTCCAGCGAAGCCTGTGGCTATGTATGTGCGCTTTCATGCTTATTGCATTGGCATTCTTAAGGAACACAGTGTCTGGCGTATGGGTTATCGAGTGAATATCAAGAATTGATCTTAAGCAGCTTTGTTAGAATCTCTCCAGACGTTTAAATGTCTATGATACACAACCTATGTCTAATATGATTACAGCAGAATTGTCAGCAAACGGATGTTGTTGACTACCAGCTTTATGCTCTTTGAAACCAGTGAATGTAACATTTGCAATGTGAAGCTGAAAGTATGTGCACACTTCAAGAAGCAGGTAACCGTTGCGATTCTTTTGACCTGTGCCTCCCTAGGTCTCTCAATAATTTTTAACCCTACTATTAAAATCGCTTAACAAGATTATTTTTTATTAACGCTAGGAACAGATTGAGGAAGATCTTCTTAAAGAATGAGACCTTAAAAGCTTCATCTGAAGCAAGTGTAGGAGAATAAGCATTTAGAACTGTAAAACTTTGGTTGCCGTTTTGCACAAACATATTTAATTGTCAAGAGTGCCGTGTCTGTTTATGCTGCTCCCAGGGTATGTAAATATCTACCACATAACGTTTATAGCCATCCAGAAAAACCGATGGTTTGATGTAAGGTGAACCCAAACCACTGTCTTGTCCGGGATGAGAGTAAACCCCCAAAATTTCAAGAAACGGGGAAGTTTCCTGTTCTGTTTGGGTGATCAAGTCACAGTCATCGGCATACAGACGGTATCAGAAAATATCGCTTTGAATGTCTTTAACAATGATTTAGCTGAGAAGCGTCGGGGTGTTGATTAATTTGCCAGCTGTACAATATCGAATCTAACACCCTGGAGACAGTTTTTAAAGGCTTAGAAAAGAACAACCACAAATAAAAGAGTGAATAATGCAAAGGCATTTTGCTGAACATCATTTCGTACCTTGATAGGTTCTGAAAGTAAACACCAACGTTAACTGATATCAACATTAGAGAAAATTGATTTTTCACTGTTATTGGAAAACCAACATTTGCAGTGAAAGCTGGAGTTTGATGTGATAAGTACTGAAACCAAACATTGAATTCATAGCTTTTGCCAATTTCTAAAAATTTAGTTTTAAATATCGTCTGAAAAATATGCACAGAAATACCTAATTTCCGCGAGTTTTTACAAACTGACTTTAGAATTTTACTATCTCAAGAATATATCCAAATAGAGTTGATATTTTTGTATTAGATTTATTGAATGTAAAATATATTCAAACCAGAATTCTAATTATGAATCACCACAAACAAAATATACATTTTCTTACTGTATTCAATAAGTAAAAACTGTAGAAAAAATGTAAAAGATTACAAAATGCTTACTCAGTGAATAAGATCTGTTAGATCATTTCTTAGATCTTAAGTAATAAAAATAGATAAAAGTGTATAACACTATGATACGGTTGGGCACAAATTATAAGACAAAATATTTTAAATTTAGTTTGTTCATTGAAAATCTTACTGAAATTATTGCAATGTATAGCATATTACATCATAACATAGCTAAATTGTTCAGTATAATTTTCCATTAAAGCAAATCCAATGATTTAGTAATAATGTGCTTTTGTTATACATCTTGACCATATAAAATTTGCAAAGCTTCAGAAAATTACAAATTTAATAAAACTGTATTATGAGGAATACAACTTTATGATTTTTAACCTAAACTTAACTGTCAAGGTGGTTTCTTATAAAAAAAAAAGAAGAAAAAAACCGTAACGATTTTGGAAAAAAAAATGTATCAATATTTATTATTCCAAACTCTAACTTTCAAATTGAGTGCAATACCACGGTTCTAAATTCGATCTTCCCTAATCTCCGCGTAATCACGAAACGACTGGATATCTATGAAATAGCGCAGAACAGCTAACGCGTCTCAAAATCTTTCACATAAGTTATCTGTTTACCATGTTGAAAGTCTTGATAAGATCGATAAAAATACGAAATGGTGCCTTGTTGCTCATATGACTTTTCTTGGATTTATCACGCTGTGAAAATCATATCCATCGTTTCCCTATTAGTCCGGACGGGACATTGTGATATTGGCCGTATCGTATCCACAATGTGAACAATCAGTCAGAATAGCAGAATCCCCATTAGGATTTTACCAGCTGGGGAAAATAAAACTATACCACGATAATACTCGCTCTGCTCCCTTATACATTTGCCTTTGTACAGCGGTATAATGATTGCATCTTTCCGGTCTTTTGGAACACTTCCAGCATTCCAGGTTTTCACGATGATTCTATGCATGATATCAGCCAAATGATCGTCACCATTCTGAATTTCAATAAATATACCATTATTTATGGCAGCCTTCCCCATGTTTAATCTGCTGATAGATGTTTTTACTTCCTCTAATGGAGGAGGAGGATGATTAATAGATTCCACTGGGGGGCTTTGCCGAAGGCGGCTACAGAAGTTTGGTTCACATGACTATCACTCTTGTGGAGATCCGAAAAGTGTTCTTTCCATCTCTTACCGATTTCTGTCATGATAGTGGTTTCGTACCATCTTTCGTTCTGGGTATGACGACAAACTACATGCAGCAGCAAGGATCTTGATTATCAGATTGAAGGTTTTGAGCAACATGGAACCACTTCTTAATTGCTCTTGTTCTCTGGTCCATTCTGACTCGGGTGCTAGCACATGATAGCGTCCCAGCTATGGGTAAAGATGGAAATCCCCAGTCAAAAAATCAACAGTACATTTTTATAGTAAAATTACCAACAATACATTTCATGATCTGCAAAATATATATCTAAAAAACATACATTTACCCTGAAAGTATAAAATTACGTACAAAACAATTTAATTTCTGCATATCATACAAAGGTTGATATGCCGCCAAATAAAATCGACTAACTAAACAACCATCATGAAAGAACACTTTCCTGACATTAGTTTATATAACATCCTACAATTTCTTTAAGAAATCAAACCGTATTCCTGGTCCTGAACATGACGGTAAACCGCATCCGGCAGCCAGGCCTCTGATTGAGAGGTTGTGAGGAGCATGGAACCACCTCCTAATTGCTGTTGTTTCCAGGTCCACTCTGACCCGGAGTAGTAGCACTTGTTAGGGTCCTAGCTATGAGCAAATAGTTAACCTCCAAACTGGGATCAAAACACTTTGAAAGTATAAAAATACACTTTCATATAAATATATACATAAAAATAGACTTTTATAGAAAAATACACATTTTTGAAGGAAAAATATTACCAACAATACATTTTTGAAGAAAAATTATTGCCACATTTTTGAAAGAAAAAATTATTCTCATCAAAACATTTTGAAATATAAAGCTAGAAGACATCTTCAGTTTTCTAAAATAAAAATGAATAAAAACAAAATATTTCATTAAAATCGGACTAAATCAACCTTCACACTATAACTGAACATTAAAAATAACTTAAAACCCACCTTTTTGGCATTAAATAACTCACAGAGGTTGATATTCCGTTAAACAAAACTCAAACTCAAACTCAAACCATATTCCAAAATGTAAATTCAACAAAACTACAGCATAAAACACATATCAACGTCTCTTGTAGTCATGTCCACGTAAACATGTATATGCAATAAAGCTGAATATCATCTACCATGTATTCAATTCCGAAAGCAGAATAACACATATTTATTATTTCAAAGCTCCCAAGAAAATTAAATTTCAGCATTAAATGACCCATAAGGAGTTAATGTGCCACTAAACAAACAAATCATTTGTGATATCTTTTGATCTAAGTGTTGTTATTGAGGTGAACTATCAAGCGTTTTCAACTAGGAAAGCCTAAGCTTAGAATTCTTTGAAATGCCTTTCTAGCTGTTCTTGTTAGGCAGCCGTTTTGCAGCATGTACTCTCGTATTTATTTCTTATTTGAAAGAATATCTTTAATGACTTGGTCGTTTTTATCAAACAAATTACGACTTTTAGGTGAAAATAACCTCAGGGTCTGTTTTGCCGCATTGTTGAACTGATCACACACTTCTTTTTTTTAGTGAAATTAATTTTAATTCGATCATGCAGAGTTTTTCGAATATTATGGACATGGAGTTTCGCAACGTCCAAGCGATTTGTTAGTTCCACACTAGTACGATTTCGAGCAGCTTGATTAATGATAAAACGCATTTTAGGACTATAGTTGACTAGCAGTATAGCCCGCGTTGCTTGGGTATAATGAAAGCTTTAAAACTAATCCATGGTCCTGGACTCTTTGAATGTTGGCACGAAAGACTAAAAAGCAATAGTTGTTTCCAGTTAAAGCGAAACCGTAGACTGAAAGAAAAATGAATGGATGTAATTCAAATTTTGATTTCCTGGTATCAAGATCAAATAATCTTTTTCGTCGTAAACTGAATTTTGAAGGCTAAATAAGTCCTCTGAGTAAATGGTATCATGGGTGAGACTAAGAACTACAATTATACCTACTTAGAGCTAAAAACGAAGCAAAAACTGAAATAAAAGGGCTAAAAAAAAAATAAAATACAGACATACAGGCAGATAAACAGACACACACACAAACATCATACCTTTTATATATATATATATATATATATATATATATAAGATAGTCTAGACACTAGATAATAAAAACTTACAAGGTTAAATCTGTCTAGAAATCAAAAACTCTCATTAATCAACCACTTTAAAAAACACTCTCTCCAAAAATTCCAACGGTCAGAGACTTATTCCCCTATCACTAACCCCCACCAACACCTCTAACAAAATTAAACAAATATAAGGAAAGAGGCTTTCCATTACTTTTCACATCGCCTGATAAAACATTGAAGTTTCAATGTCGACACAAACGTACCTTTGTCGTAGATATATATAGAAAAATTATGTACATGTTCTAATATATATATATATATATATATATATATTAATAATAATAATAATAATAATAATAATAATAATTATTAAACCGACTCTGCGTGTATTCTAATCTCAAAATTTTATAGAAGGGACTTTCTAAGACTATGAATGACCAGCAGAATCTAAATCCGTTATTGCCCTCGGCTATAAAGCTTTGGGCAAAGAGGGGGAAAAAAAGAAAACTGCGTGGGACCGACAATACATACGGTTCCTCCCAGTAAAAAGAAAAAAAACCCTCTAACGGAACAAACAACCAGAAAAGAAAAGTGCTCGATACACACAACCGAAAAGTATTTAACTAGAAGGCAGTAACGCAGAGCAAACACACTAACAAAATAGCAAGATCGCCAAGACCGACCGCGGTCGGTCTTGGCGATCTTGCTATTTTGTTAGTATATATATATATATATATATAATCGATTTTCTGCACTATTGTCAGAACTGCAATCTTGAAACTTCTGAATATCGTTTCTTATGTCTTTGTTTATGAGTGTATGGAAATTGATTAAAATCGGACCACTCCTTCTATAACCCGATTTTTTCGATTATCGATTTTCGATATTTATCTGGGGTACCACGACACAAAACCTAGCTAAGAACACTCGCAGACGCTTATAGTACAACTGTGTAAATTGTCAAGAAAATCGGTTCAGCCGTTTCGGAGTCTATAGGTAACAGACACACACACAAACACACACATACACACACATACACACATACAGACAAAGTTCCATTTATAAATAAGTTTAGATATCTACACTGAGTCAAGTTAGTTATGTCAATCTGTCTGTACGGCTCATCTTTTATTAAAATTTGTTTGATTTTTTGATTATGCATGCAAATTTGCGATAGTTTTAAAAGCACTAGGACCATGCAGCACTTTACCTAAATTGCAAATAGCGGTTCCAAGCTGGTAGGCGAGACATCGTAGCCTCCTAGCCACAGGTAGTAATTTATGTCATTACAAATTTGCTTGATGTAGGTATTGTCTTATCGATACATATCTTTTCTTTGTGCTGGCGTTCACAAAAGATCTTCACTAACAATTTTATCTTTAGCTCTTTAATAATCCTCTTTGATGTTGTCTGATACTGGATGAAAGTTCCTTACCATATAATGGCTCATTGATCTCCCTAAGTGACATTCAAAGTCATTCCTAGCAAACAAGTGTATTCTCCATTCAATATTCTTTTCAATTTTAAGGTATTCACTTGAGGTATTTTGAACATTCATTCTCCATGTTAACTCAAACAAAACACAGCACAAGCTTAAAGCAAAATAGAACAATCAAAACAATATCTGGCACATCTCATAACTGTATAGAAGAACTTACTTATCTCGCTAGTAAAATATCTATCTGCGAAAGCAATATAAACACAAGCATTGTTAAAGCCTGGGTGCCGTTGAAAAATCATCTCTAGTATGGAGATCTAGACACCCAAACAACATGAAAAGAAACATCTCTTATGCAACTGTTACCCCTGTTCTTTTGTATGGCTACGCAGCATAGACACATCAAAACTGGAAAAATTGTATTGTCACATTTGTGTTGAAAGTGTGTACTTGCAAGGTGAATCTGAAAGTATGTGCACACTTCAAGAAGCAGGTAACCGTTGTGATTCTTTTGACCTGTCTCGCGCCTTCCTAGGCAACTCCAGGTCTCCCAATCACTTCTAACCTTAATATTAAAATCGCCTAACAAGATTACTTTATTTACGCTAAGAATAGATTGATGAAGATCTCCTTAAAGAATGAGGTCTTTAAAGCTTGATCTGAGGCAAGTGTAGGTGAATGCATAGCATAACGACTGCATGGTGCAATAGAAGGTTCATAACCCTGTCGCTTATACCAAATAGTAGCGGGCTCAAGTGAGATACGAAATTCGTTTGTACAGTAAAATATATACACCGACACCTTTGTTAATCTGCTTTTCTGCCTTTCCAGAAGAAATAATCTACACACGTTCTGGTTTAGTTTATTGTATATTAGGGCATATCAATCTCAATACCGACAAGATTTTTTTTTAGGATAGGTTCGTATAAATACAATATGTATTTTTTGTCACAAATCAATTTCTAAATCAGGTTTCATTGATGTAATTTTTTTAAGAAGGCTTTTCTCGAGAGTAAAATGTATTGCTGGCAAAATTTTTTTTCAAAAAAATTTCTAGTATTTTTTATTATAAAAATATGCTTTTATAATTTCATAGTATTTTGACCTCAGTTTAGAGGTTACCCCATAACTAGGACCATAACAGGTGCTACCAACTCGTATGAGAGTGGGCCTAGAAACAACAGAATTTAAGAGGTGGCTCCACGAACCTCAAAACATCCAAACCAGAGGCGTTGCTGCGTGATGTAGTTCATCGTTATACCCAGGAAGATGTCCACTTTCATTTATTACACATTAAATTGTTCATGAATTTTCTCACTTTTCCGTTAACCTGGTGAATATGCATGTCAATCAGTTAAGTGCCATACTTGATACACGCTTGGATGATCATGTCTCTTTCCATTAATTAAGGAAACGATGAAGGCTACAGAAAGCCAAGGAGCCACGTAAAATAAATCATTTATTAATCTATATAAGATACTTTGTTAATAAAAAAGATGGCTTGCATATTTTAGAGTAAAAAGTAAAAACTTGTGCTGCATTTAGTTTACTTTTATAATAAAACTTGACACGCCTAAACGAGTTGTATATAATAATAATAATAATAATAATAATAATAATAATAATAATAATAATAGACCACCTAATCTCAGGCTGTTCTGTGCTTGCTCCAAATGAATATAAAAATCGCCACGATAGAGTTGGGCAATATTTACATTGGGCAATGTGCAAACATTATAGAAAAGCTGTAAACAAACAATGGTATGAACATCACCCAGCACCGGTTACAGAAATAGAAGATGTAACCATTCTATGGGATTACACCATCTACACAGACAGAAAAATTAAAGCAAACAGGCCAGACATTATTGTTAAAAACCAGAAGGAGAAAACTTGTCTATTAATTGATATGGCTTGTCCAGCGGATTGTAACATAGCAATCAAGGAATTTGAAAAACTGTCAAAATATAAAGACCTGGAAATTGAAATAGGAAAAATGTGGAAATTGAAAACAAGAGTTGTGCCAGTGATAGTAGGTGCACTTGGAATGATAAAAAATGGAACAAAACAACACATTGAAAGAATCCCTGGAAACCCCAGCTTAAGAGATATACAAAAAATTGTCTTATTAAGTACATCCAACACACTAAGGAAAACGTTATCTATGTAATGCTAGGGATGATAGGGAAGATAGAAAAACATGAAATGGAGCCATAACAACACGCCACGACCTGCCTTAGGTCTCCCCGCAGACTTGGTTGGTAGTGAGACCAAAGCAGAAATCGAAATATGATGTAAAAATGACATAATAATAATAATAGACAGCTATAGTTCGGTTTACACTTCTTTCTGGTCTCAGAAGAGCAGAATTATATTTATTGTCTTCCTGTTTAGAATTGAGCTTCTAAAGTCTACTTCACCTCTATATTTCCTACATCTCTGCTTAAACTCTGAAATTTGATTTACTATTTATTTTTCCTTCAATAGGAATAGATAGATTCACCTATCACAAAGCTCACAGTCCTTCTTTTGAACAGTAGGAAACGTTTATTCCTTGTTTCCTGTTTAGGATTGGATTTCCTGTTCCTTTAAAAGTCTTCTCATTTTCTTTCACACCCTGTAGTCGCTTGCGTCTTAATGACATTATCACCTTGTTTGGGGTAAATTGATAAAAAAAAAAAGAAAGATATTATGTAGCTGGAACTCAAATGTTATATTGATAATACGGTTGGTTGATTTAATTCAACCGTTGAGATAGTTAAATGTAACCGCCATTTCTGCTCGAAGTTGCTTTTCTTCTACTCCCGCCTGTGGAACTCCCGTTTACTTAATACCTGATAGATACAACCTTCAAAAATTTAAATGCAACGTCAATCGCCATCTTCAATCTTCTTGAATCCCGTTCATCTTTAATTTTCCTCAATACCACCAATATACAGTCTTTTCTCTCCTTTTCACCCTCTGAAACCTCCTGTGTACTAGTGGAATTCTTGCTTTGCTTGGGGTAAATGATTAAAAATTATATATAATATTGAAAATTTTACCAACAATGGTTTTACTGTAAAGATATGTACTGGTGTAATAAAATCTGAAATAGTTTCTTTTTATCTTTGTGAATTGTGTCAAGAGGCTTTTTTCTCATAGACAATGCCCAACTAACCCTACTATACTGTGTAATCGACAAAATAAAAAAAAACAAACAACACACATGGGTAAGATTAAAAACATACAATGGTGACAATTTACTCATCGCATCTGTATTTTTAACCCGTTAACTGCTGTCTTGTTCCCTGTTTGTGTTACCAGAGTCAGAATTAAACATAATATTTATAAAACAATCGTTGTTAATCAATTATTTTGTCGTTTTAGGACAATTAAACTAAAACACCTTCTGAAATGTAGTTTTCAATTGATTTTGGTATTTGTACCATACGCTATTTTTGAAATTCATTATCCTATTCAGTTTCACCAATACAGTAAAATGAATTCCATTTAAGCTGATAGAAAGCTTTATCTTAGTGGATTGATAAGAAAGATGGTTGTTGCTTTATAATATAATTTGGACTTTCAGTATTAAAACTAAAACATCTAAAATAAAAGCCCTTCTCTTTGAAAAATCGGTAGTTGAATATCACATGATTTCTTTCATCCATTTTCTCTTTCATTCACGTCAGTCACTTCATATATAGATCTTCATTTTCAAATCTGGCAACAATTTACGGGGAATTTTTGTAGTGGTTATTCTGCCCAGTGATTGAGTTTTAAGTATTCTTTCCGTTAATATTAATGATTTTCTTAATTGTAATATGAAACAATAGCGGCAATAATTAATATAAAAACGTGATCTCCATATTTCTTTTCATTACGTAATAAATGATTGCATGGTTTAAAACGGACATCAAGAGCATAATTGCTATGCCCAGAATTTGCGTTTATTTTACATCATATTACGTTAAGTATACTAATCTGTTTATAGTTTTCAATTCCTACAGTCTCTTCATATCTATCATGCTTGTAGGATTATTCATATATATCTATCTAGTCGTACTTATCTACTGTTAATAACTATTCTGATCTTATTTGCCTATTATCGTTTGTTTCCCTATCAGTTCACTTCTGTCAATCTCTCTCCCTCTATCTACCTATCTCTCCTCTTCTATCTATCTATCTATCTATCTATCTATCTATCTATCTATCTATCTATCTATCTATCCTCGTTTCTCTATTTTCTTTGCTCACTCTCTTTCTTATATATATTTTTTCTCTCTCTCTCTCTATTCTCTTTATCTCTCTCGCTCTATCTCTATCCTATCTATCTATCTATCTATCTATCTATCTATCTATCTATCTATTTGTTCTCTGATCCCTTATCTATCTATCTATCTATCTATCTATCTATCTATCTATCTATCCTCGTTTCTCTATTTTCTTTGCTCTCTCTCTCTTATGTATTCTTTTTTCTCTTTCTCTATCCATTCTCTTTATCTCTCTCGCTCTATCTCTATCCTATATATATATATATATATATATATATATATATATATATATATATTTGTTCTCTGATCCCTTCTCTATCTATCTATCTATCTATCTATCTATCTATCTATCTATCTATCTATCTGTTTATACTTGCTTTTCAAGTTCATATGTCTCTCTCAATTTGCATCAATCTATCTTTTTCGTGTTTTTCTCATCTATTATAATCTTTATTAATTTATCTTTGTTTTTTTCTCTTATTTTCTTCCTTTTCATTTTACTACTTTTTCTTTCTGTCTCGATCAATCAAGCGAAATACATTCCGCAGATATTTGGCTGCCGACCATTTTTACATTTAGCAATGATTTTCCAAACATAATTTCCAACCCCAAGCGACTAGGGCTCATACGACGACCTTTGATACAAAGCCGGATACAAATGCATTATTGTATGTCGGACAACTAAATTCTATTTCCGATTTTCCATCCTTCGTGTTTTGTTTTTTTGTCTTAGTTTCCGTTTTTGATGTAATGGAATCTTTTCGTGGGTGGTGCGTGGCAACGCGCAAAATCGGCGGCGTATATTTATCTCGTAGATTCCACATCATCAAAGAGTTATCCTTCTTTGAATGAAAAACTGTGGCAAAGATCGGGTAGATGGCAGGGGGTGAGAGATGTATGAACACGATCATAGACCAATACATCAAAAGGGCCCTAATGAAAGACTGGCTCATACCGGAAATTCGCGCACGCGCACAGATTAACCTGGGGCGCCAGCCGTAAACGTCGAACCCGACGTTAACAAAGAAGCCACGTGACTAGGACTTTTACAGCCAATCAGGTGGGCTTTGAACAAATTCTGCGTTGCCCGTCTTCCTAATAATAGTAATACAAATTACTCGTATTTACTAAAAGTTGAAGGCAAACACTGTTTTCGTTTAGAAAGGCGATAACTCTGTTGACTGCCAGAGCGTTGATGATATAAAATGAGAATAGAAAATTAAAAATTATATATGAAAAAAAAAAACAAAAAAAAAACGACAAAGAATATGAGGGAATAGAATCAGTTATGAGTGAGATTCATTGGTGTAATGCTGAACACAACCTCTAAGATATTCTAAAACTGGTATATTTTGATACAAGTTGGTCAAGTGCCATACGTGATACACGCATGGGTGATCAAGTCTCGAAAGAGATATAACTAACCGGGCAAAAGGATTTTCCCGCAGTAGGTTGCCATTATTTTCTATGGTAGACTGGTTGCCAATCACGATGTAGAACCCAATCTGTTCTGCTATTTAATCCATAGCTAGACGGAGAAGACAGAGTAATACCTTTCTCAATGGTATTTGCGCGTAAGTGAATGCAATAAATTCAACTCGAATTCGAACTCGGCTTTCTTATTTCTTCTTCCGAGCCGATATCCACTGCACCACAACGCCAAAGTAGAATTTATAGCTATCTGCTGTCCTACGGTGAAGTGTAGCTCTTATTTACACGATTTATATTTGGACTATTGTCCTCATCTTTGTTGTTACCACAACCTTCTTCCTGTCCTTCTTCAGGCTTATATCGATCCGATTTACCTACAAGGAATTTCGAACTGTACCCTTTTATTTAAGCTGCGAAGGTAGACTTTTCTCGTTCCACTGAACATGTCTAGAAATATCTCGTCTAGATCTTGGCTGAAGTCACGATTACTATGTGACCAAATTCACGAACCCATTCGTTAATCTGCTAGACTCGTGAATTCGGTGACGTACTCTGCATACACCCTACCCTGGACCTGGCAGTGTGCATGTGGACTCAATGGAAAGAAGAGGAGCAATAACTGACTAATACTAAAAATAAGAACTAGAAGAGATATACCGAGACATGAGAAGTGGAACGAGAACAGTCTAACCCCGTTGGTTAAATAAATGGTTCAGTTCGGAATTCTCTGTCAGTTACCTGGATCGATATACATCCGAGGAAGGCTGACGAACACAACAACATTGTTATAAAAACAACAAAGAAGAGGAAAATAGGCTAATTTAAATACTGTAAATGATAACTTCTCTTCCCAGACATAAATACAGAAGGATTTGTATTAGCTCTTGAATCATACAGGGTAGAAAACTCGCATTCCAAACGATAGTCTCTTTGGCCATCGGCAGGACAAGTTTTAATGCTTTTTGTTTCTTCCCGTAATAAAAAGTTGACATATATTGTATATATAAGGAATGGTTTCGGAAAGTTTCCATATCCTCGTGATAGATTCAATAGAAGTAAGTTAGCCTTGCGAGACAGTTTGTCTTGTCGATAAGTTTTGGGTTATCTGCATGTTTTTAGTTGTTATATGAGATTTTATAAACGTTATTTTATTTTTATTTACGATGTTTCCGACAGCTGACAAACTGGAACATTATCCCTGGATCAAATTTGGTGCCAAGCTTAGCAAATGTGCTACAGAAATTGTTGAAATACCCTCGTCAAGTTATTTTTTTACTGAACTCGAGAAATCTATTTTCCTTTAAAAAATGGATTAGTTTTCCCGACTGTGGAATTCCCTTCCACATGATTGCTTCCCCGACGGCTACAATCTCCAGGAGTTTAAATATAAGGTCAATAGACACCTCCTAACACACTAACTATCTTTCAAACACTCTTTCCATCTACCCTATCCCAGCCTCGTTATCCTTACCCGTCTATCACCCTCCTTCTGACATTTCCTATATCTAACCACTCTTTCTCTTCACCTTCCCCTATGTAACCCCACGCGCAATAGTGGCAGTGGAATGCCTTGCTTGGGGTGAAATGATTAAAAAAGTTCTGAAGCGATTCGGCATCTCACATCCCACAACCTATTCCCTGACAAACAGTATGGCCTCCGCTTCGCTAACAACCATCACCAAATTCATATACCAGGCTCTTGATGAGAACGGCGAAGCTCAAGCTGTTGCCCTGGATATCCCGTAAGCGTTTGATAGGGTTTGGCGTGCTGGCCTTCTGCGCAAGCTACAGAGTTGTTGTATAAATTAACGCTTGTTCAATCTAACTCAATCGTTCCTGTCAAATAGCGTAGTGAATGTTGTATTGAACATTAATATTTTCAGAACGTAAGTGAACATGAATATTTTCACGAACGTGGGTGTCCCTCAAGGCTCTATCCTAGGTCTTATGCTTTTCTTGATCTTTAGCTTTTAACTTTCCTGATGTAATTAGTTTACAAGTAGGCTTCTACGCCGACGACACCACCATTTTTCTCCGCCTAAATACAAAATCTGCCAAGACTGATAAAGTAAACCTCGCTGCTGGTCTTGATAAGGACATGACCTCTAATTTTTTGGTAGACCTGGGGCAAGAAGTGGCTAATAAATTTTAATGCTTCCTAAACGAAGCTGTTTTCTTTTAATCATCATAGACAAACTCTCCTACCTCCGATCAGTATGATTGACGCTGGTCTCCCATGAAGCAATACGCTGTGCCTCCTCGGTCTCACTCTCACAGCCAACCTCTATTAGAGCAACTACATCGAATCAATATCTAGAAATACTGATAGGAAGGTCGGGTCACTGTGTCGGGCCATTAAATCTTTCTCGTAAGAATCTATCTTGCACTTATACAAATCTACCATTCGTCTGTACATTGAGTACTAATGTTATGTCTGATCGGGGATGATGTGGTTTTTCTCTGTCTTTTCTACAAATATTTTAACGGTTTCTGCTCTGGTGGGCATATCTCCCTATTACCCCACTGTACAAGAATTTATTCGTGCTACTAAACTGGCAACTAGGCCCCGCTCTTTTACAGAGAAAACAGTCAAATATAACAGTCACTTCTATTCAAGTAGTTTCTTTTCTCTCGTTTCCTGCCTTGCTTCCCTGATAGCTACAATCTCAAAGAGTTTAGGTTGAACGTAACTTGCCATATTTTATCTCCTTGATTCCCATCTTTCTCTTATCCTTTCCCCGACACCCTCTGTATCTTGTGCCTCTTTCTTTTTTGCTTTTCCCTCTTGTAGTCCCCTGTTTGGGGTGAAACGAAAAAAATTGTTTTAATAGAAATATTTTATTAAATTAGCAACGATCACTGATCGGTCAACAAGTACTGAATATTTATTTATAAGGAAAACAGTTAATCTCACCATGAATCGAAGTTTTCGATTAGTTTCTTCGTTTCTGTTGATTTCTTTTTTATCAGAACGGTTTCAATCGATCTGCTTGGTTGTTCAAAATTGCCGCAAAGTAATTTAACGACCGAAGAATCGAGCGGTTAAAGTCGCAGTGATAAAAAGCAACAACAATGAAAAAATAAAGAAGAAAATGGCAGAAAACAAAAATTAGAAAAAAATATAATTTTAAATAGGGCCATCTGTCTATTTCACATCTTTGTGTTTATATTGCTTGTTTCTTTTTTCAAATCTTTCTTTCAGTTTTGTATCTTTCAATCTTTCCTTCTTTCAATCTTTCCTTCTTTCAATATTTCCTTCTTTCAATCTTTCCTTCTTTCAATCTTTCCTTCTTTCAATATTTCCTTCTTTCAATCTTTCCTTCTTTCAATCTTTCCTTCTTTCAATATTTCCTTCTTTCAATCTTTCCTTCTTTCAATATTTCCTTCTTTCAATATTTCCTTCTTTCAATCTTTATTTCTTCCAGTCTTCCTTTTCTTTCTTTCTTTCTTTCTTTCTTTCTTTCTTTCTTTCTTTCTTTCTTTCTTTCTTGTTCATATACATTCTATCTAATGTTCCACCAATCTACATATATCAGAGAGTTTTTTAAAATTTATCTGTTTGACATTAAAAGAATGGCTAGGCTCAATGATTATCAAACGGATTTTGCATATTTTCCCTAAAGCCGTGTGAATTAAATCGTGCGCACTGAATAAGAATTAAACAAATGCAACTTCTCGGTTTTAATAAGATGATTTCGTCATGTTCCATACGGCCTGAAGGTAAAGATTGATTTTCAAAACCGGTCGACAAAAATGCCTCAACAGAAAGAATCCTCTTCTATTCATGACCCAGATTTTTTAATTTTTTACTTTTAAAATCTCATTAGAATTCATTTGGTTGTCAGTTTATGTGACGCGTAAGTCATATATTCTATCAGAGATACATAAACTCTCTCTCTCTCTCTCTCTCTCTCTCTCTATCTATCTATCTATCTATCTATCTATCTATCTATCTATATATATGTATATATATAATATGCATATGTATCTAATCGTATAAAATTACACACACACACACACACACACACACACACACACACACACACACACACATATATATATATATATACTACTGTTGTGAAGTACATATGACATGCACGGTAACACAAATGAACAAAGTAAAACACTTTAAATAAATAACTCCAAGAGAGTTCAGATAAAATGTGCCACCCAAATACGAAATTGTCAGTCGAGCTCTCTGTTTTCGGGCTGAGAATGACTTACGGTTTTCAGTCTACAGACTGGGACTCGGCTGAGAAAGTGTTGTAGAGTAGCTAGCGCCCTTTCAGCACTCTAACGGATGGACTGGATCATAGCTTGAAAGAATGTACGAATATGTACTTAAAGTTATGTATTTAAATAAGATGCGACAATCAGATTAATATTCGGACTGATTTACTTCGTTGGCTATTCACCATTTAGATTTTCATCTCTTTTACTCGTAAGTTTTGTCTTGTTAATTGTTTGTAACTTATTGTTCTGTATTTTTTGTATATATCCGTTAGCACCGAATAGTGTGCTGAATAAATATATCAATCACTCATTCTTCTCTGCGTATCATTTACCTCCATGATACAACACAAAGACAGTCGAGCTCTCCGTTTTCGGGCAGAGAACGTGTCAGGTGGGGCTCGGTCTAAGGACTGAGACTAAGCTGAGAAGAATCGACAGGCTTAGTGCTTGTTTCCACGTATGCGGGTGCTAGGAAAATTTTGGCCTTTGGTCCGATTTCCGAGAGAGCTCTTAATTGTCAATCTCTCTGTTTTCGAGCAGAGTATGATTCAGTCGCGGCTCTCTCTACAGATGAAGATTGGACTGAAAAAAAAAATAACAGATCCAGTCGCCTCGGAAGCTGGGTATATTTTGTCTCTTAGCAACGAGTTCTCTACGTTAAATTTAATCTTGTGTCACATCCGGTCTGAGTGGAGAGAATTTTGTTAAATATCCAGAATTCTAATAGATATTGTATTTGTTAAATTCTCTCTTCGGGTAGACTACGACTTAGTCGGGGTTTCTCTCTATGGATGGAGATTCGACTGAGAAAAATAGACAATGCAATGAGCCTGATCCTGCTGTTGCGGGGCTCGGTAAATTATGATACTTGGCTCGACTGTACACTTTCGAGTTCTCCACCTTAAACCCGACTTTGTTTCACATCCATTCTCAGTGCGAAAACTGATATTTGCTAATTGAAACCATAAATATACCATTCCTTAAAATTATAATTTTCATCTGATATATATCTCTGGTTGTCTAGAGTTTTGAAAGTGTACCCATATATTGTTGTATCATCAGCATAGATATTCACAAATGAACGGAGTATACTCTTAAGCAGTTCATATATGCAAAGTAAAAAGAGGGTTGGTTCGAGAAGCGAACCCTAGGGGACGCCTGCATTGATCGCTAGAACCCCAGAGAACTGGCCACTAACAAGTATCTTCAGGGGCCGGCTTGTTTGAAAGGATTTTATAAAAAAAAGAACAAAACTTACAGCGAGTCCATAGCAAGAGAGATTGTGCAGCAGTTCTTTATGTCAAACCTTGTCAAAGACCTTGAAATGTCTAATGCTATAGTCTTTGAGATATATTTGGTGTTTACTGCCTCACAAATTCTGTTAATAACGGTAGTTAGAGCGCTAGGAGTGGATCGGCTCGATCAGAACCTGTCTGTGGTATCTTTCGCTAAACAGATGTTCCTACTTAGGCAAACAACGACCTTCTCGTTGAATTTAGGTTCGAAATGCTAGCTAATGACAATGACAAGACTGAGACGTCTATACTGAGATGGGGATGAGCGCTCACACGCTTGACACCTACCACAGATCTGGAAGGGGTTTTTCCGTCAAGTAGTATGTGCGTTGTGGTACAGTGGATATCGGCTCGGAAATGGGGAGCCGAGTTCGAATTCCAGTTGAATCCATTGTATTCACTTACGCGCAAATACCCTTGGGAAAGGTATTAATCCGTCTCTTCCTTCCAGTTATGGGTTAAATAACAGGACAGACTGGGTTCTATAGCCTTGGTCGGCAACCAGTCTACCGCAGAAAGCAATGGCAACCTACTGCGGGATAATCTTCTGCTCAGTCAGTCATGTCTCTTTCGAGACATGATCGCCCAAGCGTGTATCACGTATGGCACTTAACTGACTGAGTGGCTAAATAATTTCACTAGGATCGGGGATAATTCCTCAAATATTTTTATATGCTGGTCAATGGGGCATTATGCATAGGAAGGTCAGGTCTTTTCAGTTTATAGTGCTATCATAACTGCTATAGAATAAGTAGTAACGATTATGTTTGAAATTGTTATAAAGTCAATTAAGAAGAAATAATTGTAGAGCCGAATGCGGTTATTTGTAGCTATTGTTAAATTTTCCTCTATTGATTACTTAGTGTATTTTGTATTTATTCATTACTAGCAGTATAGCCCGGCGTTGCACGGGTGTAATGAAAGCTTTAAAACTAATCCATGTTCCTGGAGCTCAGACTCAGCCTAAAGAATATTTGTGTGAAGTTTGGTGAGAATCGGATAAAAATTGTGGATTTGTATAAAGGACATACAGACAGATAAACAGACACACACACAAACATCCTGCCTTTATCAGGGTACCTCGACATAAAACCTAGCTAAGAACACTCGCAGACGCTTATAGTACAACTGTGTAAATTTTCAAGAAAATCTGTTCAGCTGTTTCGGAGTCTATAGGTAACGGACACACACACACACACACACACACACACACACACACACACACACACACACACACACACAGAGAGACAAAGTTTCATTTATAAATAAGTTTAGATTTGTTGTTGATTACTATTATTATATTATAATGTATTATATCATAATATTATTATTGTATTATAATATTATTATTATATTTACTTGTGTTTATGCGTGCATTCGTAGTTTGTTAATTTGTTTATTATTTCCTTAATTTGTTTATTATTATTATTATTATTATTATTATTATTATTATTACTATTATTATTATCATTATTATCTGGGTTTTGGTTATCTTATTTGATTAATTGACTTTGTCTGAAGTGTGCTTTATTGTCTGCGTTTTACATAATGCATATATTTGCATTTTTCTTGGTAATGTCTTACAAGGTATTCGTTTTTAGCTTTCGACTTTTAAGTAACGTAGGAAAACTTTGTTTTCATGTCTGCAGTTTGAGATAGGTTTTGATTGTTTATTTAGTAATTTTGTTGGTCTGGAAAGATGATTACAGTCATTTTCTTTTCCAGATGCCATTCAGTATTTCTGAGTATATTTACGTATATAAAAAACACTGAAAACAGAAACCGCGCAAATAAAATATATTTTAACCAGAGTCAATAGGCAAAGAGCACAACCCTTTCTGAACGTATATGGGAAATTAGAAACAAAAGCCAAAATACACCAAGAATATGTAAAATTAGGAAAACAGCATCAGCTTACGATAGTAAATTCTAAAACTGTAAGATCTGTTCACTTAGAGTATTTGAAATGGGACAACTAAAATTCTTAATATGGCTAAAAGACTACCCGAAAGCGCCCGGAACAAATAATCACTTGGACAATTCATACTCACAATTAGTTCAAATAAGAAGGCTCTTATTTGTACTCATACAAAAAAATAAAAAAATAAAAAATAAAAAATAAAAAAAATAAAAACCTCCCACGCAATAAAACCCAAAGTGATTTACATTTTCATTAATTTGTAACGAAACATGAATGAGAGAATGAATGCAGACCAAATACGCCGTTAATATATTTCTCATTATTTTGAATGTTATATTATGATGGATACATGTAGTTTAATAGACTCCCTGTTTTTTGTTAAACAGTGTGAATTATATCTTATTTATTAAGACGTTTGAATGCACTGATCACTAGTAAATATAGTTTAAACAGCTTGAAAAAACAAAAAAAAACACAACATGGCGTCTACTAAAATAAGTGCATCCATTAAAATATAACGTTTAAAGTAATAAGAAATAATGTTAGATTAAAAATAAAAATACGCTGCTTTATATATATATATATATATATATATATATATATATATATATATAAGCAATTTGGAAGACTGTGTGGAGCTAAAATTGCTGACAGAAAAACATTTAAGGCAAAGAGACTTTGTAATAAAGTGCTCAATATCAAAGACAGAGCCTTAATAGAATTAATATAAGTAAAAGTTATCACTTAGCTGATTGATGTTAGCTTCATAATCCCGACTCCGGAGATTCGTAAGCGGAATTTCTTGTTCACTCTTGAGGGATTTTTTTTTCCTATTTACTGTTAATATTTCCAAATTTTCTGCTTTTCATACTGCTATAAATTGTTCATTTATGTGGGTTTAAGTTGGTGCGTTTATTATTGGCTGTCATGGCCATTTTTCCTTCACTTTTTTTCCTCCAGAATTTTGTTATATGTTGACTGATTGTTGTTCTTTATAGAATTGTCATCATATTTTAATGTTCAATAAAAAAAATAATGGGACGATAATAAATAATAAATTTTATCTTTGTTTTCGGTTTAGAGATTATTTTATTTTATTTTTTTATAATCGTTTCACCCCGAGCAAGGCATTCCACTGCCACTATTGCGCAGGGGGTTACATAGGGGGGAAAGTGGTGAGAAAGGATGGTTGTATATAGGAAATGTTAGAAGGAGGGTGATAGACGGGTAAGGATACCGAGAATGAGGGTTGGGTAGATGGTGAGAATTTTGGGAGAACAGATGCAGTGTGATAGGAGGTGTCTATTAACCTTACATTTAAACTCCTGGAGATTGTAGCTGACATGTGGAAGGGAATTCCATAGGCGGGAAGCGCGAGAAAAGAAGCTGTTGGAGTAGGAATTACGGTTACATCTTATCTGTTTCACTGTAAATGGGCGGGATCTAGTTGCTAATCTAGTATCTCGTGTAAATTCGTACCTAGGCGGCACCAATGATCTAAGTTCATCGGAGCAGAAGTTGTGAAAGTATTTATAGAAGAGGCACAGGGAAGCCACGTCACGCCGGTGAGAGAGTGGTTGCAGCCGGTCTGCCAAGTCAGTATCGATAACGTTACAGATTCTCCGTTGTATTTTGTCAAGAAGCCCAAGGAGAATAGCAGGGGGACCAGACCAGACGTGGCAGCAGTATTCAATACACGAGCGGATGGTAGATTTAGATATGTGCAGGATAGATTTAGACGGGAAAAACTTCCAGGCCCTGCATAGAGAACCGACTTTCATAGCGGCGCATTTAGCAATGGATTCGATATAATCTTTCCATCTAACACTAGGCGTAGTGTTTTACTCTCTGGGAGGTAAGCCTGTTCCATGCTAATGGGAGGTAGGTGCGATTGTCTATGGTGGTTAAGGTGGGTGCGATTGTCTATGGTGGGCTCATTTCGTATGTCAGAATTTGCTGTGCGAAGGTGTGCTGGTTCAGGGAAACACAATTCAAAGTGTCAAAAGCTTCAGATTTCTCTGTTTCTTCTACTTTTTTGTGCCGTGTCCTTTAAGAATATAGCTCTTCACAACTTCCATACATTTTTAACTTTTAGTTTCTTTACTATCTTCTACATGCGTTTTTCCGTCATCCATTTGCACAAGATCATGAGTAAAGTTGACTACTCACCCCCAGTCCCTACTGCCATGAATATATCGCGTGAATGTCAAGTTCCCTTACCTTCTTTCCTGATTAAGTGTCCATGATATTTCAACTATCCTTTTTTAGTTCTAAGTATAAGTGTCCTTTTTGTTTCCATTTTTTTTCTTATTGCAAATGTACGTAAAAAAAGACTGACTTTTGTTTGGTGCTGAAATTGTTATGAAGAACTAAAGTTCTGTTAAATATGGTGAGTGCAAATATTGCATTTTCATATCGTCTAGTTCTGTTTAAAAAATCTTTCATTAGGATTAGAGATCACATATATGTTTTTTGAGCCTGGAGAGGGTCGGTTTCTATCAGACTGTCTTGTCCAAGAAACACCACTTCTACTGCGGCAGCTGTACATGTGGTGCACCTACGACCCCTAGGGGTTACGGGATTCGTGATGATGATATGTTTTTATTAGCCTCATAATATACATTCCTTACTTCCTCGTTTTACATACTTAAAACAACCCCTCTAATAAGCCTTTATCTTAAGTGGTACTTGGGCTTTCTATTTGATGAACAATAATAAATAAAAATATTTTGTTCTTGTGCGAGACGAAGTTTAGTATGTTCTGACTTGGATCTCTTTACTGGTCGAGATATTTTTTCATTTTCACTGATATCAGCGATCGGTCCTTGGGCTTACGTTAAAAAAGAAAAACGGATTCGGAACCCAGTCTTTGGTTTGATCTTCTTCTATGTGTCTTGTTCCTTCAGAGCATTAGCGAACATGGATTTCCATAATTTCCTGCCTTTTGTAGTTCTTAGCAAATTTTATCTATATGCTGTCACTCTTAAAAATTGTTCTGCTAACAATTTACACAAGTTCGTCAGGCAGGTTTTGCTCTGTTTTCCACTGTTCTTCTTTTTTCAATATGTTCCACGAGTTTCAAATTCTCTAAGCCCAAAATGAAATGAGTTATCTTTTTGTAAAGTGCTGATTTTTTCAGCACACTATATTTATAAGCGTTTCTTGCAGCACTAATAATGTCTTTAGTTTTTCAGTTACAAGTTCAAGTTGCGAGAGACATAGAAAAATATTTGCATAGTTTTCTAAAACCAAAGCTTACCCACGAACTTTTTAAAGGGTCTTTGTTAAAGTAGAATACAACTATAAAATTTCGTATATATTTCTGTTTTCTTTTGACGGCACGTAACAAAGAGGAAATTGTTGTGCCGTGTTCCCAGAGGGTGTTAGCGACTATGGTTCTCCCTAATTTTTATCTTTTTTTTTTAGCTCTGAGTAAATTTTATTCTCTCTGCTATCTCTTCTAAAACTATTCTACTAACAATTTGCAGAATCGTTAGATAAGTTAATTTCCGTTTTCGTCCGTCTCTCTTGCCTTCAATCTGTCCCGTGAGTGTCAAATTTTCTAAGCCTTTTTTCTTTATTATGTTCCCTAGATAATTCAACAGTCTCTTCCTGGAATTAAGTGTTCTTTTGCTTCAATTTTCTCTAAAGCTATTCATAGAATAATGACAATAGAATTGCAAGCAACACGAGTGTTTTAGTTATAACGAAAAGCAGAGAAAGCAACTGATATTGCATTTCAAGAGTGAAAAGTCATGGAATTGGCTTCGAACTCTTGTTCTGGAGATCGTAATTCCCATGCCTTAGCAGTAAAATAATTACATTTTACCCTTTTAATGTGCATTCGTTTTACTTAACTGCACATGAAGACCCTCGTCAGGATCAAGTAATCCTATACGCTCATACGCGCTGTGTAACAAAGCAGTCGTTATTAATCAAGAGTTGGGCTCACAGCAATGCCACGCCGAGTCTCTAGTTCCCGCTCAATCATCGCTTTTAATCAACATTTATTATTGGAAAGGTGACCAATTGGGAAAACCAAACCGAGCAAATTCTCTAGTCGTCTAAACTCGTTTGTGGCAACATCGTTAGCATCGATATTGAAACAGCGCTTCATCAGTTACTTTTAAATTGGCAAAGACGTCTGAGGTATTTGGGTAATCTTACAAGCCATTGACAATATGTGTGCTTGACTTATAAAAGCTTTGGAACAATAAGTTTGATTTGTCGTTATAAGCTAAATATTTCACATGAAAATTTCAGTTTATAATATTTAATATATTCTATAAATATCAAAAACAGTAAATTAGGCTTCCGTTAATATAATATCAGCATCGCTCATTCACTAATGAATTAGAGAACTCTGGCTATTGGGCGTGTATAATGATAATATACACGCTAAAAAGTCTGCCTTCATCTACCGAGCGCCCATAGCTCAGAGGTAGAATCGCTGACTGACGCCAATTCGGTCGGGTTTCAATCCTGGGTTAAAAAGCAATCGGAGTCTAACCGTACTGATGATCTGCGATACAGCAAAACAGATCTGTCTGCGGATGACTATATATATATATATATATATATATATATATATATATACCATGGTTTTTATTATAATAGAGAGGCCATATATATATATATAAAGTTGTGGAACTCGTAGGTTTTTTTTACCTGCTGTTCATGCATTTACTTTTATAAAGAGTGCTCGATACAACGTAAAGCATTATATTGTACTATTTGTTACAATGGTTTATAAATTCATAGTATCACTACACAAAAACTTTCGCGTTTCTAAGCTGCTATGTGCGCTTCTCATCGGGTGAAGAATTGAAATGGAAATTAAATGGTGAAAACGGTTTATTTAAACATAAAGGGCAGGTGTCGTTAAGCGAGTTGCAAGTTCTAGTTTGTTCTAGGATTTGGGTTTTTGTTTTCTGCATATTTTTGGAAAAGGACTCAAAACAGAAACCCAAAGTAAAATGGAAAATCCTAGAACAAACTAGAACTTGCAACTCGCTTAACGACATCTGCCCTTTATGTTTAAATGAAAAGCTACACATTCTAAAGTACCCCAACTGTAGCGAACTATTAAACCGTAGAGATGAATTAGCAGTATCATGTAAACATCGCAAATATTTCTTAGTTAAAATATTTCTTAGTTAAAATTTAAATAACCAAAATAATACCTCATCCACACGACCCCTCCAATGCAATAAACACACAAAATCAACCCTCTAAATAAAAAGAACAAAAAACGTAGAAATAAAAGAAAATAAATCCCACACCACACCAACAGCAATTCCATCCACCTGTAAATAGTAGTAAAATAAAAACTATCGACACTGCACAGAAAAAAAAAATCATATATCCCAATATAAAATACCTAAACTAAACGAAAAAGCGACCTGTCCAAAACTAAACTACCCCACACCCTTCTCCTAATCCAAAGCGGCAACGCTAGAGCCACGAACGGATGATTAGACCATTCTAAACTCCCACCCAACATTTATTTACATCGTTCTCATTAACAGCGACGCCACTTTTACTACACTTGAACGGCGGTAAAATAAACAAAAAAATGTCTACCTTTCCTAAAAAAATCACAAACCCCAATATAAGAACTACCCAGACAAAATAAATAAGGAACCTGTCTTAAACTAAGATACCTCTCCTAACCCATACCTCTAAGGCTACAATACGGCCGACAGAATTAGAATAAGCTCCCAACCCCACATTCACTTAAACATCACATCTCCATAAATAAACCGTTTTCACCATTTAATTTCCATTTCAATTCTTTACCTGATGAGAAGCACACATACCTTTATTAATGTTTTTTATTCAGTTTACAGAAATCGAAGTTTGTAACATTTAATCAATACATTGTGTTAGAAAATTATTTTTCTTTCAAAGCTTATTTCTGATGAGAAATATTAATAAAACTCAACAAAAATCAACAAAAATGTAATCGATTTGGTTAGAAAATCAAATTTAAAAAATCAACTTACCATAAAACCCTGACTTGATCTATAGAAATGGATGTCGTTTTCGGGTTCAGCTGTGTAAATTGTCTGAAATCACTTGAAAAAACAAAACATTTGCAAAAAAAAAAAAAAAAAAAAAAAAAAAAATCAGAACCCAGTGTTATTTATTTTAAATAAAATGGTTCCTCATATGAAAACCAAGAAACCAACCCTTAATAACTTAAGTTATGAACACAGTCACAATGGACTGTCCGTGTTTGGAAATAAGGATTATGTCTACCTTCAGCAACATTTATGCTATTTACCATTTCCAATACCACATAGACATAATTTAGTATATAGTATAACAAAAACGTTGAAAATATTTAATCGAAAGCGCCTGAAATTAATCAACTTTTGGGTAATGTGTGCAGCTGTTAAGTTTAAAAAAGAAAACGTTTGTACACATAAAAGAAAAGCAAAAAATAAATAAGCAAATGTACCTTGTCAGTTTTGTTCACCGAAACATATATGTTAAAGAGGCATTAGCGCACCCCCACCACATACATATGAAGATATATTGGAAAAAGATATATAAATTTTTATATATCATGAGCAATTTTATGGAAATATATGATAAAAGGGAAAACGTTTACAGGTGATCTGTTTCGTCCTTTAGTTTGATAAAGTCCTAAAGAACGAAACGCGTCACATAAAAACTTTCCCCATTTTGTCACAGATATATATATATATATATATATATATATATATATACAGTGACACGCATAAGTATTGAATACATATTATTTTCTGTTATAACTCTAGTTTATGTTCACCATTTTGCCTGATATTTGGTAAGTAATATCTTGTAAAGTTGTTTTAGTTATATGAAACTCGATACCCCGATATCCAATCAGGTCTGATCAAGATCAGGATTTCAGCCTTTTTATCGTGGTTCTTGCTGCAGAATTTGCTCTAACTTGGTAAAATTATAGTTTTTAGACTTAAACATTAGTAGATCTTCTCAGACGACTCATTTTCCCCGATATCGGAAATCGATACCCCCAATATTGCTTTTAGTCTTTCGTGCCAACGTCCAAAGAGTCTGAACGCCAGGACCATGGATTAGTTTTATGCTTTCATTACAGCCGAGCAACGCCGGGCTTTACTGCTAGTATATATATATATATATATATATATAATGAAAATACATTGGACGAATTTACAACTCCATTGGTGATAATTTATTTCGTGGATATTCTTTTTAAATATCCAGCTCTTCAGACCAAAACTTTAAAACTTTCCTTCAAAATGAGACACTCACCGGAATACCGTAAATAGTATATTAACGATGTGTGAAGTTGCATTAATATAATACTGAATTAGTGTTACTATTTTATAATTTTATATTAATAATATGCCAAATAGGTTCACTAAACACAAGTTTTAGTGGGATATATTTGTGGCAGCCTGCTCGAGGTACGGTATGTAGTCTAGAGTAATTGTTAGGGGTGCTGTCACACTTGTTTACACCACGGTGCTAAAGCTGTGCATCCCATATGTCGACTTCTAGTTTTGAAAATATCTTTTAGGCTTCAAAACTCTGTATGTAGATAGGGGAATCAACATAGACTAATCAGCAAAAAATAAAAAAAATCCATTTTACGTTGCAAATAACTTTTATACAGAGTGTCCCTAAAATCTGGACACAGGCAAAAACGCATATCTTCAAGAAACGAAATTTTCAACAACATTTTATTGAGATATTAACAAATAAAATATTCAATATGGTTTCCATCATTTGTGATTCTTTCTTCTTTCGACAAAACCATGTTTATTCTGTTAAGTTAAAAATATAGTGATGAGATTTTCTGTGCCTAGACTTTAAGGACACCCTGTATAATATCCATTCTTGTCAATACTCATAATCTATCAGTGAATATTACCCACATTGACCAAATATTATGCAGTGAAAAATTCAGATAAATATTCAACTCATTTCGACCTATGAATTTATTCATGCATATATAAAAATAGAATGCAAAAGAGAAAGACGAAATCCTAAATAACGAACCCGTTTTATTTGAAACACTCACGAAACAATAAATAAACAGAGAAAACGTCTTTTAGACATTCGTTGGAATCGGAACCAATCTTCATTAGATATAAACGCTGACAATGCAGAGTGAATAATATTTTTTTCTTTTTGGTAAGCGCTCATCTCAGCCAGCAGCACTGTTGGTAAATCAAGAGTTTCAGCCGACTACTTGACTTGCATCAGTCCAATACAATATCTCCAGCGGTAAGTATTTCGACATGGTAATTAGACGCCTAATTATGGACATTCAGCAGAGAGGCGAACTCACTACTTGGCTCACAGACCTCCTTATCCTTCTATACTGTTTACCTACTTAACCATCATTCATCTTTCAAAAAGTAGGTATATATATATATATATATATATATATATATAGGCATGTGTGTATGACAATCTCTAGAGGCCAGTATATCGATTTATCATTATAGATATTTCATCACGCTTTTCTCTGTAAGCCAGATGAAGATAAATAAGTTACGCAATATATATATATATATATATATATATATATATATATATATATATAAGCCTACAATCAGGAACGATTACCGATAGTATAAATATATACATTTACATACTATTTATGTATATACATACGTAAGTCAATAAGGATGTAAAATACGAGGCATATATTATGTGTAGAAAACAGAGTATGTTTATGTTTACATTTTAAATGTATATATATATACATATATATTTAATATCGATAAGGACGTAAGATGCTAACATATGTATGTGAGTATTTTACGTACACACACACACACACACACACACACACACACACACACACACATATATATATATATATATATATGCATGTATAATGTGTGTATGTATCTTTGTCGATAAGGATGTACAATAAAGGACATATGTCTGTACACAATAGTAAATTTTTATGTATATATATGCATATGCTGATGCAAAAATTTTCATTTATTATACGTACGTATAATAAATGAAAATATGTGCGTGTGCGTGTGTACTATTATTACGTATGCTTATATATATATATATGTTTGTATTTGCACAAAATTCGTTATTCGTATAGCTTTATGCAATCGTGATTACCCTCATCAGCCATGTAAACACATACAGACCCCACACCTGGACCCTGTTCCATATATATATATATATATATATATATATATATATATATATATACCCGCATAAATGCTCATGTCATATATATTGGATTTAAAGACTTTTTTGCTTCCAATGGGTTGATTTAATACCTAATAAACACCAACAGATCTAATATATATATATATATTATAATTCATTTCAATGAGCTAAATTAGCTCATTTCATCAGACCACACAATATTCCTTCTATATGGTACAAACCGTTGCTGAAATAAGCATTTCCTTTAACTGAAGAGAAAGATAAAAACATAAAGAAATAAAAAAGTTAAAAAAATTAAAGAAACGAAAAAAGAAAAATGAAAGAGGAAAAGAGAGTCAGGACAGAGGCATTGGCGTCATATCAGTTGTGGGTTTTCAGACCAGTCGTGAAGATGCTAACCACTAAGTCATTAACCGTCTACTTCTAATTCCATGGATACGTATATATGTGTAACCCTACAAATTAAACCACCCATGTACACTAAATTATATCCATATACACACACGCGCACACATCCCCACATATACATACAAATGTGACTGTGTTTATGCTTATACATGCTTACAGACCTAAACTTATTCATGTCTGCATATGAATCTTGCGTTCGTATACTTACATATATATATTTTATAAAGACAGGATTTCCGCGCGTATAAATATTGTTATATATATGTAAGTATGCTAATAATTCTCAAACATACTCCCAAATTACGCATATATTTACATAGTTAGATACATGCTCACATCCATACGTATATATCCTCATAGATGCACTCACACCCCCACATGCATGCGTGCGCACATGTGTTCTTCATACATACATTTATCTATTTATATCCACATACAATTATTGGGTTTACACACTCTAAATTTTATGAGGAGCGGATCCACGCACACATATACACACATTTATATATATTTATATAAACATAAATATAATTATATAGATATACAAGCAACTTTTTAGATACCCCTATACATAAAGACAATGTACGCCTGTGTACACTTATCCATCTACTTTTAACTCCCAAACGAGGTGGTATATTTTCCTTTCATACGTCTTAACAAACATCACACACACACACACACACACACACACACACACACACACACACACACACACACACACACATATATATATATATATACCGGCATACATCAATCGGATCTTGATATTACTCAGTACACATATGGGTAGAATGATCAGTACATGAAGGTATAAACAGTTCAAGAATGCACAATTGACTACATCCAAGATTAACACAACCCACATATAATCAGGTGTTCTCACATGATGGAAAAACATATATATAATTAGGTCTACTCTTATACATGAAATAAACTTATACTTAGATGCCCCCCTATACATACAATAATACATACAATAATATATACAAACATGCACAAAATTATTTATAAACATGCACAAAATTAGGTGCACCCATATACATTAAAAACATGTCTAAGCTTACAATTAGGTGCACCATTATACACACGAAATATTTATATTGAAGTCATTATATTAAAATCATTTACAATTACATAGTTCAAGACAGGATATTTTTAGCTTCATACACCAATAATATAAAGTCTTTGCGTACTTAAATTGGTATGTCAACCCATTGTATGGTAGATATTTATCCTCACTTCTTCGTTTTGTAAAATCCTCCAACGAATGATCCACACAAAGTATGAAGGAGCTGGCAAGTGTATCGGAACGGAGTAATTCTAAGATTTTATGTGTTTGTTTAAATTTATTTTTATGGCGGCATTTGAAAATTTTTTCATTTCTCTGATTTAATAATTGGCTAGATTCTCTGAATTTGATAATTTTAATAATTAGCTAGATTCTCTGAATTTGATAATTTTAATCTTTTCGTCTAAGCATAAATTGCATCTGCTTCTAAAGCTATTGGGGGGGGGTTGAGATTTCCCTATTATCTTCCATTCAATCTGAGGGGAAAGATTTCTGTCTTTTAATTCCCAGAAATGTTTAGAGAGAGCGGTTTGGTGTTTTAGGTGGGGCTTAGAAAATGATTGATTGTGATTATATGTTGTTTCCATGGTCCGGCGGAAATTCCTATATATATTTTTTCTCGCTAGGATAGATAGTTGCTTGGTATATTACCTCTTCGGATCTTCATATACCTCCAACTGGGCATTTGTTTTTTACTCTATAGTTAGAGAGGGTTGTACTATCTGTCTTTTGATTTTTACAAAATTTCATTTCTATGTTATTATTATATATTATCATAATGCTCTGGATAACATCCATTGAGCTCTATCTCTATATATAACACTTAATATTAAGTTGATCTTGTTGGATTATCCTCGTCGTTTACGGACTGGACATCCACACACACACACACACACACACACACACACACACACATATATATATATATATATATATATATATATACATTATTGTCCTCATCTATGTTGCCATTTGTAGGAATTTCGAACCGAAACCTTTATTACGATCATTATCATTCTCTTTTGATAGTCATGAGTTATCTTCCTCTAACCATACTCTAATATATTATTGAACACACAACGCTTTGGCTCAAGTCTCTAGAACTAACCAACCTCTATAACCACTGGATCACAGGGCCATGTGTCCGTAAGGAGAAGAACAGCTGGGTTTCTGGGACTTATAAAACTAATGTTCAGGATCTATTTTTACCAGAGTTCATATTGCAATCTTTGATGTTAATGGTTTTCTCTAGTATTTTTGGTGTTAATGTTTTTCTCTAACACTTTTTTTTACCAGATTTCATATTTTACTTTTTTTTGTAAATTGTTTTCTCTAATATTTTTTACCAGAGCAAGAATTGCAATTTTTGACACTAATGATCTCTGGCACTCCGTAGTACTGATTCTCATATTGTATTCATCTCTATGTTTGGTCGGCTTAGGAGATTTTTGTAGCCTAGCATATGCGCTGATTCTTCAAGTTTACATAGTTTCCAGTAGCGTTCTTTATCTGTTATTTCAACTTTATCCGATAGGGGCCAGTGATCCCATTTCTCCCTCCAGATGTGAGCAGCTACGCCTTATGTTACGGCCTTGTGATGTTCTTGTAGCCTTACCTTAAGGAAGCAGACTGTTTCTCCTTTATATTTCTTTCCACAGCTACATGGAATGGCATACACACAACCCTTAGTCATGTCCTCCACTTTTGGGGGCCTTACTTGGGAGAGGTACCTGCGAAGTGTAGAACCACTTCTGAAGATCGTCCTGATGTTATATGGACCACAGATCCTTTGTATTTTCTCCAATAACCCCTTCACATAGAGTAGACAGATCGATGCTGTTTTCTGGGTGTGGTAATCCTCATGCACTCTCCCTTCCATGTATGTTGGAGTTGTTGTCATGTACCTGGATAATTGTTATGTTGTAGGGTACTGCTTATACTGACCATTTCTTATTCATGTGTTTGTGGGTTGCCACTTATGACTTTTGCTCAATGTTGCAGGCAGCGGACGATCCTTTTCTTTACATTGTATGGGTGGTGGAAGTTGAAGTTGAGGTATTGTCTGGTGAATATTGGCTTGCGGTATAGGGATGTCTTGAACCCCACCTCTGTTTGAGTTATTAGCACACCAAGGAATGCCAGTTTGTGAACTGTATTGATGATCTTATTGAGTTCACACGGCCCATGAAATCTGGTAAAAATGATTATTGAACATTAAGTTTGTAAGTTCTAGACATTCAGTTGTTCTTGTCCTTAAGGACACATGGCCCAGTGAATATAGACGTTGGTTAGTTCCAGAGACTTGGTCCAAACAATTGCGAGTTCAATAAAAGGCTAAACAAGTAACATAGGATCGGGTTAAAGGAAAATATCTCATGACTACCAAAAGAGGCTTCGTACAAGTAATGAAAATGAAAATGATTGCAATAAAGGGTTCGGTTCGAAATTCCTAGCACCTTAAAAAAGCCGGAGAGTACAACGGCCAAAACATCGTCCAACAAAGATGAGGACAGGAGTCCGAATAATGTAAATAATATAAATGCTACCTCACACACACACACACACACACACACACACACACACACACACACACACACACACATATATATATATATATATGTGTGTGTGTGTGTGTGTGTGTGTGTGTGTGTGTGTGTGTGTGGTTACCTCTTCGTCACCGGGGCCCATGGTATGACGGTTTGCATGATAACCTAAATGTCTGGGTTTCAATTCCTGGTAGTGGATGCGCACTGCTGATGAGTCCCAAATATAGGACGAAACGGCCGTCCAGTGCTTTCTGCATTCTGTTGAGGTCGAATGAAAACTTGATGAATTACTTAATATATATATATATATATATATATATATATATATATATATATATATATATATCAAAACTTTATTGTTTGTCAAAACTCATTAGCTAATTTTATAATTAAAAAACTTGCACAATTTTTTCTGTCATACCGACCTGAAGTAGCCTAAACCAGCGTACGTCGGTAAAACGAGTCGTTTATAAGCTTTCACCGTAACCCTTAATCTCTTCTCAAATGAACTTTCATTCATTTTCCAATGAAGACCCAGGGAGATTTTAATGAATCTGAAGCAATAGCAGCCTCAATCATGATATCAGTTGTTTTCTGTTTCTTGAAGTATGGCACGAACTGAACGGTTTATTCCTGGTCTGGTAAAGTTTTCCATTTGAAATCATTTTCTACACTTTAAAAATACATTTTTTTAAAAAAATCCAGCTGTTTGATTACCTCTTAATTCTTCATACCAGTCATTTTCAATGCGACAATTTGATCTTGCTTTGTCTTTATCTTTTATATTACAAATAGAAAAACACACCAAGAAAAATTGTTGCACATAGTTTATTTTCTACACATATTTTTAACAGGTTATTGTCCGGATTTTGTTGGTATCATTCATGAATATGATCCATTGGTGAGATCGCTGTATACATGCTTATTGTTCAACAACAAATAGACCGGAATTGTTGAAGTGTTTCATCATTAATTCCGACGCCTGAAGATCGATTTTTTTCTGTGTAACAAACAGTAATGACGAGGAGAAAACTTTTAAGACTTGAATTTTTAACATTTTTTAAAACTTGTTGAAGGGCATTATCTCTGTAAGAAGTATATATATATATGTATGTATGTATAAAAAAGAGTGTAATGTTTTCGGCCTGACCTTGAAAATAAAAAAAAACTTAACAAATGAAATTATATATATATATATATATATATATATATATATATATATATATATATATATATATATATATATATATATATATATATATATATATATATATATATATATATATATATATATATATATATATATATATATATATATATATATATATATATATATATTCCATTCTCTGATGCCATGCGCCGATGGCTTAGGGAGTAGAGACTCCGCCCGACACCAAATCGGTCGAGTTTCGATCCCGGCCAGGAGCAAGAGGATATGTTTAGCCACACTGATGTGCTTTGATACAGCGAAATGGGCTTGTATGTGGATGGCTAATATATATACAGGGAGAGAGATAATAAGTAAAGAATAATTAAGAAAAAGTGTTTATAAGATTTTTAAAGACAAAAAGTCTCTGAAGAAGCTTCTTAAAATGAAACATGGTTTTTTCTACTTGTTACTTATTCATCTTTATGATGATCCTTATATATATATATATACATATATAAGAAGTAATTTTTTAATATTTTAACTTACTCCATGATCTTTTTATGACGTCTTTGTACTGAAATCTTTAAACTTCCAATTCAACATTGCGCCATGTAGGTTTGTTCTTAGGGTAAAGCAGGCATGATCGCTTTCATCCCTTCTTGGAAATACCAGGCGAAACCTCAATCTTCTTGGGTCACGCCATTATGCTCGGTCGCTATAGCACACAGGAACCACTATTTTCGGCTATACCAGCGTGACGGCGCCTATTCGTTGCTTCTAGTAATAATTGTAAGAGAGTCCGTGAAGGAGCTAAGTCTCTGTTACCGAGATACGATTAAAAAAAAAAGAATGAGACGTCGCATAATCTCTAACAGCTTTAGCTCTCGTGTTTACTGGTAGCTCTGTAATAGGGAATTAAGTAAGTGTAAGTTTTCTATCTCTTACCTCCTCTAAATGCTTTGCCTGTAAATTCTCATCAGACTCTACTCTTGATTCATATGAAGAATCCCTGTTTAACCTATTAACTAGAACTGAGTTTCTACTGAGTGATATATGTATAACTCTTTCCATGTTTTCTGCTATAATCTCTAACCTAGATACCCACAAAGCATGTGGAGCAGAGGTTATCCCTGTAATAGAAAGTAATGTGCTCCCGAACTGGTCACCATTCTCCCTAAATTGTATACTAATGGCTCGCTGCCTCCTACTTTCGTGCCAGCTAGAAGCCATCATCTGTTGTTCCAGTTTTCTGGTGAGCCGTTCTACCCTTCCAACTATATGCCTATTAGTATTCTGTTTCTTTTTGGGAAACTTCTGGTGGCCGTAATCAGTACGGAATCGGTTCAATATCTCTTATCGCAAGGCCTTTTCTCAGACAAGCAATATGGCTTTCGTTTCTCTTGGTCAACTATTGATGTCCTGACAATAACAATAATTGCAGAAAAAGTCTGTCATTCTCTAGATTAAAACGGCAAAGCCCGTGCAGTAGGATCAAGCATTCAGTTCTTTTCTACAAGCTAAAAGGTTACGGTGTCTCCGAAAACATTTTTAAACATTTTTTAACAGATCCAGTCTTTCTTATCAAATGAAAATCATCCTGAACGTCCACTTGTTTTGATCATTTAGTACTAACGCGGATGTCTCCCAGAACTCCATCCATGGTTCTACTCTGTTTTTAATTTTGATTAATAACCTTTCCAATGACATCATCTCTCAACTTGGCATCTATGCTGATAACAGAACCATTTACTACTGCCTCGGTAGTCAGGCTGATCAGTTCGACAAAGTCAAAATGGCAGCCGATCTCCAAAACGACCTCAATTACGTCGTTAACTAGGCAAAAGATGACATGTTAATTTGAACGCCGCCAAAAGTAAACCCCTACCTGCCTTCTATCAGCATGGCTAATGCTAACCCCAGGAAAGTGTTCGTTTCACCTTCTCGGTCTCACGTTCTCAGTAAACATGAAGTGGAAAGTCTATATTGAATCCATGGCTGGGTCACCTGCTAAGAAAGTTGGTTCAGTGTCGCGTCAGACATTTTTTCTTTACAGAACCTATTTTACATACCATTCGTCCATGATTAGAATATTATTGCAACATATAGTCTGGTGTCCTTGTCATTTACCTTCTTGATAAGATCCAAAAAAGAATCAGCAATATTATTGGTCCAGATCTGGCGACTCGACTTCAGTCGTTTTCCCACCCCGTAGGGTTGCCTATCTGTGTTATGGCTATTGGTAACTGTTTGGATGAGTTCTTCCCTATGGTGTCTAGACTATTTGAATATAAGCGTGGTACTTATCTGGTCTCGAGCTCTTATCGATTGACAATTGAGCTGGCTAGATATAGCCGTAATTTCTATGCTAACAATTTCTTTTCTCGCAGTTCTCGCTTGTGGAACTCATATCCAGCCAACTTTAATCTGCAAAAATTTAAATGCAACATTAATTGATGTCTACTGTCCTCCTGATTACTCTTTTTCTCTTTCCGCTCATTATTAATGTTTCTGTTCCTAATTCTTTCACTTTCTGTACAACCTTGTGTTTTAGTGGCTTTATTGCCTTGCATGAGGTGATAGAGATTAAAAGAAAAATATCCCACACGGATAAAAAATATAAGAAAAATAAGTTGAAAATAAGTTTCTTACTACTTTTCTGTCACTTATTCATAACATTTAGTCAGTCTTATTCATATTCTATGCGTCGCCTGATTTTTGACACGTAATACGCGTAGACCGCAGTGTGTGGATCAAATCTTTGGCTTATAGAGGATCAAGTATGTATGATTTCTTCCCTAAACAAATCTGCACGAAAACGCGCAGATGTGCGCATCTACGCACACATTCGTCGGTTGTTATATCAGCGTAGACACTTGCAAAATAATGTCGTTATTTAATGATACAACGAATTCATCAACTGAATGTCCGCTAAATGCGACCATGTGATTGCAAAGTTCTTTTTCGTCTTTTCTGTAATTGATTTTTGATCAATTATCCAGCCACTCAAAATCACCACAGTTTGCTCGTAAACATCTCATTATATCCTTTCTTTTTTTTTTCCTTCTTCAAAATCGCATTGCATCGGCAAATTACCGGTAATTCTGCGCAGAAAAATTAATATATAAATAAATATAAAGCCATAATAGCAACAACGTTGGAAACAGTATAAAAAAGAAAAGGAAAAAAAGCACAGTTTTACCAGTTTGAAGCCGATGAAAATAAATAATTATGAGACTAAATAGATGAGCGAATAAAGTGTTAAACAGAGAGAAATATGTAAAAACCATGAAAATATAAACATGAAAGATGTACACTACATGATGTGTAGAAAAAATATAATTAAATATAATTAAAGTGGCAAATAAAAAAAGGAAAACTTTCTTAATAATTAAAATGGATTAGAATGAGATTTCAAAGATAATGTCAACTAAATAAAATATATTAAAAGTGAAGATCTGGCAAAATTACAATTTTACAAAAATAGTGCTACATGAATATACACATACATAAACAGAGAGTGAAACATATACATACGTGTTAGTATATATATATATATATATATATATATATATATATATATATATATGTATGTATGTGTGAGTGTGTGTGTGTGTGTCTGCGAGAGAGAGAGAGAGAGAAAGAGAGGGAGGGAGTGAGCGAGAAATGGTGATCTTTCTGTACGTAGCGATCCGTTTGGTCAGTCTCTCAGTGCGGGTAAAGGCCATGATTTTTAATACTGATTTTAATGATTAAAACGTCCCACTTCCAAAATTGCGTTTCGTTAATCTTTCTATCACCTCCATTTTTTATTGACACCACCGAGCGGTTTAAGGATATTAAATGTATACACCAAGAGGTAGAGAAAAATTTCTGATCTGACCATGAAGCCATGAAAATAATTTAAACTCTTTATTTCTGTCGAGATATTTATCACTTTCTTTCATTCATTCATATATATATATATATATATATATATATATATATATATATATATATATATATATATATTAGATCTATTGGTGTTTGTTGTATATTAAATCAACCCATTGAAAGCAAAAAAAGTCTTTAAATCCAATATATATGGTATGCGTATTTATGCGGGTCTACATATATGGGGCGGAATATTTTGAAGATTAACTGTTATATCATTTGGGTCTGACGAGCAGCAAGGTCAGCCGCGAAATACGTATTACCCATGAAATTGTAGAATATCTAAAAATTTTTTAAAACTCTCTCTCTCTCTCTCTCTCTCTCTCTCTCTATATATATATATATATATATATATATATATATATATTTTATTTATCTGTAATTTAAGATAAATCTTACTGGGAAAATAGAAATTTCCAACATGTCATATTAAGATATGCGTTCTTCGATCCATTCTAAACAGAGAATGAAGAAAATTCTAAGCCCAGAAGTAAAAGGAAGGGGTTGGGATGTATTGGTTTTCATTGGGTTGGGTTGGGTTGAAGGAAGATATTAGTAGTAATTCTTTCTTAGTAGTGGGAGGTATGTGGCCTGACCCCAGGTTGTGTGGAGGTAACTGCTAGGTCAACTTTTAAAAAAGAATTTGAAATTTTTTTATCGGGACTAACTGGAGGAATAGAATAATTATTGCAATTTATATTTATTTCTATGGAGACACGTACTTATGATCTCCCTTCATTTGTTAAGGTGTATATTTTGGTCTTTAAATTTTTAAATTTTAATTTTTTTCTGTCAAACATAGATTACACCTATCTCTTAAGCTATTAGGGTTCCCAGCCTTGCATATGAGTTCCCATTTTATTTGGAGATCTAAGTTATTTTCTTTTAATTCCCAGTATTTCCTAGAAGGCGCAGTTTGGTATTTCAAACGAGGATTGGTGAAGGAGTGCCTGTGGGCATAAAGCCGTTGCTTCCAAATTCCTGCGGAAATTCCGATATAAACATTCCGTCTCCCCTGATTTTCCTTAGGGTAGATGGTGGCTTGATGAATCACATTTTCAGACCTACACTTACCCTCAACCTGACAGTTACTTCTAGGTCTACAGTTAAAGATGAAAGAGAAACTTAGCAACCCGTGTCGTCCTCCGATGAACTTTTTCAAAGCAAATGTAAGGAATTTATTTTGCAACAAGTACTTATAAACCAAAGTAAAAATGTATTTAGGCTTTCAGAATTTTTTAATTTTAGAACACTCATAAAAATACACCAGGCTTACTGGAAACCAAGATAAACTATGGAGTATGATAATGATATAATTATATTTCCAAGTATGAAGGATGCTAGGTGATGTAATTTAATGTCTAATAAACAAAAGTGAGTGAATGTTGAATTTTTTAATAATATAACTACCATTTATATTATTTTAGTTTAGGATTAATTCATGATTTATATATTTTAAATTTTGTCCGTTTGAAGTTATGATAATTACATAAACCACAATAAATGGAATTTGCAATGACACATTTTTGTCAATTTTTAAACGGTTAATTTTAGCTTGAGGTAAATTTTCAGGTAGCTTCAACATGTTTTAATTTAAGTCATTGGATTTATGAAAACAGTTATCTGAAGTTATTGTGCAATTCCAGAAAATCATCAACAATTGATCAACTTCTATAACATTAGTTGACATTTATTTTTACCCAAATATTGTTGAGCAATAGATACATGTTTCTAGGGTATTTGTTCTAATTTTCTGATTCTGAAAATTAAGTGCGTTTTGTCCCAATTCATCATCTGTACAGATGTTGCTTTTTTTGCTCAAAATAGACCGAAAAATACTTCATTTTCTGTGGATTTATTAACTGATGCCATGAATCCCTATTATCTGATCTAAGATAATTGTTTTGTGATTTTGGTATACAATTGATAAACGTTTTATTTTCTAACAATTTAATTAAGCATTACGGGGTAGGGGCAGATAAAAGTGATGCATAGGAATAAGGATTAAATTTTACTTATTAAAAACCCAAGACAAAAAGAAACCTAATCAAACATATACGTCAGCAATTTATTAAAGGAAGTTAACAGTTTATGAACGAAACAAATTTACAATGGCATGTAAAGTTTTCATTTTTGTTCACTCAAAGGGATTCTTGGCGTCATGTAATAATTCCACAAAAATGAATATTATTAGGTCAGAAAATAGAGACTGAAACTTCTGAAAATATATTTAGGAAGTTATTAGGATGCTTTTCCTTGTGTGATAAGTTACTTGAACCTAAAATAACACGTTTCAAGTGTTTTATTTTCAATATTATGTCCTAGACACTTTGGCCTATTTTGAGTTTAAAAGACATAATCTATACATAGAAAACCTGATGTGATTGGGGCAAAACTGATTTGATTTTCAGAATCAGCGTAAAAAAATAGCCCAGAAACATGTACACATTGCTCAAGAACATTTGGGTATAAAAAAGAATGTCGATCGGTGTAATAAAAAGAATCAGAAACAGATAATTCTTTGAAGTATTTATATCTTAATATAGTGACTCTTGTTAATAACAGCCAGAAATCTATTAGCTAGTGATTTTATTTATTTGTTTTACATTAGATGTTCGATTTTTGACATCCCTCTACATGTTTCGTATTTACCGAAGATAGAGGCGATCATGACTCTCCACAATTTTTCTGTCCTTTACAGCTCTAAATAAATTCTGTCTTTTCGATATTTCTAAACCCTGCTCTGCCATTCGTTTTCTAAAACTCGTCAAGTATATTATGCATTGTGTTTCTCTATCTCTTTTTCTCTTAATTCGTCCTGTGAATAACAGATTTTTGAGCCTTCTTTCCTCATTATGCGTCCCAGAAATATCATCATTTTTTCCTGATGTTAAGTATAAGTTTCCTTTTTTGTTCTAATTTTTCTAAAGAATTCGCCATTTACAGATGGTGCTCCCTGTATCTCTGCTTTGCTATTAAAATGGTTGCCACATGCATATAATTTCAACTTCACAGTTGACCAATGATTTTCGATCGGATTCAAATCTGGATTTGTTGGTGGCCATTGAATTATATTCTCTCCTCTAAACATTTTACCTGAAAAAAAAAAACAACAAAAAAACAAAAAAAAACAAAACAAAAAAACCTTAGACATATGTGAAAGAGCATTGTCATACACACTTCCTTTAGAAACTGTGTGGCTGTGACTATTCAAAACTTTGTCTATGAAATCATAATAGTTAGCACTGTTCAACTTCTTGATCGATTATGAATGATGGCTTGGCTGACAAATCCAGGTCATATCTTCACACTGTCAAGTATTTGCTAATTCCTTTTAAACACAGATACAATTGCATTGAATAACACTTAATCTTTGTCCCATCCATCAGGTCCATCGATTATCATCCGTGATTAATTTTTGAAAATTACTTTAGAAAAGTTAGTTTTCGTATATTTCTTGGCTGAATTTTAACGAAATAATATATCTGAGAGGAGTTTGCCTAGGAGATTTCTAGACAGATCCTAATTTGCGAAGTATTTTTCACCTTTTGTTCTTCTTGGTTACCTTAGTTTCAGCCTGTTCAAAGATTTGGACACTGGACAAAGGAGGTTATTTCGTTATAACTAGTTTTAATTTTATATTTCCCTCGTGGAGCCAAGTGCTTAAAGGTTATTCCTTTGCTTCTAGCTCTCAACTTATTTTAATTTTCAACAGTCTTCTTTATCGTTCGACGATTTCTGCAAAGCTGCTTTGATATCTCCAATGTGATATCTCTAAGATATCACATTAATATCTTTGATATCTCCAATGTGGATATTTTCTCGCTGAATAACTTGGCAGTTTTCTGTTTGTTAGCATTAGTTAAATACTTGCAGTCAGTTTAGGTGCCATACGTGATACACGCTTGGGCGATCATGTCTCGAAAGAGACATGACTGACTGGGCAGAAGATTATCTCGGAGTAGGTTGCCATTGCTTTCTGCGGTAGACTGGTTTCCAGTCAAGGCTAAAGAACCCAATCTGTCCTGTTATCTAACTCATAGCTGGAGGGAAAAGACAGATTAATACATTTCCCAAGGGTATTTGCGCGTAAGTGAATGCAAGGAATTCAGATGGAATTCGAACTCTGCTCCCCGAATCCTCCTTCCGAGTCGATATCCATTGTACCACAACGCACATCCTTTGCATTACTTATATAGTATGGGGAAAAAGAGAATAAAGAGCTTTATTAGATTCCGAAGTCGTTAAATCAATATTAGTTTAATCTGAATAATAACTTCAGACTGCAGTTTTTTTTCGTAAAAAATCCAAAAAAATTAATAAAACATGTTTAAATTACCGAGACATTAAACCCAAGTTTTATTCTGACATTTAAATTAATTAATTTAAATTTAAAATTTGATAAAGGTTTTTCAAATCAGATTTGCGTTTCTGAGGTTTATGTTATTTGCATAATAATTTCAGACGGGGGAACCTCGAGGTGGTGTAATGGTTAGCAAGCTTGTCTCGCTAGAAACATTACAGCTGAGTAGTGAGTTTGATCCTCACTGGGTGTCCCATACTTTTGGCCTGCGCTTGAAAAATCACCATAATATATTCAGACGGACTGTAATAGAATGTTTTTGGGTTTAATCGCTTTATTTTATTTTTTATCGTCGTGTATGTTGGTTTATGAAAGGAGCAATTCTTTCAGGAAATGAGACATTTGAGAAAGTACAGGTCACAGATTTATATTTTGTTAAGTTTCGACACTATACTCTCAAAAATTTTCTGTTTAATTTACTTCCTTTTTAAGTAATTGTGACATTTTAGATAGAATTTGTGAATAAATTTATTTCTATGTATAAGTACTTCATTTGATAAATTGTTGAGGATAGAATACTTTTGTGTTCGCAGATATTTCTAAAAAATTCAGCAAGTTTCCCCTGTGTATTATAAGGAACACTTGTTGCAGTTTATTTTATATGTACCTACTTGCTTGCCGGATGTGCGTTCTTCACAGTTTATACTACTCAATTTCACGCACAAAGCCGGAGTCGAACCATGGTAGGTTTTTCAGCAACTTTTCCATATATATATATATATATATATATATATATATATATATATATATATATACTGAAAAGTAGCTTAGAAACAAATTAATAAAAAATTATCCAAAGGTTGGAGAAATTTTGCCTTTATTTTCAACTGAAATTAAAGCCAAAATACGACGTTTAGAACGGCTCATGATTAAACATAATAGACATTCATTGTCTCTTATATTTAACAGTATATGTTTAGAAAATTATTTGCTGCCTCGATACACTATATATATATATATATATATATATATATATATATATATATATATATTGTAGTAAGAAATAGTCAACGAAAGAGACAAAGGTAAAAGTAGAGCGAGGGTTCATGCATAGTTGAGAGAATAGGGTGCAAGAATATTAGGAAGAGGGAATGAAAGGCAAAGAAGAGAGAATGCTAGAAGTAGTCAAAAATTGAGAAGAGGGAAACGTAAGGAGAGGGTGCAAGACAAAATGGATGAAGAAGTAGTAAAGATAGTTGGCGGGAAATGAAATGGGGAGAGAGTGTAAGGGAAAATTGGTGGATTTTCAAGAATATTAGTTAATGTAAGGAGAAGGTGTAAGCGATAAAGGATGGAATGTTAGAATAGTTTAAAAAGAGAGAAAGAACGAACAGTGGGACGGGTGTGAATGGTGAAATTGTTGTATCTTTTTCTATGTGCCTTGTTCCTTCAGGACGTAGGCGATCACGGCCTTCCACTTTTCCCTATCACTGTTGGCTCTGAGCACGGCTTCTCCTGTTACACCATGCAATCCTTGTTCCATCATCCACCTGATTAGGTCCTTCAAATATGTTATCTGTTGCTTTCCCCTGTCTCTGTTTCCCGCTATCTGGACTGTTAGTATCAGGTTCTCTAATCCCTCCTTCCTCATTGCATGTCCCAGGAACTTCAGCTGTCTCTTTCTGATGCTCAGTATTAATTTTCTTTTTGTTTCCATCATTTCCAAGACCTCATCATTGTTCACATGCTCGATCCATGATATTCGCAGCATCCTTATGTAGAACCACATTTCAGTTGCTTCAAGTTTTTCCTTACAGAGTTAAAAAAACACAGAATGAGAGAGAGAGAGAGAGAGAGAGAGAGAGAGAGGGGAGAAGAAGAGAGAAAGAGAAAGTAAAGTAGAGAGAAGTTACAATTAAATAAGTGAGCAGATCAGAAGTAGTGAAAGAATCAAAGAGAAAAATGTGGATAATGAAAATATTAGGAAAGAAACAGAATTGAAAGAGAATAAGAAGAATGCAAGTCTGAATAAAGGACAAAAGAGCATCATAAAGAAATTAATGGAAAGAAAAAAATAATATAGAAGGAAATTCAAATTGATTGATTAAGAATAAAGGGGAAGAAACACTCAAAAATATGAACATTTTAAAGTTGGGAGACAAAAATCGAAATATGAGAAATTATAAAAAAACAAACGTCGGAAACGAAGTATAAATTAGTAAAATAAAGCGAATGGGCAACAATAAGAAACAAATTAAAAGAATAAAAAGGGAAAAAGTCTGATTAAAGAAAAGAGAACAGTAGAAAGGTCAAAAGTAGTAAGATATATGTCTTTGTCGTGGAATAGTGGTTACCATGATAGAATCTCAGAACATTAACAAAGAACTAATGAGCGATGCTATTCTTGGGTATGACGATAAATTAGATAAATATTTCTGATCGGGAGATTAGAGGTTTTGAGGAGCGTAGAAACACCTCTTGATTACTGTCGTTCCCAGATCTACTTTGACTCGGAGTGGTAGCACCTGTTAGGATCCCAGCTATGGGCAAAAACAAAAAAAAGCTAAAAAAAATAAAATACTATGAAAGTATAAAAATACATTTTTATAGTAAATTGTTCTACAATACATTGTTGTATAAAAAATTATAAACAATAAAATTTTAAACCAAAATGACTAGCAATAGAATTTTATAGTAGAATTACCAACAATACATTTTATAGCAAAAAGACGAACAATACATTTTATGTGTGTTGAGTTTATACAATTATGTTCAAAATATATTTAGTCAAAGCTATGAAATTGTGTTTCCAAATGTTTATTTTTTGGTATTAAATAACCCATAAATATTGATATGAATCTCAGCAAAATTAGTCAAACAATCAAAATGAAAGAACTATTTCATGAGATTAATCCATATAATATCCTACAATTTGTTATTTCGAAATATAACTTCAACAAAATTACAAAATAAAAAATGCTTATCTGAGTATCACCTACCATTTATTTAATTGTGAAAGTAGAATAACATATATAATATTTTTATTATTTCAAATATAACTTCAACAAAATTACAAAATAAAAAATGCTTATCTGAGTATCACCTACCATTTATTTAATTGTGAAAGTAGAATAACATATATAATATTTTTATTATTTCAAATATAACTTCAACAAAATTACAAAATAAAAAATGCTTATCTGAGTATCACCTACCATTTATTTAATTGTGAAAGCAGAATAACATATATAATATTTTTATTATTTCAAAGCTCCCAAGAAAATTAAATTTCGGCGTTATATGAATCACAAGGATTTGATATGCCGTTAAGCAAACAAATCAAATCAGCTCAATGGGGTATGTAAAAGTGTGGTCCATCTAGCGTGATCTGTTACGGTTTGGGTATTAAATTTATGACATCACCTCTTAGGTTATTTAATGTCAAAATCTGCTTTTATATTACACATGTGTCTGTAGGCAGCCGTTGGTCGTATTGATAGTTGAGTTTATAGGCAAATATTAGTCATGTTTATATTATATTAGTCATCTATACTTGATTTCGCAAGCATCCACTCAGAATGTGGTCTCTTTTTAGAGGCGTCTTACCACTCTGCAAGGAACGCGGTCGATCTATTCTAGCTACTGCCGATTTGTTACACTTAATAATGGAAATAATAGTTATAATAATAATTGTAATTACAATAATGGCCTTATAGTGAAGCACACACTGTGGGAAAGACGTGAACATTAGAAGAGAAGTGGAAAGGGTCTTGTTTTTGTTGAAAAATGGTACAGATTGGAACAAGAAGTTTGTGTCGTTATACTGAAAATAGTGCCAAGGAACTATTCTTCTTCTTTTTCTATGTGCCTTGTCCTTTCAGGACGTAGGCGATCATGGCTTTCCACAACTCCCTATCTCTGGTGGCTCTTAGCACGCTTTCTCCTGTTACACCACGCAATCCCCGTTCTGTCATCTACCTGCTCAGGCCCTTCAAATATGTTATCCGCTGTTTTTCCCTCTTTTTCCTCTATCTGGCCTGTTAGTATCAAGTTCTCCAAGCCTTCCTTCCTCATTGCATGTTCCAGAAATTTTACCTGTCTCTTCCTGATGCTCAGTATAAATTTCCTTTTTGTTTTCATCCTTTCCAAAACCTCATCATTGCTCACATGCTCGATCCATGATATCCACAACATCATTCTGTAGAACCACATTTTAGCTGCTTCAAGTTTTTCCTTCATCTTTGATGATATTGTCCAGCATTCAATGTCATACTGAAGAACTGACATAACATAGCAATCCAATACTCTGTTCTTTATTTCTAGTGAAATTTTCCTGTCTCTTAACACTCTAATCAGTTCTGGAACGCGTCTTTCGCCATGCCAATTCTCCTTCGGATCTCTGTGTCGCACTTTTCGTCTTCTGTTAGAACACTTTACAGGTATTTAAATTTTTGTACCTGCTTGACTTTAGTATTCCTCACCTGTATTTTTCATTTTGGGCTGAAGGCCATGCATTCGATTTTCTTGCAATTTATTTGTAGTCCGTTCTTGTCACTCTTTTTAGCTACCTTCTGTAGGAGGTCTTGTAGTTTCCTTTTCATGTCTGCCATCAGCACTGTATCATCTGCATACCTTATGTTGTTCAGATTGTGGCCTCCGATGACAAATCCTGGCATAACTTCTCGAGACCTCAGAATAGTCTCGCTGTACAAGTTGAATAGGTCCGGTGAAAAACACATCCTTGTCTTACGGCCCTTTCTATCTTTGTATATCTGCTGAATGCGTTACCTGTCCGTATGCAGGCAGTTTGCTGCCATTAGAGATTCTTGATTACTCTTATGTCTTATGTCTTTCCCAAATATGTCGAGGCTGATGAGCATCTCCATCAATTATTTGTGGCGTATTTTGTCGAACGCTTCATTAAAATATAAGTACAAGTTCTTCATTTGTAGTGCTCTTTCGGAGAAAACCCTAACCATGAATATGGCGTTCTTTGTCCCAGTGTTTTTGACGAACCCGCACTGTTCTTGTCCTATCTCTAGCTTGATTCTAGTTTTCGCTCTATTCATCAAGATTCGGACGTTCAATTTTGTAATGTGACTCATTAAACTGATTGTTCGGTGGAGTTTGCACTCGTTTGCACTCGTTTGCACCTGGCTTCTTAGGCAATTCTATGAAAATCGACTTGCCTTGGTGGTCTGGTAATAACACCACTATTATAAATTTCATTTATTATTTCTGTAATTTTTTCTATGCCGAATTCTTCCAGGGCTATCAGCAGCTCTATTACAATGCCGTCTGGACCAATTGCTTTGTTTCTAGTCAGTTTGGCCATTGCAGCTCCACTTCGAACTTTAATATTTCTGACTTTGGTATGAAAGGAAAAACAAATTTATTGATAAGAAAGTTCGTTTAGTTTTCAAAAGAAACACAGTGGAGCAAAGAGACGTGATGGTAACGGGGGATATGAATTAGAAAAAAGTTAAAAGAGGAATTATTAATGACAGCTCTGAGTCACTCGTTGCTGACAAACTCGGTAATGTTGATGGGGTCAGCTCTTCAGTGTTATGTAGAATGTGTGTGTAAAGAGATGAGACAACCAGTTACATTGTATCAGAATGAGTATAAGAAATAGAAATGTGATAAAGTTGCGGCCATTATTCATTGTAAATTGTGTAAAAAGTACGGGTTTGTGTAGTGATAGGCGTGAAGAAATATGATCATAACGAAGAAGAAAGCGTCTGGATAATAGACTGATTGATTTGTTTGTTTAACGGCATATCAAATCCTTATTGGTCATTTAATGCCGACACTTAAATTTTCTTGGAAGCTTTTAAGTAATAAAAATATATATTATATGCTATATATATTATTCCACAATATACAAACATTATGTTATTCTACCTACACAATTAAATACATGGTAAATTATTTTGTGTATATACATGTTTTGTGTAGACATAATTACTAGAAGCGGTAATATATATGTTGATAATTCTACGATAAATAGGCGTGGTCCCACGCTCCTAAAAGTTGACAATCTCCCGACCAGAGGCCTTGCTGCCGGATGTAGTTTATCGTCATACTCAGGACTAGTCTAGATAATAAGAAAGAGGAAATCTTGAGGGACATTTCGGTACAGACGGTGTCTACTTTAGAGCCCATAGACCTGATGTTGTCTTGCTGGTCAATCAGTAAACGATTTGCTCGCTGACAAAAATTTCCTGCCTATTTGACATGAGAACTGAAAACAACGAAAATAAGAAAATCGAAAATTAAATTATTTTAAAGTACGAATTCTCAAAGTATGGTGAGGTCGAGAAAATAAAGAAATTACAGGACCAGTGATCACTGGAGTACTACGATGATGCACAAAAAAGACATTAAAAAAAAAACCTTATCGATATCGACTTGGCAGACCGGCTGCAGTCACTCTCTCACCGGCGTAACGTGGCTTCCCTGTGCCTCTTCTATAAAAATTTTCACGGCTTCTGCTTCTATGAACTTAGATCACTGGTGCTCCCTAGGTACGAATTTGCGCTAGATACTAGATTAGCAACTAGGTCCCACTCTTTTACAGTGAAACCGATAAAATGTATACACAATCTACTCCAACAGCTTCTTTTCTCGCACTTCCAGCCTGTGGAATTCTCTAACACACTAATTCCCTGTGGAATTCCCTAACACACCTCCTAACACACTAACTCGCACCCATTCTCTCAAACACTCTTCCTATGTACCTCCTTACCCGTCCATCACGCTCCTTCTGACATTTCCTATATATAGCCACTCTTTCTCTTCACCTCCCCCTATGTAACCCCGTGCGCAATAGTGGCAGTGGAATGCTTGGAGTGAAATGATTTTTTTAAAAATTCAATTGCGATTTGAAAACAGAGGCATAACAAAAATGTTTACCTGCTCAGAAAAGTGAGAATGTTTTGTAAAGTGTTTTATGTAGCCTGCCGGCGAAAAAGAGAAATGATATTTGATTATATGAACATTGTTCGAAAATGAATATTCGAAAACAATAATTCGACAAACATTTATTCAAATTCTAAATTGTTTGAATGAAAATTAATCGACAAAACAATTATATTAAATGATAATTATGCGAAATGAAAAATTCTTTATTGCAATAAAAAATAAAAAATTAAAATATTAAATACATAAATGATAATTATTCAAAATACAAACATCATTAACAAAACAATTTAGTAGGAAAAAAATCCTTATAACCTTAAGTTATATGATACTTCGTGTAAATAGTCAACTACTGAAGAGCACTCACTAATTTTTCAAGTTTTTATTCATTTTGCGGTATTTCTTGGCGCTTGGGATATTTTTACAACCTGTAATTAATTTTGAATATGAATTTCTTGCAATTCTTGTTATCTTTTAAGAGCTTCTAAGAAAGTTCTTAATATGGGATGATGGGATAACATTTGCTGCAAAAAACAAACAAAAAAACAAAACAAAACAAAAAAAACAAAAACAAAACAAAAACAAAAACAAAAGCAAAAACAAAAAAAAACCTATGCCTTCCTTCTAGGTCGTTATTAGTTCTATATAATTCAGCAATGGCCGATATAAAGCAAAATCGCATACGTATTTCAAACAAAGATATTTCGAATAATTATCATTTAGTATAATTGCTCTTTCTATTAATTTTCGTTCAAACAATTTAAAATTCGAATATTTTTCGAATAATTGTTTTTTAATATATTATTTTCGAACAGTTTTCTCGATATGGTTTATTTTCTTAATACCCAAGTGGTAATCTGAAAATAAAACTTTTACTAGTAACCAAAATCATATATTGTAAATATTATTATAATGTCCACCTTAAGGTGGAAGTATTGTATTCAGTCGCTTTTGCCTGTTTGCATGATTGTCTGTCTGTCTGTCGATAGTCAAGTTATCTCAAAACTAACTGGATGGATTTGGATCAAACTTTTAGGGATGATTGAGCTCATGACTGGCAAGAAGTGATTTTTGCTTTCGATCTCTCACAGGATAAAGTTTCTAGATTATTTTTCCTGTTTTATATCTAAAATTATATTCTATTTTTCAAATGCCAAGTACTGAATTACTTCCTCCAGATAATTTTAAATACTGAATTATCTTTCGTGTTACATTTGAAGTGTATATTTAATTTTGAGAGCGGTCGAGTTCATTTTTATATTTTCACTCTCGAGAGTGCTCAAGTTAATTGCAATTAATCTTTTCCATTTTAATAATCATCTCTTGCTAATCTCTGAGATGATGTCCACATTGCCTTGGCGGAGGTTTAGGGTCTTTGACTGCTTTTTTTAGTTATTGTTATTATTATTATTATGTCATTTTTCATCATATTTCGATTTCTGCTTTAGTCTCACTACCAACCAAGTCTGCGGGGAGACCTAAGGCAGGTAGTGGCGTGTTGTTATGACTCCATTTCATGTTTTTCTATCTTCCCTATCATCCCCAGCATTACATAGATAAAGTTTTCCTTAGTGTGTGGGCTGTACTTAATAAGACAATTTTTTGTATATCTCTTAAGCTGGGGTTTCCAGGGATTCTTTCAATGTGTTGTTTTGTTCCATTTTTTATCATTCCAAGTGCACCTACTATCACTGGCACAACTCTTGTTTTCAATTTCCACATTTTTTCTATTTCAATTTCCAGGTCTTTATATTTTGACAGTTTTTCAAATTCCTTGATTGCTATGTTACAATCCGCTGGACAAGCCATATCAATTAATAGACAAGTTTTCTCCTTCTGGTTTTTAACAATAATGTCTGGCCTGTTTGCTTCAATTTTTCTGTCTGTGTAGATGGTGTAATCCCATAGAATGGTTACATCTTCTATTTCTGTAACCGGTGCTGGATGATGTTCATACCAGTGTTTGTTTACAGTTTTTCCATAATGTTTGCACATTGCCTAATGTAAATATTGCCCAACTCTATCGTGGCGATTTTTATATTCGTTTGGGGCAAGCACAGAACAGCCTGAGATTAGGTGGTCTATTGTTTCTTGGTGTTTATCACAAAACCTGCATTTTGGATCCATATTATTATGCATAATATTTGCCTGAAAGTTTCTCGTGAAAAGACTTTGGTCTTGTGCTGCAAGTATAAATCCTTCAGTTTCAGACTTTAATCCAGATGCACGTAACCATCGATGAGTATTAACTTTGTCAACATTGGATTTATTGGCACGTACTGGATATTGGCCATGCAGAGGTTTGTCTTGCCAGCGCTGTTTCATCTTTTCAAGAGCTTTATCTTTGGCTTTCATTTTCATATTTTTTGCCGCAATAGTTGGTTCTTGGCTACTGTTTTGCTTTTCTACATAATCTACTAACTGTAAATCTTGTTTGTATTTACTGCCTTCTTTTATTATTGAATATTTTTTCTTTCTTTCTTCATGTTGCCTTACTAATTGTATCATCCAATCCTTTGTTGTTTCTATGTATGTTAGTAAGCCAATAGTTGTTGTCTTATATGACAATTCCAGCTGAATAAGACCCCTTCCACCTTCTTTACGGGGTATGTATAGACGGTCTACATCAGCCTTTGGATGATGCATCTTATGCTTAGAAAGAAGCTTTCTTGTTTTAGCATCCATTCGCCTGATGTCGTTTAGAGTCCAGTTTAAGATGTTAAAGCTATATTGGACAACTGGGATTGCAAGGCTATTAATGGCCATAACTCTATTCTGTGAATTTAATTCAGTTTTTAATATCATTCGTAGCCTTCTATAGTACTCTTTACGCACTATTTCTTTCATTTTTTTATGGTGAATGTTTTCGCTCTCATTTACACCTAGGTATTTATAAGCTTCTTCTGGTTTCAATTCTTTTATTGTTACAGCAGGGTCTAGGCTAATTGAGGATGTTTCTTGTATTGATCCACGTAAAACTGTAGCTTTAGCACATTTATTCAAATTAAATTTCATTCCAATGTCTTCGCTGAAGCATTTTACAGTTTGCAGAAGACCTTCCAGCTCATTATCATTCTTAGCATATAACTTTAAGTCATCCATGTAAAATAGATGGCTTATTTTCTTTTGGCCTATTTTATAACCACATTCTGTCTTATTAAGTTGACTGGTTAGTGCTATTAATGATATGCAGAATAGTAAGGGAGATAAAGAATCACCTTGAAATATACCTCTTTTGATGTTTATTTCATCAGACTTATATGTTCCATTTATATGATTGAGGTAAAGGGTTGTTTTCCATATAGACATGCACTATTTGATGAAATTGATGATGACGGGCGATATCTTGTATATATTTAAAGTCTTTAAAATCCAGTCATGTGGCACACTATCGAATGCCTTTCGATAGTCTATCCAGGCTGTACTAAGATTTTTCTTTGTACTGTAGCAATTTTCCAGGATCATTTTGTTAATCAGCAATTGGTCTTTACAACCATAACAGCCACGTTTGCACCCTTTTTGTTCAAGCGGTAACATGTCATTTCTTTCTAAGAATAAATATGTCTGCTTTGTTAAAATAGATATTAATAGTTATTATTATTATTATTATTATCGGGACTTTGAGAATGATATCAAAAGGAGCAATCTAAAATGTGCAACAAATTCCTGATAGCTGTGAATTACAAAATATCACACTTCTTACAACATGATTAAATTTTTCCCATGTAGTGACAACTATTACGTATTTCTTTTTCTCTCAGATGGCATAGCACCATCGCATCTGCTTGTATCTTGTAATAAAAACAAAACAAAAAAAATGTCTTTAGTAACTAGTACTATACAAAAGAAATACAAAACATTTTTCATAATGTCCACCCTATTCTAGGCCCAAGAGCCACTCAAGGTTGGGGGCTACTGAAGGAGCTTTTTCCGAATGAATATGTACAACTATTACGTATTTCTTTTTCTCTCAGATGGCATAGCACCATCGCATCTGCTTGTATCTTGTAATAAAAACAAAACAAAAAAAATGTCTTTAGTAACTAGTACTATACAAAAGAAATACAAAACATTTTTCATAATGTCCACCCTATTCTAGGCCCAAGAGCCACTCAAGGTTGGGGGCTACTGAAGGAGCTTTTTCCGAATGAATATGTCAGAAATGTCCAATGGAAACGATTTTAAGCTGATTCATGAAAAAAGTCTTCATATTACCTTTGGCCCTTCGATAAGAGGTTATGAATTTGGAATTGTTTTTTTATAATCATTTCTCCCCAAGCAATGCCACTGGTAAATAGGAGGTGACAGTGGGCGAATAAAAAAAGGTACAGAGGACGTCGAAAAAATGATAGATGGATGGGAATCAAATAAATAAAATATGGCAATTGACGCTGCATTTAAACGTTTGAGGATTGTAGCTATCAAGGAAACAAGCAAATAGAAGTGTGTTCCACAAAAGGGAAGAGCAAGAAAATAAACTGTTAGAGTAGAAGAGGCGGTAACATTTAATTATTTTGATAGTAAAAGGGTGGGATCTTGATGTTAATCTAGTAGCACGAGTAAATATATGTGGTCAGGGTACCAGGGAAAAAGGTCATCAGAGCAGATGCCAAAATACTTGTAGAAAAACCAAAGGGAGGACACATCACATTGGTGAGAAAGTGACTGAAGACGAGCTGCCAGGTCAGGATCAGTTATATTGCAGTTCCTCCTTTGGCTTTTGTTGAAAACCTGAAGATGAATTGCAAGATCACCCAACCAGACAGGACAACATATCTGGTTGGGTGCTCCTGGCGAGATTTCTCAAAAAGATTTCAAGTAACCGCTCTTTTCTAAATTCGATTTTTTACTGTACTTTTATTGTTATCAGTCAAGAGAGGCATGGCACGAAATTAGTTTTTTATGGGATCCTAAAAATATTGAGGCTTATTGGTGTCCTGTAGCCCAGATAAAAAAGGAAAAAATGCTATTATCTTGGCTTTTGGCGAAGAAATTTTCAGTTCGATGTCTGCTAGAAAGAGTTAAACAAAACAAGTTAAGGTACCAAGAAAAAATATGATTCCAGTTTAGCGTTATTATAATTATGTTGTAAATCGAATTCTTTGCTGGAAACCTGAAAGAAGTTAAAGAAAACAAGATTAAAGTGTAAAACAGAAAAAGAAATAAGATCCAATTTGCGTTATACGCATGTAAAAAGATCAAAATTTTCAAACTAGAACCTGAAAGACAGTTAAAGAAAACCAAGAATTTAATGTATCAAAAAGAAATATGAGTTCCAATTTAGCGTTATACGCATGTAGATCAAAATTTTCACTAGAACCTGAAAGACAGTTAAAGAAAACAAGATAAGTGTATCAGAAAAAGAAATATGATCCAATTTAGCGTTATACGCATGTAGATCAAAATTTTCACTAGAACCTGAAAGACAGTTAAAGAAAACAAGATAAGTGTATCAGAAAAAGAAATATGATCCAATTTAGCGTTATACGCATGTAGATCAAAATTTTCACTAGAACCTGAAAGACAGTTAAAGAAAACAAGATAAGTGTATCAGAAAAAGAAATATGATCCAATTTAGCGTTATACGCATGTAGATCAAAATTTTCACTAGAACCTGAAAGACAGTTAAAGAAAACAAGATAAGGTATAAAGAAAAAAGTAAGGTTCTAGTTTAAAGTTATACTTATGTTGTAAATCAAATTATTCGCTCGAAACCTGAAATACAGTTAAAGAAAACATGTTGAGGTATCAGAAAAAAGTAACGTTCCAGTTTAGTCTTATACTCATGTTGTAAATTGAACTCTTTGCTAGAAACTAGAAAGACAGTTAAACAAAACAAGTTGAGTGTAACAAGAAAAAAAGTAAGGTTCCAGTTTAGTCTTATACTCATGTTGTAAATTGAACTCTTTGCTAGAAACTAGAAAGACAGTTAAACAAAACAAGTTGAGTGTAACAAGAAAAAAAGTAAGGTTCCAGTTTAGTCTTATACTCATGTTGTAAATTGAACTCTTTGCTAGAAACTAGAAAGACAGTTAAACAAAACAAGTTGAGGGTAACAAGAAAAAAAGTAAGGTTCCAGTTTAGTCTTATACTCATGTTGTAAATTGAACTCTTTGCTAGAAACTAGAAAGACAGTTAAACAAAACAAGTTGAGGGTAACAAGAAAAAAAGTAAGGTTCCAGTTTAGTCTTATACTCATGTTGTAAATTGAACTCTTTGCTAGAAACTAGAAAGACAGTTAAACAAAACAAGTTGAGTGTAACAAGAAAAAAAGTAAGGTTCCAGTTTAGTCTTATACTCATGTTGTAAATTGAACTCTTTGCTAGAAACTAGAAAGACAGTTAAACAAAACAAGTTGAGGGTAACAAGAAAAAAAGTAAGGTTCCAGTTTAGTCTTATACTCATGTTGTAAATTGAACTCTTTGCTAGAAACTAGAAAGACAGTTAAACAAAACAAGTTGAGTGTAACAAGAAAAAAAGTAAGGTTCCAGTTTAGTCTTATACTCATGTTGTAAATTGAACTCTTTGCTAGAAACTAGAAAGACAGTTAAACAAAACAAGTTGAGTGTAACAAGAAAAAAGTAAGGTTCCAGTTTAGTCTTATACTCATGTTGTAAATTGAACTCTTTGCTAGAAACTAGAAAGACAGTTAAACAAAACAAGTTGAGGGTAACAAGAAAAAAAGTAAGGTTCCAGTTTAGTCTTATACTCATGTTGTAAATTGAACTCTTTGCTAGAAACTAGAAAGACAGTTAAACAAAACAAGTTGAGGGTAACAAGAAAAAAAGTAAGGTTCCAGTTTAGTCTTATACTCATGTTGTAAATTGAACTCTTTGCTAGAAACTAGAAAGACAGTTAAACAAAACAAGTTGAGTGTAACAAGAAAAAAAGTAAGGTTCCAGTTTAGTCTTATACTCATGTTGTAAATTGAACTCTTTGCTAGAAACTAGAAAGACAGTTAAACAAAACAAGTTGAGGGTAACAAGAAAAAAAGTAAGGTTCCAGTTTAGTCTTATACTCATGTTGTAAATTGAACTCTTTGCTAGAAACTAGAAAGACAGTTAAACAAAACAAGTTGAGGGTAACAAGAAAAAAAGTAACGTTCCAGTTTAGTCTTATACTCATGTTGTAAATCGAACTCTTTGCTAGAAACTAGAAAGACAGTTAAACAAAACAAGTTGAGGGTAACAAGAAAAAAAGTAAGGTTCCAGTTTCGCGTTGTACTTATGCTGTAAATCAAACTTTTCGCGAGATATTTGAAAGTTTCGAAAATCTTTTAAAAATATACTGCTGCTACATGAGTTCGGGTGCCTCTGCTATTCACCTCCGGGTTCTTTACAAAATCCAACGAAGAATCTGTAATGTGAACGATCCCAACTTGTCAGCTGCGGATGCAATCGCTCTCTCACCGGCGTGATATGACTCCCCTGTGACACTTCTACAAGTACTTTCACGGCTTTTGCCCCGATCAACTTAGTTCACTGGTGCCACTTATCTAGGAATTTACTCAAACTATTAGACTAGCAACTTTTACAGGGAAAACGATAAAATGTAACTGCTATTTCGATCAGCTTCTTTTCTCGCATTTCCCGCCTGTGGAATTCCCTTCCGTATTCTTGCTTCTACGACTGCTAGAATCTCCAAGTATTTAAATATAAGGTCAATAGTCATCTCCTATCTCCCTGACTTGCATCCTTTCTCCCAAACTCTTTTCTCCATCCACTCCACCCCCATGACACTAGTATTCTCATCCTTCTATTACCATCTATATGACACCCCTATAACCTGCTTCTCTTTCTCATCCCTTTTCCCCTATGTAACCACCTGCGAAACAGTGGCAGTAAAATTGCCTTGCCTGGGGTGAAATGATTAATTAAAAAAATCCCTCCTTTTATTCATTAGTCAATTGACTGAATCGACCATTGTCAGAACCATAGTGTCATTGGCTGCCTTGCATGTGCTTCGCCAGAATTACATGTCTTTGAATTCAGAGTTTTCCTTCTCATAGACTATTTGCCGACCATGCTTAAAGAGTCCAATCTGCCTGAAAAGGGTTGATAAGCTGTAAAAAACAAATCAATCAATAAATTTTGAGAAAAATGTAAACCAGACCGGCTTTTCTATCGATGAATAGGCAAGAGGTCATAGATTCATGCCTTTCACAAAGGTATTTGCTTGAAATTGAATGTGACTATATTATGTGACTATATAATATATTATGTGACTATATTATGTGACTATATAATATATTATGTGACTATATTATGTGACTATATAATATATTATGTGACTATATTATGTGACCATATAATATATTATGTGACTATATTATGTGACTATATAATATATTATTTGACTATATATGTGACTGGAGTTCGAACTCTGCTTTCTCGTTTATACATTACACCACTTGCACATCCCATTAGTATGTTGAAACAATTTTTAGTAGCCATTACTATAACTGTCCTTGTATAATGTGATATTTACACTATTGTTTATCTAATACAAGGCCCAAGAGTTACTCAAGTTAGAAGGTTACTGAATGAATTCCTTGTAAGGGCATGCAAAGGTGAGCAAGAAGTGCATGTTATGGGGATACGTAGGATAGATAACATGGCTATATTTGAAGAGGATAAAATCGTAGTTTTGGGAGAAGTATTCTCACGGGAGTATTTTCCACAAAGTAACTGTCTGAGGAAGAAGTTGTCTAAATGGAACTTCTGGCTTACTGATATAATACGAAGAGAATGCGAATGATTTGGTCATGTATACGTGGCTTGACAAGTAATATGAAGGACTGAACTGGTGGAAATAAGGAATTTTTTTAATCGTTTCACCCCAAGCAAGGCGGTACCAACACTGATGCGCAAGAGGCTACATAAGAGTAAAAGTGTAAACAGGAGGAGAGTGAAGAGAAAGACGGACCAGTTACAGGGGGTGTCAGACAAAATGCAGGAGAAAGATAGGAACACAGGTGTGAAGACAGTTGCAAAGGTAGAGAAAGGAAAAGAACAATATATACAGGTTGATGTAGAAAGAACTTGAGTCAAGTGGATAAGAGATGGGTAGTGACATTGCCTTCAAATTCCTGGAGGTTGTAGCCGTCAGGAAAACAAGTATATGGAAGTGAGTTCTACAGGCGGGAATTGTGAGAAAAGAAACTGATGGAGTAGAATTGTTGCCTGCATTTGGTTGATCTAACTGTAAATGGGTGGGACCTTGTTGATAGTCTGGTTGCACGAGTAAATGTTTGTGGCGGGGGCACCAGTGACTTAAGTTCGTCGGAGCAGAATCCAGGAAAATATTTGTAGAACAGACAGAGGGAAGCCACATTCCACCGGTGAGAAAGTGGCTGGAGTCGAGCTGCCAATTCACGTTCTACCACATTAAATATTCTCCTTTGGAGCCTGTCGAGAACACTGAGATGAACAGCAGGGACGCCTGACCATATATGACAGCAGTATTCTATGCACAGACGGATGATTGATTTGTATATGTGCAAGATGGATTCAGGTGGAAAAAACTTCCTGGCCTGACGCAGTGACCCAACATTTCTAGCAGTGGATTGGTATTAAACAAAAAAAAATCATATTTGGTGAAGTTTAGAGAGATGGTTACATGAGGTTGGTTAATTTAACGACATACGAACTCTTGTGTTATTTAGTATCGAACATACGACAAAAATCACAATGAATTCCTCGATAGGAAGAAAGGTCTGGTTTACATTTTTTTCAAAATTTATTGTTTTTTTTTACAGCTTATCAACCCTTTTCAGGTTATTTAAAGCTAGAAAATACTTTTAGCATTGATGTTCGTTGTGGTGCAGTGGATATCGACGTGGAACGACAAATCGGGGAGCCGAGTTTGAATTCCAGTTGAATTACTTGCATTCACTTACGCGCAAATACCTGTGGGAAAGGTATTAACCTGTCTCTTCCTTCCCTCCAGTTATGGGTTAAATAATATGACAGATCGGATTCTATAGCCTTGGCTGGCAACCAGTCTACCGCAGAAAGCAATGACAACCTACTTCGGGATAATCTTCTGCCAAGTCTGTCATGTCTCTTTAGAGACATGATCGCCCAAAGCGTGTATCATGTGTGGCACTTAACTGACTGACTGATCAAAATACCTTAGCATTGTATTGTTTTTTGGAGATGATAATGATTTGATAATACAAGTCTTATTATTTTACACCTATCTGGGCGAGGAGAGGTGGATTCATGCCTTTCCCAAGCGTATTTGCACGTAACTGCATATAACGAACCTAACTGGAATTGGAACTCGGCTTTCCGATGAAAAATGCCGTGTTTTTATCCATTACATTACCCGCACATCCAAGTTAACATTATCCAGTATTCCCAAGCGGTCACCCATCTAGCTACTGACCAGGCTCGACGTTGCTTAACTTCAGCGACCGCACGGAAACCAATGTTTCAACGTTATGTGGCCGTAAGAATTTTTACCAAAAGTTAGACGTTGTTTAGGTATGTACGCAAGTTTGCAAATATCTACACGGAAAGTAGCAACTTTTGAGGGTCGGTTATATCCCTGGAGGGGGAGGCAGAGTGTGTATTCGATGCACCACTGACGCGGTAATTATGGAAATATGCATCGACGTTTCGTTGAAAACTAATGAATAAATGGACAGTCTTGCACAGTACTGGAACTGAAGTGTCACACACTTGTAACAAATTAGGGTAAGCTAAGTAAATATCGATAAAAAAGGAAAGAGGGGAAAAATAAAGGAAAAAAAAAAAGAATAAACAAGAAAGGAATGTTGAAAAGAAATGGAAAAATGAAAAGGAAAAAAGGTCATCAGGAAAGAGAAAAGAAAGCAAGAGAAAACCAAGAAAGAAAGAAAGAAAAAATAGAAAAAAAAGAAGCATTTGAATAAAAAATAAAATAAATCGTAATTCGCCTAAAAGTGTGCATTGATCCGTGACCCAAATAACGGCATTCAGATGAACGCAACTATTTCAAGGTATAGGGAACCAGCTCTCCGAATTCTGTCTTCCATTCTTTACCGCCATTTACTTGTTTACTAAAAGAGCCTTTCCATTCTTCTGTTGAAGGTCATGGTCTCTCGTCCCCTCAGGGCTGTAATTCTGTTTTAAAAGATACATTTTACAGAAAAAAAAAACCCACTAAAATCTCTCACCACACATAAAAAATAAGTTGATAAATATATATATATATATATATATATATATATATATATATATATATATATATTCAGAATTTAAAAACCCATGTTGATATTGATGAGAGCGGGTAAACAAAATTTATTTTTAAAGCAGTTCGGATGGCTTGTCACATACGTTTTTAACCTGAATCGGTAATATTTTTCAGGAATGGATATAAAGAAAACAGGTTTCAAATAATGCTGACGGCAGTATCAATAACGGTAAACAAAATTTATTTTTAACACCGTTAAGTTTATCTTTACACCTTGACTCATTCGCTTTAGACCATTTTTCATTCAAGAAAGCACTAGTTTAGTGTATGTTTTAATCATGTTTCCGAAATATTTCCCCCCAGTATCCGAAATGTTATATCCGTTATCCGAAATGTTTTCCCCGGTATTCGAAATGTCTCCCGCGTTTTACAAAATCTTGTATTTTAAAAGCAAGCAACCATTAATTTACCTAAAAAAAAAAAAAAAAAGAATAATTCCTAGACAGCTAAAACAACTTTCTTTATTTCTCGATATCAAAAATCGAGTTTGACGTCTTTAGGTGATGTGTAAGGCATGCAATACAACGGTATGTTTTCTTCATTCCTATTATCATGCATTTCTTTGTCGGAGCTCAAAATATCCTGCAAATATGACCAAAACGCACTTCCAATTTTAAAAAGTTAAACCCGTTCAATTCTTGAATTTTGTCGTAGTTAAAATTACTGCGAAAATTTATGCATGATTTAATGCAAGGTCATTTTAAAAGAATTTTACCATATAATTTCATGGTAATCCCGTCTTCGCTTTACGCCACTTCCATTTACGAAGCGTTTTCAATGAACGCTCGACTTTAGAACAGTGTGTGTATGATTTATATTCGGTTTGTTGATACAATGAAAACTTTAAAATTTTGTATAAAAAGAAGAAATATTCAAGATTTTAAATTTTACATTCATAAAGCTTAACTCATCTGAAAAGATAAGAGATTAGCGATAATTCCCATCATTCTAATCGTGTGTATAAAGTATAAAATATAAAGTATAAAGTATAAAGTATAAAGTATAAAGTATCCCATACTATAAAAATTCATGGTTACTCTGTTTCTCTCTCTTTCATATATGTATAAATGTTGTGGGGAGTTACCCACTAAATAATGGACTCTTCTTTGACTATATTAACCCAGAGTTAATTACTCTCGAAGAGAGAGCCGGGGCGACAGAGACACTGGTTTCCAGTACGACTTCAGTTCACCTCAGCCTAGTCTGTCGGTCACTTGTAGCCAAACTATTATTACTCTTTCTCTTTGTATCTGTTTATATCTCTTGTTGACGTAATATATGTTCTTGACCTACCACCGTGTTGACGGATTATTTTATGGTCCCATACCGGGTCCATGTCAATAAATTAAAAAAAAAAATCCATCCCTTTCCGTAAAAATTGCTTTGTTTACGTTAAGATTCGAAACTGAGCAGATATGTCTCTTTCAAGTGTCGCAAAAAATTGGTGTTTAAAGGCACTATTCAACTTTTACTTGATTATGGACGTACTCTGTAGCTAAGAGTTCAAATCACATCAGATCTAATGATGGTTTCCACGATTGGAACGCAAGTTCGAATTCTTCTGGAGAGCGAATAAGTTTCATTAATAATATTTCTCGAATATTCAGTTCGGTAAACGAAAATAAATAAATATATTAATAAATAAACGGAGCGCCTATTCAAATATGAGTATCAATAAAAATAACATTTAAGTAATTAAAAACTGTCCAATTTGTAAATAAAAAAATTGGATCTTTCTTTATATACATATATAAAGATGATCTCGGAAAGAGATTGAAAGTACTTGGGTACATTAAGAAATGAATGATAATAAAATCTGTTAACGTTACAGCTTATTTCTGACATCTTTCAGTTATAACATATTACAGATTATCCGTGAGTATGAACGGATTCTATTAAAAATAAGCAGACACAATGTTTGCAGTTTATTTGATCTGACATGTCTAAAAGAGTATTTGCTGTATAAACAATAGAATATAATTTAATTAAATTATTCGGTCAGAAGCAAATGTAATTTACATGGAATTATTTCGGGTTATAAAACAATAAATAAAGAAATTAATTATATTTTAGTAACCCGACGAGAAAAATGTTTTAGTTGTCAGAAACAATGAAATAAAAGTCATTGCGTCAGCGTGTCAAAGTTGGAAATAATTTGAACAATGAAATAAACGATAATATGATTACGTCAAAATGCAGCTGACCAACGACAACAGTTAGTCATTTGGCATACCCGGGAATGACGTAATTGTGTAAAGCTCGGCAGAGCGTGAACTTATACATAAGACTGGGTTTTCTGGGGTCGAGATAGAAGACAGAGGAGACAGTAGAAAGCAGACAAGCTTGAGGTGCGAAGAGAACTAAAGGAAAGACAATTCCAGCCGTCACTCGCTCGTATGTGTGTGTGTGTGTGTGTGTGTGTGTGTGTATTAGAATATTGAAGTATCAATTTGTGCTGTTTCGTTAGTTAGGATTACTACTCTGCGTTGGTTCATGTGCAATATGTACTGAACACTTTGAATTATTGCTTAGGTAGGTGTCTGTTTTTTTTGTGTATCTTTGCTTTTCTATCTATCTTTCCTTTCCATATATAATTTCCCATGTGTTCTTATGATTTTTTTTATTTTCCTTTCCATTTGTTTTGATTTTATTTTGTTTATTTTGTTTGATTTCCTTTATTTTGTTTCAAGCTGTTTTTTTATTTGTCAGATTTTGTGTTGGTGGAGTTGAATTTGCAAGCTTTAACAATACACACACACACACACACACACACACACACACACACACACACACACTCGGGCATATTGCAATAATTTACTAAGAGTAGGTCAAAAGGTGACTCAAGGCCGAAAATATGGCGCACCCAGTTAGGATCAAGCTCGTCGTAATTGATCTAGCGAGACAACCTTCTAACCATTACACCAGGTCGAAGTGTCTGCAACACACGCACACACGCACATATATAATATCGATAAGGACGTAATATACTAGGCATATATATGTATGTGTGTATTTGAATCTAGCAATGAGTGTGTGACTATGTGTGTTAATGTCTGTATACCTATGTGTGCGGTTGACGTTTCCATGTAATGAGTTGTTCGTTTTAATTTTCCAACTTTTTAATTTTGTAATTGTGATCCTCAGCGAAAAGGGCGCGAAAATCGTGGCACGGGTCCAAAGTGGATATTAGCCAAATAACACGGGAAACTTGTAAGTGACACCCAAAGCTACCCGAGGGACAACCGGCGTAAACGGTGCACGGCAAACTTTTGTAATATTCGCCTCTACCACTCGAACTCTGTTCTTATTAAAATTCCCAAGATTAACAAAACGTTTATTAGTCCGGCAGCGACGATAAGAGACCCCCATGGGCTGGAAGTCATCAAGCAGGGATAATGATTGAAATCAGTCGCTTTCAATAGAACTATGTTTACTTGCTTGGAAATGAGGGTCAGATCAGGCGAAATTGAAATTTGTTTGTTCTTATGAGAGGAAACAAAGAATGGAACGCCAGTCTGAACGAGATTTAAGTAGCATTTGAAAGAAATAATTAGTTTTCTTTAAAAATAGAATGGGATTGAAAACAATTCTGATTGTACTGTCTGGCTGTTAACGCGAGAACTGTACATAAATATATCAGAACGCATGTTTGTACGTATAATTATGTGTACCACAGGATTCAAAGAGTAATAGTAATAGTAATAATAGTAGCAAATACTATAGTAATAATAATAGTAGTAGTGCTACTAATAATATTAATAGTTATCTATACTATAATAAGAGCCGCATCCGCCCCTCAGAGTTTCATATCGTCTGTATTATAATAAGAGCCGTGTCCGTCCGTCACATGATTCAACCAGTAATAAAATATGCAGCATTTCATTTAATAATAAAATATACAGTATTTCTTTCAGTAATGATTTAATTAGAACTAAAACTTAAACATAAAATTGAAAAGTAAAATCGTATAGGTTGAATTAAGAGATAGAATATATACTTAGAGCAGAGGGCATACGTTTTGTGCCAATGGATCAAGGGGGGTCAGTTGTAATAGTAATAATAACCACCTGAACCTTTTTGAATTTTCTGATGAGTCTTAATTTTCTCCTATTGTCTCGCTAAATATTTCAGCTTAACAACATTAACAAAATATTAATTTCGTAAATATGAATGCAGGTCATTATGTAAAGAAGTAAGAGGGTACAAATGAAAAGACTAAAAACTGACAAGGTTTTCCATTTCACTGAAGCAGATGTTAGACATATGTGAGTGTCACTGCCTTCCCATTCTTTCTTTCTTTCTTTCTTTCTTTTGCCTTCAATCAAACCAAATAGCGCCTTTGATATAACTTTTCTTCTATCTATTCTCACAAACAGAAATGACCCATTGTTTATCAGAGGTAATGGCAGGATGTAAAGTGCATACTAAATACGCAACAACAACCACCACCACCACAACAACAACAGCAACAACAACAGCAACAACAACAACAACAACAACAACAACAACAATAATAATATTAGCTGAAGTAAGATGGACCAAAATTAATCCGAAATAAGACACGTCAGGGTGGCAACAGTCAAACACTGTGAAATGTGAAAACGATATCGATTGGATGTATGATATCGCACATACCAGAAACTGTCTTGAAAAACAAATACAAAATATTTTATGATTTCGACTATCAGACTACTGACAATTCTATCTGAGCAAGAATTCTGAATCCCATGACCCAGAATATGGGTATAAAAAAGAACCTTTCAGATTGTAAGCATAAAAGAAATTGAAAAAAAAAGGCCGATCGGAGTTGGGATTATAGGGGCATTGGCAATTCCACTGTCCGTTCATTAGCTGCATAGTATGTGCTTTAACATGATTACAAACGGTTTTGAAAAGGCCTTCGTCTAGACAGATTGCCAGCCAAGACTGAAAAGCCTAGTCTGCTCTACTATTTAACTCATAGGTGAAGGATAGAGGGACATGGATTTATATATTTCCTAAGGGTATTTGCGCATAAGCGAATGTAACGAGCTCGACTGTAATTCGTACTCGGCCCTCCGATTTCTCCTTCCGAGCCGCTATCCATTACACCACTCGCACATCCCAATGTACTGCTGGTGAGAGTGAGAAATTAGAGAAATTTATATATATATATAAACTTATTTATAAATGAACATTTGTCTGTGTGTGTGTGTATGTGTGTGTCCGTGAGTGTGTCTGTGTGTGTCCGTTACCTATAGACTCCGAAACGGCTGAACCGATTTTCTTGAAAATTTACACAGTTGTACCATAAGCGTCTGCGAGTGTTTTTAGCTAGGTTTTTTTGTCAAGGTACCCCCGATAAATATCGAAAATCGATAATCGAAACAATCGGGTTATAGAAGGAGTGGTCCGATTTTAATTACATTTGATACACTCATAGACAAAGACATAAGAAATGATATTCAGAAGTTTCAAGGTTGCAGTTCTTACAGTAGTGCAGAAAATCGATAATATATATATATATATATATATATATATATAAAACAAGATGTTTGTGTGTGTGTCTGTTTATCTGCCTGTATGTCTGTATTTTTTCAGCCCTTTTATTTTAGTTTTTGCTTCGGGTTTGGCTCTAAGGAGGTATAATTGTAGTTCTTAGTCTCAGCCATGATACTATTTACTCAGAGGACTTATTTAGCCTTCAAAATTCAGTTTACGACGAAAAAAACTTATTTGATATCGATACCAGGAAATCAAAATTTGACTTACATCCATTCATTTTTCTTTCAGTCTACGGTTTCGCTTTAACTGGAAACAACTATTGCTTTTTAGTCTTTCGTGCCAACGTCCAAAGAGTCTGAGCTCCAGGACCATGGATTAGTTTTAAAGCTTTCATTACACCCGAGCAACGCCATGCTATACTGCTAATATATATATATATATATATATATGCTTAATTCTATTATTATTGTCTTGAATAGTCCCATAATGACTGTCGGGCTTTGCTGTTCACCCATGAGGCACCCACTTCACGAGACAACTTCACCATTGGCTCCGGTTCCATTGACCTCCTTATTATTTGTATTTGACAATGCAATCATGAATGAAGTGTGTTTTGATATTCGCTACTAAGCTGAGATGTTTTCTCGAAACATCATCTTCAGAAAGAAATGACCAAAGATAGAAAAAAAGACATGATTATCCCCCAACCCTGACACCGCTATTTTTACTGCTAAGAGGAAAATCTGGATTGTGATTTGAAAAATAGAACAATATCAAAAACTTGCCTGCTCGGAAGATCAAGGAAGCTTTGGAAAACTCTTGATACAACCTGCCGGCGAAAAGAAAAATGATCTGTTTATTTTCCTAAGTCACAAGTGGTGAAATCAAAATTAACTTTTTACCAATTACAATTTAGCTTTTTAAAAAAATTAACTTTTTTTAAAAAAAATTTTTATTCTTATAAAACAATTATATTCATATTATTTTAGGTTTTAAGGAAAATGTTTTGAAAAAAAAAGCAACTGTCAAAAACAGTAAGTTCTTGAGAATATGAAAAAATGTTAATTGCTTTTCTGTAAGACTTGTCCGTTAATACTACATAATATAACAGAGAAATAATAATAATAATAATAATAATAATAATAATAATAATAATAATAATAATAATAATGAAAAAGAAAAAGAGGAAGCGGACACATCAGCCTTGAAGACTGTGTGAACCCGACAATTAAAGAAGTGCTCGTCAACAGACAATAGAGTAAAATTCTTGACATCGATAAACAAAAGAAGAAAACAATCAGAAAAAAAACCCAAAGAGAAAGTTGTGAAGAAAAGCAAAAAGCAACTTTATATATTCAGTGTTCACCAAAAAATATATACCACTTCAGAAAAAGAAAAACTTTTATAAATATTGCAATACTAGATTTATTCAGACATCACAAGATTAATTCAAGTCACCTTTGTCCTCTACAAGCAAAAGAGAGTCTCAAAATGGTGGGCTTTATGTTCCAGTTATTTATTAGTACGACGAACTACTGATTGGGTAATGTTGGCCAAAGTGTCCAGTGGGATTGCTTTACATGCATTTTCAATTTCTTGTCTAACGGCCTCCAATATATTCATCTGATGAGAAAATATCGTACTACAGTAAACAGTGTTATTGCAATTTGATAAAACTACGAAAGACAAGTTTTTTCTTTCCGAAAGTGAGTATACGTTTTTTGAGCTTGAATTTGAGTTTTGTTTAACGGCATATCAAACTTTGTGGGTTAATTAATGCCAAAAAGGTGGGGTTTTAAGATATTTTTTAATGTTCAGTTATAGTGAGAAGGTTGATTTAGTCAGATTTTAATGAATTTTTATTTTTATTTTTGGAAGCTGAAGATTTCTTTTAGTTTTATATTCAAAAATGTATTGTGGTAATAATTTGTTTTCCTTCAAAGATTCATTATGGCAACAATTTTTCTTTTTTTTCTTTAAAAATGTATTGTTGGCAATATTTTTCCTTCAAAAATGTATATTTTTTCTATAAAGGTCTATTTTTATGTATATATTTCTATAAGAGTCTCTTTTCAAACTTTCATAGTGTTTTGACCCCAGTTTGCGGGTTAACTTTTGCCTACAACTGGGATCCTAACAGGTGCTACTGCTCCGGGTCAGAGTGGACCTGGGAACAACAGCAATTAAGAGGTAGTTCCATGCTCTTCACAACCTCCAAATCAAAGTCCTTGCAGCCGGATGCAGTTTGCCGTCATGCCCAGAACCATACATTTTTTGGTGAACTTATATTGCGTAAGAAACTTTACAGATTAAATTACCTAGATGTGATTGTGAAAAGAATACTTGAAAAGGGAAACGGAATTTCTGATAATATCAGCTCAAAATAAATATATTAGAAATTATTATATCGTGACAGCAATAAACAGAACACACACAGCAGGATAGTAAATGTAATTTGTGCAGAGATGGAGTTACACTGTTAATCTTCTGCTTATGGTAAATTTACACGGACAGAAAACAATTATATATATATATGTGCCATCAAATCATTGCCATACCTAAGGTTTAAAATGCATTAAAAAAAATGAAAATTCTTTCTTGAAGTTTTTATTTTAGTTTTAATTTCAAGCTACTAGATTACATTTAAAATTTCCAGTAAGCAAAATACTTTGCTACATCTTCAATCTGAATTTAAAATAATTAAAATGAGTTTTCGTTTTGTTATGAGTGAAAACGTTTAAATCTTTCACATTGAAAACTCTGCAACTACAACTTAATTTCCTTTATTAAAAAAAAACTTTCAAATATAAAATATACTTCTCCAAAACTATATCTGTATATATATATATATATATATATAAACATTTTTTAACACTGAGTTGGGTTTCTTTTTATGAGGTGTTGACAACATTTTCGTCTAGACTTATGCTTGGGAACTTTTTTCTTAGGAGAAACATAACTGTAGCAACTACTTGATGAATATAACTTGAACGCCTTTTTTATATAATTTTCTTGACTACACAGAAATCTTAAAAAATTAAGGAAATATTCTAAGCAGTTAAATATTTTATTCCAGTTTAAGTACATTCGCTTGAGAGTCTAACTTACGAAAACGCACGCTGGGGAAATGTTAGAAAATTACCAATAAATTTCAACTTTACTATAGTTGCTTTTACTTTCTGATAATATTGCGTTTAGACATCTGTATTTACAAAGTCGACACGCTGATACACACATAAAATAAATTCAAAATATTTTAACAATGGGGCGTTTAATTCTAGTGAGCTTTTTAGTTTATGATTAGTAAATATAGTTTTGCTTAATCACCTAACCGGCACAAATTAATACAGAATTTAAAAGATTATATACATTCTAATTAAAATAAAAATAAAATAAAAACAATTCTTGTAAAAATTCAACATTCATCGAAACATTTTTTAAGACAAGTGTCTATAATATATTTTATACATAAATATATTTTATACATAAAAGCAATTGAAAGTCCTTATAATTAAATAGTGTCTTAACTTTATTACATTTGTTATTTTACGATTCAGAGCAGATTTTTTGTAACATTTGGTGAAAAAAACTCACCATTTAAATTCTCCGAGAACTTGTCCTTATAACTAATATAAACATTTAGCATTACAAAAACGTTTTTTCAGTCTTTTAGAAAATTAAATAAGTGGTGCTTAACAGATGTAAAAAAAAACTTTTTACCAAAATTATCTAAAAATAATAATTTCTAAAATACTTTCATTCATTTGTGCATGAGTCTTGGAAGTTTCAATAAAGTCAATTATCTTATTTTTGTTAGAATTTCCAATTCAATGTTATTTCCCACGCGAAAAGACGCTAAAATTTCCGATACTAATTTTTAGTCACCTACTGATGCAAAAAAAAAAAAAATGCAAAACAAACAAAATTCTTAACCAAAATTTTGAAAGTTCTTAAAGAGATCAGCAATATAATTTAATAATAAAAAATACTTTGGTCATTCCTCTTAGGAATAACATAAAAATTTTGACAATAAAACTTTGTTTTATTATATTTTGGCTACCTTTTCATAATTTATAGCGAATCTTTGGAGGTACGTATATATATATTTGACTGGGCTGGAACGGTTATTCATTGGGAATTTTTCTGGAATGTCAACAGGAAGTATGTCTACTTTTGTCACTCTAGAGTAAACCAGATCAATATTTAACTTTTTTCGCGCAAATACCCTTGGGAAAGGTATTAATCCGGTTCTTTCTTCCAGTTATGGGTTAACTAACAGGACAAATTGGGTTCTATAGCCTTGGCTGGCAACCAGTCTACCGCAGAAAGCAATGGCAACCTACTGCGGGAAAATCTCCTGCCCAGTCAGTCATGTCTCTTTCGAGACTTGATCGCTCAAGTGTGTTTCACGTATGGCACTTAACTGACTGACTGACTAAAGTGTAAACCAGACCAATGTCTACCTTTTTTTCATGAAAACAGGCCTGTGTCTACCTTTTTGAGAATTCCTTATAGTTTTTACCCCGTGAGACTTGTATTCGACATGAAAGATCGATATGACGTTAAATAACTCAACTCAGCAAAACCAGTGTAAAAATATTTATTTATCTAATTTCAAAGAATTATAACACCTATAGCTAAGAAATAACTTTATCTTTACAGCAAGTTTGGGAAGCCTTTAAACGAGTGTGTTTAAAAACAACCGAATTACACACACATGTGCGTTCTACGAGTATTACTTAAGTCCTTACGATATTGGCAATTGTAACATTGTGACCAGAAGAATGAGAGGAAAACTCAATAACTCTGTGTTCTACGAACAAATCTTACAGTCAATGTAAGCGGAAAACACTGAATGTCCAACACATTTGGCGTACATAGGAATAACCAGCAAAATCCAATAGCACAAGAATACCTTAAATATTTCACGACGTAAATATAACAACCGACCACAGATATGAAAGTCGAATATATAAAACCATTATAAAATATGAGAGAATATCATAAGATGTTAGAAATATTGTAAAATATAAAACTATTATAAAATATTGTTAAATATGAAATATTATAAAACTATTAGTTTACTTGTGCTATAAAAATATTTACATTTTTAATGTAAATATTTTTATATTAATTATAAATGTAAATATTTTTTATATTAATTACAAAATATAAAAATATGCTATAAAATATTTACATTTTTAATGTAAATATTTTTATAGCATATTTTGATATTTTTTATAATAAAAAATTCAGTTGCAAAATTAATTTTAATTTGGGAGCTAAACATAATCAACAGGAGAAAAATAATATAAAGCATTAATTTACAAATTTAATTTATAAAATTTCAAAAATCAGAATATCTTTTCCCTTTTGCTTCACTGTAGCACGTAATTGCCTAGTCTCTGTGTAGTGGTCATTTCTGGTAACGTAAAAGTGTTTCAACCCCATTCCCACGACCGAGCACTCACACACACACACACACACACACACACACACACACACACACACACACACACACACACACACACTTTCGATCTATGATTGACTAAGCAGAAGATTTTCCCGTTTCTTTCTGCAGTAGATTGGTTATCAACAAAAGCTACAGGACTTGAGATATCCTGCTATTCAACTCATTGCTGGAGAGAGAAGTGGTGGATTCATAGCTTTTCCAGGGGTATTTGCGTGTAAGTGAAAATAACAAACACAACTGAAATTCGAACTCGGCGCTCTCATTTCTCATTCCGAGCCGTTATCTATTACATCACATCGCCGGAAGAAATCGTTTTAAAATGCATAAACTTATAAGCATTATCACTACTAAGATATCCAAATCCTTTTTGAAAACGAAAAAGTGAGGATTTTAGAACATTTTATAAGAAATGTAGGCAATTATCAATGGAGCATGAAGTACCATGACTCTGTATTCGAAGAAAGAAAGAGAAACCATTAGAAATTGAAACAATAGCGCAGATTAAAGACAGGTTCAGTATCCTTATTCGAGTCCCGTTTTGAGTTTATTCTTTATTTCAGATAATTGCTGCCGTAGACTAACGGTCTAAGTAAAGTTTATGATAACACAACAAAAATTAAGATGAAAGAAATACTAACTAAAATTAGTTCTCATGGGCTATAATTCGTTTCATAATAAAATCAATTCAAGATACTATTACTACTACTAATAATGTGTGCAAAAACAATAGCAAGTATGGCGCTGAGCGATCGGAGTAAAATAGTTAATTTAAGTGATAGATTTAATCTTTTCCAACTGTAAAACAATTCTGATAGTTCTGTTAGTAGAGCATTTACCGTACCTGTGGAGACTTCCTTAATAGACAAATTATTCATTATTTTAGCACCACTCTGTTCATTTAATACCGTAGAGTGACGGTCTAATTAATTGCGATAAAAAGCAAGTAAAATTTAAAAAAAGAAGTATTAATGAAATTTAACGATGGTTGACTTTGCTTAATCTATGAGTAGGTGCTGAAAATTTATCAGCCCAACCAAATAGCATAAAAATTGATACTTACTCATATTTTGGGAAGTGGTTCTGAGTGAAAATCATTTCAGCGCATCCTAGGGATAAAAAATTAAAAGAGAAAATTCCTAGAGAATGTTTGAACTGAAAACTGAAAGTCTAGAAAACAAAAGCAATATCGCTAATTCAGTGATTGATTTTTTTACGGCTTATCAACTTTTTGTCGGTTATTTAAAAGCTGACACATATTTTTGGATTGTAAGAATAATTCTTTTCTTTTGCGAGTGAATATTGTATTAGTAATATTTTTAGAGATAATAATAATTTTCAGATACGAGTCTGCAATCCGTACCATTTAACCCATAGTTGGAGAGGTGTTGATTCATACAATTCCTAAGTGAATGCAGCGAACCCGACTGGGTTATCCATTATCCATTACACCACTCATACATCTAAGCTTACAGCACCTGGCGTTCCCAAGCGGTCACCTATCTACACACTGACTAGGCTCGACATTGATTATCGTCGGTGATCGGACGAGAACCGGTGTTTCAACGCGATATGGAATCCTTGTAAACCTCGGAATTTTGAATAGTAGCAGGTCAGACTATGTGGATTAGAACGAAGAACGGTCCAATTGAAAAGACACACAAGAGAGTAAAACTGTACCAAGATACGAATGAAACTGTTAATTATATAAAAAGTGAACACGGCAAATTATATTCCGATGGTAAATATTGGCATAATTCAGTAGGAACGCTGATTAACCGAGACCTTTAAAAGATTTCAAGCACAAAACAAATATTTTGAAAGGGTCTTAAGAGATGATTGAAACTGTGACACTGAAATACATTGGAATAGCAAAAGATGCTTTCTAAAATCTAAACAAGGTATTAAGAAACAAGAAAAATCTTTATAAACAAAGAAAAAAGTGTTGAGCTGTTATGTAATATCAATTCAGTGAGCAATTTCATCATAGATGAAGAAGACATGAGTAAAAAGTGATGTGATTCCACAGAAGGAGAATATGCTGAGAATACCAAGAATAATGTATGAAGTTTTATGGAATACGAAAACAAAAAGGACAATTATATTTAGAATCAGAAAGAGACAGCTTATATTGCTTGGAAACATAATGAGGAAAGAAGACATGGAAAATTTGATACCCGCAGAACAAGAAGAACAGAGAGAATATGTGAGTAACTTACTTAAAAAGCTTGTGTAAATGAATGGCAGAACAGGGAATGGAGAGGACAAACATTGTTAATAGATACAAAGAATAGGAATATCTATGATCACCTGAAGGGACACAGTTCATAGAAAAAAGTATCTGTTCTTAAGAATACAATAAGTAATTCTGTAGGATTTTAAAGTTTAAATAGAACACCTTGTCTAGATGATATTCAATGTACAATGGATCTTGTCTTTTCTGCAGACAACAGGTCAAAATTGAAAGAAAGTAAAAATGCTTAAAAAGTGTTTAGAGATTGCCATAGAAATTTAAAAAATAATTGTAGAATCTAACGCTGATAGATGGACTCATCATTATCGGCAGTATGAAAACAGTTTCAAAGAACATTGTACAGAGGTTGGAAGAATGAAAAATACGAAGAAGAATGGAAACAATTCAGGTATTAGTAAAATCAGTTGGGATACTGATGAAGGTGGTAGATAAATGAGTCTTGTCACTTGATCGGCTCTTGATACTACTGAAGAGAAAACTCACGGAGTACAAATAATAATAATAATAATAATAATAATAATAATAATAATAATAATAATAAATGCTTGACGTTACTTCAATGAGGGATTAGTCAAAACGTTTTTAATTCATATTTTATGCATAGGGAATTTTTCTTTCTAATTAAAAAAATAATCGATTAGTGGATTCGAAATTGAAGAAATTGATTTCGTAAGGAAATTAGCACGAATATGAACTCAAATAGAATAAACTTTAAAGTTAACTCGGCTCCCCAATTTCATTTTCTGAGTCGATAAACGTTAAGCTACCAACGATAATAATAATAATAATAATAATAATAATAATAATAATAATAATAATAATAACAATAATAATAATTAACAGAAAATTCGAAATGCTACTGTTTCCAACTACAAGTAATGATAATCATGGCACTAACAGAAGTAAAGAAAGATTCTATAGAAAAGCCGAAATCGACGGTGGCAGCAGCAAAGCCAAGAATGAAAGTTACAATGAAGAAGCAGAAAGAATGCAGAAAAAGTTCAGGTGCACGAACTGAACTCATTAAAAATTTGGCATGCTTCCTCGGTATTAGCCGACCGCTCGCGGCCATATTCGTCAGCTTCTTTCTTCTTATGACTCACTCAGGTAGTAATGGCGCCCGATAATTGCATGACAATTCCCTGTTGAGTAAGGCTCTTCCCGCCACTCCTCATTGCTAGGCTTCTTTACCTGCGCCCTTTGTCGCTATCGAATCGTACCAGAGTATGGCTCCTAACCGGAGCTCTAACCTCCGACTGACACCCGTCATCCCCAGCGTTCTTGCTTATCAGCAATCGGCGCAAAAGGACAGCGATACGGTAAAAAATATTCACCAAATACGACTGAATGTTTGATAAAAATAAAAATAAGAAAGGAGCCTATAAAAGCAAAAACAAGCGAAAAAGCTATCACAAATAGAAAAGCCAATGTAACGAGAGTAATCCGTAGGTGTTTGTAAGGTTCCAGCGATAAAAACCTGTTTAAGACTATTTAAAAAATAGTTCACAGGAACGTCTGCACACACCTAACGTATGATACGGATATACAGGTAAAGTAATGATTATCGGTGCAAAAAGTGAAATCGGCGAACCGAGTTCAAATTCCGACCTAGTCTGTCGGCTTCACTTTTGATCACATGACCTCGGCAGAGTCATTCATTCTCGATTTCTTTCCATTTTGTCTCTTCCCAGTTTAGCAGGATAAACCGAACTCTCTAGCATTGGGAGGTAAAAATCTAACGAAATGAAAACTTTGAATTCAGAACAGCGGGGAAGGCAACAGGAAACCACTTACCCATATTTATCAAGGCGTCATAGCAATTCACAGATAATAAGATCATGGAGCGCCATGATCACCAACATAGTGAATGTATATGGCATAAAAATGATTGCAAGTGAAAAAAACATAAGGTAGGCGTAAATGTGTCTACGTCTATATCATGTTGAATACACCGGTTCCCATCTGATCACCGAAGTTAATCAACATCGAGCCTGGTCAGTACTTAAATGGGTGACCATTTGGGAATGCCAGGTGCTGTAAACATAAAGACCAAGAATGGTCCACTGGTCCTCCAGGTTTGGGGGGTTGGTGCAGGGCTAACAACCCTGCCCTGTAAAAAACAGTTTGTTACAGAAACAGCAACAAAAATTTGCTACCCTATGCACCATCTGGGTGTGATGGAAAAATTGATGATGATGAGGCGTAAATGTTGGCTGTATCCCAAAATGATTAAAAATGTTAATACAGGAGTTTATGTTTGAAAGTAATCTGAAAAGCCTAAAAAATATAGATGATAAGAATGGAACAGTAATTTAGAGGAAATAGTGCAAATAAATAGAATATTAATCCTTCATGTTATGCACTGTATATTTAGAAAATATATCTCTGTATAGATTTCGTTGTTCTATTTCATATAGCAAAGAAAGTTTTCAGATTCTTGAAGCGCTTATTATTATTGTTAGCAATAATAATAATAAAGGATTTAAAATGGCAAAAGTTATCTTCAATCAACGTCATGATATTGTAATGTAAAAGCATGCAAAACTCTTAACTGATATATTTTGCTCAGGAAGGATAATCATTTATCTATTGCTCGTGCGTGTTTCGGGAACAACGAACATCAACCATTACGGTCTTTTTTTTCTTGAAAATAGCCAAATGAATAACCGAAAGCATTTGTTAAGAAGTTTATGAGCAGGGCCTGCATTCACGATTAACAGAATTATGTTTTCACGTACAAAATAGCGATACTTATGTTAAAGTGAACTGTTTATAAATGGCTTATATCAGACAAAGCGGAATGTCTTTTTATTGACAACGCGTTTCACCTTCGTTAAATAGGCGTCTTTATGATAGAATGAAGGACTCAATTAAGAATGCTGTTTTAATATTAAAAGCATTAATGTCTGATTTATCTGCTTTTGTTCGGATTCTATATTCTACTAACCTATATATCACACACACACACACACGCACGCACGCACACACACACGCACACAAACACATATATGTATATATGTCATTAAATATGGCAGATGAGGAAGAATTAATTAATTTTTTTATTTTGTTTTTCCAGTATAAAACTACAAAAATGTCCTTACTTTTCATTGTCTCAATCGTTTTCGGTCACTTTAGCCATCTTCAAGCGGTTTTTACTCCTACCAAACGGAAAAACGAAAGGCCACTGGAACAAAACTGAACAAAAAATAATTAAATCTTCCTTATCTGCCATATTTGGCGAAAGATACTTAAAAGAAAACTTTCTGCCTATATATATATATATATATATATATATATATATATATATATATATACCTTTAAATGATATTTTAGTGGATACTCCTAATTGAGTAGATACTCCACTTATTTAGTAAACAGTATTGCTATTTTCGCTTACCGGCCTGAATATTCGAGATATCTTATAAAAGATGCCTCCACCAGCAGGATTCGAACCTCCGTCACCATAGCAGAAAAAAACCGTCATTAGATCCGATGGGATTTTGACCAACTCTGCCACGAAGTTTCTCACTGAGCTAAAGAAACAGAATAGTGCTTTATAAGCGTAAATACTCCTTAAAGTCTCGAACGTCTATATCTGCTCCGTTTTAAACCCTCACGTAAACAACTTCTGAGTAGGTATTTATTTATTTATTTATTAATCCGACAGATTTTATCGTTTTAAGTGTTATGTTTTATGGATACTCATATCTGAATAGACGTTTCGTTTATAAGACATTTTTTGGCTTTGCTCGATTGGTGAGCCCATTCGTGACCAGGTCGGTTTAAAGCATGTTGGATCTTACGAAGGTTTATCTTAATATGGGAACGAAGAACCAAATCCATTACTCTACTGTTCCCCTCTCTCTTTATATATATATATATATATATATATATATATATATATATATATATATATTGCATATTTAGTTGAGGTTGCACTAAAAGAGTACTCGATGTAATACAACGGAGCTATTAAGTATATGTTAATGAATATACATATTATCCTTCGCCGATAGCACGACTCAGAGTTTCATGCACAATGCAATCTTCAGGTGCTGAGTATAGACTGATTGTTAGATAATTTAAATTTTAATAAATATTTGTAAATATATGTTGGTGCAGTTATATATCATACTCTAGGATTACAATTTTTAATTCTAAAAAATATATATTTGACATTAAAAATAACTCGGATGTATATATACATTTTTTCTGTATATATATATGTATATAATGTTTATTCAGAAATTATAAGATGAATATGTTATAATATCACTACAAAAGTAGCTATTTTCTTTCGACACTTCTTGTATCTTATCAAGTGATGCGGTTTATTTCAAGTTGAAGGATTTTAGAAAGGTTAAAAACAAGCAAAACTCACTTAATCAGGGAGGCATTGTTGCATAGACAGTGTGGACCAATCAGAATAAAGTAACTTCTAATTTGAAGAATATGTGAGCAGACTTAAAAATAAGAAGGAGGTTTTGCTTGTTTTTAACCTTTTAAAACCCTTCAAGTTGAAATAAACCTAATCACTTGATAAGACACAAGAAGTGTCGAAACGAAATACCTACTTTTGTAGTGATATTATATTCATGTTATAATTTCTGAAGAGAAGAAATATTATTAGCTCTGCTTTGTATTGAGCACTTTTTTAAGAATAGTCTTTCTTTGGATACGGAAAATTTTTCCATCCATACGTACCCTATACTTGTATATATATATATATATATATATATATATAGAAAAATATTTTCGGTTTGTGAATAGTAATCTTTTATATTAAACATAAAGAGAGATTATTTGTTCTTTCTAAAAAAAAATCATAATTTACATTAAAATAATTAACCTTGGTTGACGTGTTTTGCACCGTTAGCCGGCCTGCTTTGTTTGGTGGGGGGAAGGTGAAATAATTATAAAACAATAATTCAGCACTATTTTCTCTGTTTCTAATGATATTTTCCCAGAGTCTTTCCTTCTAACTAACTCACCCGATATCTTAGCTATATGTGAGACTAACCTTGACCCTTCTATCCCCTCCTCTCCAGAGCTGTTCGTTCCTGGTTACCTTCCTCTCTTCAGGAAGGACTCCAATGTCCATATGCATGGGCTTGGTGTATATGTCAGCGAACATCTCCCCCTAGCCAGGGTCACATCTCTTGAATCCCTTGATCATTCTTTCATGTGCTTCCGTCTCTCACTTCTAGGCTCGGTTAGCTATCTCTTCTTCCTCTACCGCTCCCCCTCCTCCTCTGACTGTACGTTACTTGATTGCATCTCTACTAACATCGACAGGGCCATTTCTTCTCACCCATATATTTGTGTTTGGCGATTTTAACGCCCACCACACCAAGTGGCTTGAAAACTCAGCCACCGACCTTGCTGGGATCCGCACCATGCACTTTTTAATAGCCCAAGCTCTAACGCAAGTGGTGGACTTCCCCACGCGTTTCTCTAAAAACCCTAACGGAAGGGACTCTTTACTCGACCTTTGTTTTACCTCCATCCCAGACTCCTGCACTACCAGGCAACTCTGACCCCTCGGAAACTCTGATCACGCCGTAGTCTCCGTAAACATATCAATCCGCACTAACTCTACCCAAGAAAATCAGACCAGCAGAATATCATACTGCTACCAAAGAGCCGACTGGGACTCGTTCAGGGACTTCCTCTGCGACGTCCCCTGGAACAACATCTTTGATCTTTCTGTCGAAGACTGTGCCTCCGAAGTCTCCTCTTGGGTTAAGGCTGGCATCGATGCTTTTATCCCTGCCAGAAAATTCCAACTAAAATCAAATTCGTCCCCCTGGTTCTCACCCGCTTGCTCGGCCGCTATTGCCCACCGGAACCATTTCTTCCGGCTCTATCGAAGCTGCTCGTCGAACCAAAACAGGCGCCTTTTCACCTCAGCACGGAACAAGTGTAAAAAAGTACTGAACGAAGCCAAGAGGGCGTTTGCTACCAGAATTAGGCAACGCATAGCATCCTCTAAGTTTGGCCCCAAAGATTACTGGCGTCTCTGCAAAAGCGTGCTCAGCAGGAACAAGACTTCAATACCCCCACTAATCAATGAATTTGAAGTTCTCACCTCCCCAGCCGACAAGGCTGAATGCTTTGCCCGTAGATTCTCAACCAATTCGACACTGGACTCGTTAGGAATACCTACACCAGACTTCCTACCCAGAACTAAGGCTCAACTAAATAACGTCCACATTACACCCTCGCTGGTCGCCAAGATAATTGCGCAACTTGACCCACACAAAGCGAGCGGCGGTGACGGAATCCCAGTCATAGTAATGAAGAAATGTGCCCCAGAACTCTCCTCTGTCCTCTCTAAACTCTATAACCTCTGCCTATCTGCTTCCTGCTTTCCTGCCTGTTGGAAGTCCTCCTGCGTAGTACCTATATTTAAGAATTCTGGCGAACCCTCAGACCCCGCCAATTACCGTCCTATTAGTCTCCTTCCAATCTTTGGCAAAGTTTTCGAAGCCATTATCAACGCCGAGGTGATTCAGCATCTTATGGCCAACGGGCTTCTCTCTGACAAACAGTATGGGTTTCGCTTCACCAGGTCTACTGCTGATATGCTAACGACCATTACCGAGTACATATACCAGGCACTTGACAAGAATGGTGAAGCCCGAACCGTTGCCTTGGATATCTCCAAAGCATTCGACAGGGTCTGGCATGCTGGCCTCTTGTGCAAACTGCGGAGCTATGGGATAACTGGACATCTGTTTGACCTCATCCAGTCTTTCCTCTCTAACCGCACATTGAAGGTGGTATTAAATGGGCATGCCTCCCAAAACTACCAGACGAACGCGGGCGTCTCTCAAGGTTCTATCCTAGGTCCCACGCTCTTTCTGATTTACATTAATGATCTCCCCGACACCATTAGATCCCAAGTTGGCATGTATGCCGACGACACAACAATCTACTCCCGCATCGATCAGAAACCAGGTCTGGACGACAAAGTGAACCGCGCTGCCGTACTTGAAAGAGACCTCCAATCCGTAGTGACCTGGGGTAGGAAATGGTTGGTAAATTTCAATGCCCCCAAAACAAAGCTGTTATCAACTAATCACCATAGACAATCGCATCTACCTCCCATTAGCATGGGACAGGCTAGCCTCCCAGAGAGTAAAATACTACGCCTCCTTGGCCTTACACTCTCGGCGGACCTCAAATGGAATGACTATATTGAATCCATTGCCAAATCTGCTGCTATGAAAGTGGGCTCCCTGTGCAGGGCCCGGAAATTTTTCCCACCTGAATCTATTCTGCACATATACAAATCTACCATCCGCCCGTGTATTGAATATTGCTGCCATATCTGGTCGGGTGCCCCTGCTGCTCTCCTTGGGCTTCTTGACAAACTACAAAGGAGGATCTGTAACGTGGTTGATACTGACTTTGCAGACCGGCTGCAGCCGCTCTCACACCGGCGTGATGTGGCTTCCCTGTGCCTCTTCTACAAGTACTTTCATGGCTTCTGCTCCGATGAGCTTAGATCACTGGTGCCGCCTAAGCACGAATTCACACGAGATACTAGATTAGCAACTAGGTCCCACCCTTTTACAGTTAAACAAATACGATGTAACCGTAAATTCTACTCCAATAGCTTCTTTTCTCGCGCTTCCCGCCTGTGGAACTCCCTTCCACAACTCTGCTTTCCCGACAGTTACAATCTCCAGGTGTTTAAATGTAGGGTCAATAGACACCTCCTATCACACTAACTCTCAACTATTCTCACAACACTCTCATCTACCCAACCCTCATTCTCGGTATCCTTACCCGCCTATCAGCCACCCTCTGTCATTTCCTATATTTAATCAGCCTTTCTCCACTCTACGTAGCCCCCTGCACAGTAGTGGCAGTGACATGCCTTGCTCGGGGTGAAACGCTTATAAAAAAAAAAAAAGAAGTTACTTAGTATCCCAAAGGTATTTTTCGTTGTCTACAGTATATGGATGCGGATGTGCGTCATGGTTCAGTGGAGATTGGCACGAAACGAAAAATCGGAGAGCTGAGTTTGAATTCCAGTTGAATTCGTTGCATTCACTTACGCACAAATACCTTTGGTAACGCTATCAATCTATCGCATCTCCCTCCAGATATGGGTTAAATAGCAGAACAGATTGGGTTTTATAGCCTTGGTTGGAAACCAGTCTACCGCAGAAAGTAATGGCAACCTACTGCGGGAAAAATTTATCAGCCCAGTCAGTCATGTCTCTTTCGACACATGATCGCCTAAGCGTTTATCACGTATGACAATTAACTAATTGACATTATATAGTTAACTTCCTTCCCCTTGACATCCCCCACAATGTAGCTCACACCGTGGCCTTTTTACTTTTGTATAATAGTAAAATTAGTAATATTCATATTGTACAACTATCTATCGGTTATTGTGATGGAATATCAGGTATTAATTTATGATAAAAAAAAAAACAAACTGCTACTTAACGCTTTTCTTCTTTAGCTTTATGAATGCCTCCTCTTGTCTTTTGGCAACTGTTTAACATTTATACATATACAAGCACAGGCTACGTCTATTCGTACATATTTGTTTAACTGTACAGCAATGATTTACGCGTGTTAATATCAGCTGATATACTTCTATGAAGACGTCCCTGCATCAACAGAGAGGCTCATATACGCATGCGTTCGGTTTCCCGGATTACAGAATCTAATTGATTACACTTATTCACTTTAAATAATTTTCCGTTGCGTGAGATGAACAATTTCGGTAGTATCAACTCGCGACTGAAAAGATTATTTAACAGCCGAGAGTCGCCATCTTGAAACAGAATCTCGTCTTCATGGCGTCATTATTGCTCAAATCAGTTTCTTTGTCAAAGAAAGAAATAAAAATCGCTAAATCATTGGAAAAAAAAAGAAGCAAATTTGTTCAATAATTAAAAAAAAGAAGAATTCAGCTTCTAATATTATTTTTCTCTTCTTTTCTAATCTACTCAATTTCTTTAAGATTTTTCGTAACCTATCAAGAAACTTTGTCTCGGAATGAGCTGATGTGTCATTTGCGTCGTAGAGTCGCGTCAACTCTGTTATTGATAATATTAACTCTTTGTCAGCGTCTCGATATTTTAGAGAAAATTAAAAAAAACATGGCGTGGCTCACACTCTGAGCAGACATTAATAAACACATATCGTCACATAATTAAGGCTATAATCACACATATTTTAAAAACATTGCATTAAAATAACTACTTGATGTTTCGATTATATTTTTATATAATAAAAAGAACATTTTTAATATCTTCAAGGATGTTAACAATCATGACGTGGTGATAGGAACAATTTTTTCTTTTGACAAAAATCACATTTAAATTTCATAAAATTATATTATGTCAAAGATATTCCCAAGGTTAATAATTTTATCCGAGGAAAGATAAAGAGTTTATAATTTTTTCTTTTTAAAACGTGTTTGAATCCATGAGCTAATTTTTAATAAACACTCGACTTTTCATTTTTAAATTTTTTTTATTAAGACAAGTAAAATGTGGAAATTTTATATTGCGTCTTTGCTGTTCTGAAGAGAGCACTAAATAAATTATATAATGTAATAAAACAAATTGACAAAATCCTATTAAATCCTATGAATACAAATTAAGAAATCATATTTAATGAAACAGAATGAAGAAATACTATTAATTACAGATTAAATCACATTCAGTTATGAAGTGATGATCTTTAAATAAAAATATCTTGAATTCACAAAAATAATGGTCTTTGTAGGAAGGATATATCTTCTACTGAATGATGTTTCTGGTGTCTATTATAGCATTAAATAGTAGTATTTCTGTATTGTTTTGAAATTTGAAAATTTTTGACTATTGATAATCTGTAGATGAGATAAAACTAGTCGAAAATTTGGCAGATGAAATCAATTAACGGAAAAACGAAACTTTCTTTCAGCATAACAATAGGACCAAGGATAGAGATACGGGTAGGAATGGGTTGGTCGATTTTACCATTTATTAGTTTTTCCCATGATATTTGCTATCAAAATCATTTTCTTAATCATATTTGCGTCTCTAAACATTTAAATGGTTTGGGAATAGTTAAATACTGTTCGTCTGAATTTTAATTACTAAGCATTTAGTTGATTCGAGAATAGTGGAATATTCTTAGCTTGCCTTTTAGTCCATAAAAAGTTAGCTAGCTCAGGTATAGGTAAATACTGGCTATTAACATTTTAGTCTATTAACATTTACTTGGTTCTGAAATAGGTAACTAAAAGACGTTTACGTTTTAGTCTATATGAATTTACTTGGTTCGGATGTAGGTAAATATTGGTCATTTACATTTTAATCTCTAAGCATATACTTGGTTCTGGGATAGGCAAATATTGGACGTTTATGGATGTGCGTTGTGGTTCGGTGGTACGTTGTGGCGCAGTGGACATCTAGAAATCGTAGAGCCGAGTTTGAATTCCTGTTGAATTCCTTGTATTCACTTACGCGTAAATACCCTTGGGAAAGGTATTAATCCGTCTCTTCCTTTCCTCCAGTTATGGGTTAAATAATAAGACAGATTGGGTTCTATTACCTTGGCTGGCAACTAGTCTACCGCAGAAAAAGTAATGACAACATACTGTGGGATAATCTCCTGCCCAGTTAGTCATGTCTCTTTCGAGACATGATCGCCCAAAGCGTGTATCACGTATGGCACTTAACTGAATGACTGATATTTAAATCCGTAAACAGTTACTTGGTTCGGAAACAGGTGAATGTTGGTCGTTTATATTTAAGTCAATAAGCATTTTCTTGGCTCGAGAATAGGTAAATATTAATCGTTTACATTTAACCAAAAACAATTTACTTGGTCCGGGAATAGATGAATATCGGTCGTTTAAATTTTAGTATATAAACAGTTAATTGGTTCAAAAATTGTTAAATATTAGACATTTATATTTACGTCTATAAGTAATTACATATTTCAGGAATAGATAAATATCTGTAGATAAATATTTACGAATATATATCTAGTCGATAATCATTTACTTGGTCGGAGCAAATAATCATTTACCTATTCCCGAATTAAGTAAGTGATTATGGACTAAAATATAAATAACAAATATTTACCAATTCCGGAACCAATTACTCACAGAATAATGTTTATGTAAAAAGTAAACATTCGTTGCTTACATTATAGTCTATAATCAATTACTTGCTTTGCTAATAGGTAAATATTAGCCGTTTATATGTGGTGATAGCGACCGAACAAAAGCGATGGACCGGATGTTTGCACCCTCACAACCAAAAAGCAAATGACCACAACTCGACGGTGCGCAGCTGGCCTCACGCAGATGTTCTGGTTGAAAAATAAAAATTAATTAAATATTAAATTTCCAGTTCGCGAGCCTACGCCAATTTTATTTATCGGCCAATGGAAAGCCCAGAATCAAATACGATTATGAATTCCCAAATGATCACCTGCGATCCAAAAAGTCGAAATAAAAAGCCGATACAGAAAGCATCGCCAGACAGACCGACGCAGGCCGACACACATGGACTGACTCGAGAAGGAGGAGTGTAATCAGTATCCCCTTGACCTAAGTCAAGCGGCTTACTATCTTAGCCTCCCTTCTCTCTCATCGTATCTTTCGCTGTCTCAAAACTACTTACTGACCTAAGGAGCGAATACATCAAAGACATTCATTACTTACAACGCTCCCACATTTTTAAGCATTAATTCTCTTTCAGCATTTTATTGCCATGAACATTTTAACGTCCGTTGGACCTATACCTCAAGTATTACTTCAATTGTAAAAAACTCAATTGATATGTGTATATATAAAATGTTATTTTTCAACTCAATTTGCATTTCTTGATTTATAATCATTTTATGACTTATAGTGGGCTATCTACAACGAGGCCAATTTCCGTTAATCTGCAACAATATACAACTACCCTTCACTAGAACGGACTCTCCACTATAAATTGGAAAAGAATGAATAACCCGCTATATATATTTGAGCCTATAAGAATTTAGACTGACAGGTAACATTTTTCGCATGACTTACCTCTCTGAAGACGGTGCCTTTTACTTATTCTTTGTTCCGACGACACAGAAAACATATAGTAAGATAATCTGTGGTGTTTGAGTTCGTACGCTGCGTGTATAGTACTAAATACTGTATACTTTAATACTCTTCACGAAGAAAACTTTACCATAGAATATAGTGTGGTTGAGTAATTTGAAAGCGTAGCGTGGATGCATAGGCACGTATCAAGTATCAATGGAATCGTGGGTTGTAAAGTAGTACCAATCGCTAGAGGCGAGCTGCGTAGATTACTTAAAACAAGATATCGATTATAGATTTTGTGCCATGGAGGTTAGTGTTTAATGTATATCCCATTATAGCGATTCGATTTAAAACATTTTCAGTGACAGCAAAGACAACATTAAAATACAATCGACTATTATACGCAGTTGACATAAAGTTCTTATATAAAGTAAGGGATAAAAACGTCCAAATAATTAAGTTAATTATAATCATGACTTCAATGATTCACTTCCTCACTCTTATACAATAAAAAATATCAAATGAAAGCATATGAATTTTAGAAGTACTACTTTTATAGAACGAGGAACATCAGAAAGCCAACTGAAAATATGAAAAAGTTAACATCATGAGGCTATTATGCCACAAAAAAGGTTTTCTTTCCAACTTTTTTTATAAGACATTCGTTCACAGAAACTATGGTTAAAACCTTGCATAGTAAATACTAAATTCTGGGTGCCCCAAATTATATATATATATATATATATATATATATATATATATATTGATGTGTGTGTGTGTGTGTGTGTGTGTGTGCGTGTGTGTGTGAATGTATGGATTGAAATCCGACAAAAATGAAAGAATACGTAATAAACAGGTAGAAAAAGTGTCTTTAATTTAACATGTTTAACTTTAATAAGTTTCTGCAGAGATTTGCTTACAAGACACAAATTTAAATTGTTTTAGAACTGTCATGTCTTGGCCCGTACCATGTGACATTCGGTCTCCCGGATGTATAAAAGACAATGTGTGCTTAGCACGGTAAGTTGTCATTATTACGGACTTCGGGAAGTAACACCTACGACTGCGAGAGACTGTTAAATATTGTATATACCTCTTGGTAGTACCACTCTGTTAATAAAGTAGTTTATCTACATTACTCTGTATATCTCTTCATTCCACGATACAGCAAAAACTAAAAAAAAAAAAAACAACGTACATACGGTCTCTATTGTTTTTTAAAAAGTTTTTAAACATTTAAAAGTTCTTGTTTTGCAAACAAGTCTCTGAAGAAACTTAATAAAGTGAAACATGTTAGATTAAAGACACTTTTTCTACCTAATATATATATTTTGTACTGAATATATATATTCACTCATGGTAGAAACATGGGTAGCGGCATAACTCGTTTAAAAACGGAAAATATTCAAAAGTTCTACAATATAATTGTATCGAACACTTTTTAATACAAATGTGTACTGGTCTAACCCTACTATGACCAAAAGCTAAGTATTAAACAATCAATATATATATATATATATATATATATATATATATATATATATATATTGATTCATCGCTCATTCAGTGAAATGAATTAGAGCACTCTAGCTATTAGGCACGTATAATGATAATATATGCGCAAAAAAAGGCTGCCTTCTTCCACCGAACGCCCGTAGCCCAGAGGTAGAATTGCCGACTGACGCCAATTCGGTCGGGTTTCAATCCTGTGTTGAGGAGCAATCGGAGTCTAACCGTACGGATGAGCTGTGATACAGCAAAACAGATATGTCTGCGGATGACTATATATATATATATATATATATATATATATATATATATATATATTATTGAATAATACAGACATATTGTGTCTACTTATTTTTATACTGAACCTTTCCAGATCTCTACTCCGTTTTTTGATGTTAACATGAAATGCATCAAATCCAGGGTGAAGATTTATATTTTGGTAAATTTCAATAGTGAACTTCTCAAGACTGTTTCGATTTAGTAAATCTCTTTATCTTTTAATAAGTGTGGCATTTTTAGGTCGAAGTTGTTTTTTAATTTATTTCCATATATGAATAACGCATTTGATAACTTTTGTACCTAAGACATTTTTTGGGGTTCAGAGTTAACATTTTTGTTAATTTCTTCAAGAAAGCGCATGTTTTGTTGAAAATTTTATAACTACAACGGATAAACTAACATCTTGGAATTGGAAATTTTATTGCAGTTTGTCTTTGCAATTTACCTCCCAAAATGATCTTGATAAAAATTGAAAGTACTTAGGTTAGAAAAATACTACGACGAGAATTGACCAAAATTTGAACCCGACTCAGAGATTTAACTTTTCACATAATTATACATTATACATGTTATAATAAAGTTTAAAAATAAGATCCTTAAATAACGCTTTATTTTCCTTATAATGTTTAACGAATTCTTTGACCGCAGCGAGATATATCTGAGTATGCCGAAAGAGGAGGTTGTAAAAATAAACTAACGTATCTCCTGTAATAATGTTACAATTTTTATCGACCTCGCTTGCAATTCTAAAAATTGCGTGCGTCTTGTGATATTCATTCTTTTAAATTCATTCGCATAAAAAGAAATTCAGCGGTAAACCTTAAGAATATTCAGTGCTATGTCCACGCCTTCTCCATCTTAACTTGCAATTATTTCATTACAAGTTGACAGCAGAGACAAAACAGAAAGTGACTCCATCTTGTTAAAAAATAAAAGCTCACCCTCTCTGTCAAACAGAAGAAAAACACCAGACAAATTTGATCTTTGAAACACGTGTGGCTATATATTTATGGGACATTGTATTTAATGATACTTTATCAGGAATTCTGTGTCATTTTAAATGAGAAAACCGTTGATATTCCTAATAGCATCTATCTAAGTTTGTCGATATCTATCTATGCGGATAGAAAGTGGCTTAAAACCCGAAAGCGGATAGCTTCACGTCACGAACAGAACTAAGCTGTTCTAAGCTAATACTCCTCATGATTTAGAAGCAACCAAGATAAAGACTTGTTTTGGGCTCTAAGACGTCGGCCATGCCTTTAAGTCTGTATGCATTAAAAGCTGAAGTTGAGAAACAGATACATTGATGTTTATCATGGGCTGAATGATTGTCAGGATGTGTGTTTGTAGTGCAGTGGATATCGGCTCGGATTGAGAAATCGGAGAGCCGAGTGCGAATTCCAGTTGAATTCGTTGCATTCACTTACCCACAAATACACATAGGAAAATTATTAATCCATCTTTTCTCCCCCTAGCTTTGGGTTGAATAGTAGAACAAACTAGTTTATATAACCTTGGTTGGTAACCAGTCTACCTCACTCGGAGTATAAAGTGGTTTGTTAGGGTCAACACCCCTACTTGTAAAAAAGAAGCTACAAACGTGTCGACGTCCCCCTTGTTGATATCGAGGGGTCGTCGATAGACTATGTTCCAATGGAAGCGATGTTTTTTTTAGGAAGAAGCAATGACGGCAAGAAACACTAAAATGATCAAAATCCACCGCCCATGAATACTTAGTGAAGCTTGAATACTCAAATAGCTGCGACGTTTGGGTATTACATGATCTGAGTGAAAAGAATTTTCTGGATCACATCGCTACCTGTGATTTGCTGTATAATTACATTGAAAACGAACCTTTGTTATTTCAAAGAAAACTGAAAGATGCTGGGAAATTTATATTTAGAATTAAAAAAAAAGTTTGTGGTATATAATCTAGCCCCTATTTTTTTCTGAATTCAAAACTTGCAGCGTCTCTCGTTCGTACACATACGTAGTCGCATCAACATAAAGAAACAAAGTTCGATGAAGTTCTAAGGGACGAAACGCGTCATACGAAAACTTTTTACACATTGTCAGACATTTTCCAACCAAAAATATTCTTGATATATAAGTATTTATATAGCGTTATCACACACACACACACACACACACACACACACACACACACACACACACACATATATATATTCACACTCCACCCACGTCTATTGAACAGATGAAGAGGCTCATCCCTTATTCCCTGTTTAGGATGTGGTTTCCGGCTTTCTCTTTTCCAATCTTTTCACTCTTACGTAGCCCCCTGCGCATCAGTGGCGTTACCGCCTTGCTCGGGGTGATATGATTAAAAAAATATATATATATATATATAAATATATGTTGCCTACATCAAGGGTCTTGAGAAAGTAGTGTTGCCTTGGGTCAAGAAGATGGTTGCTGGAATACCCTATGTCCGGCAACAGGACTCTGCACCATGCCACACAAGCAGGAGAATCTAGTCATGTCTGTCACACAATTTCTGTGACCACAGCACGCCTTACATCTGGCCACCTAACTCCCCACACTGCAATCCCCTGATTGTTATGTGTGGGGCGTAGGTGAGCAATATACCAACAAGACTCCTTTTAAAACCAAAGATGAACCGAAGGCAAAGATTATGGCAGCATTCACCAACTTAAACAAGGAGACCATTCAGAAGAGTTACAAAAAATTCCGAAGTTGGCTGGAGGGGGTGGTTGATGCCAATGGCGATTTTATTGAATGTATTTTCTCTTTTCTATTTCGAGATATTTTTATGCAATTTATATCTGCTAAAAGGAGATGTCGATTCTATTTTTATTTTTGAGTAACTTAAAAGAGAGTTTATCAATTGAAACCGGTATATGTGTGTGGCGGGATGGTATAAATGATAGCAGTTTGAATGAGAAATCAGAGAGCCGAGTTCGAATTCAATTACGCGAAAATACCTTCAGTAAATGTATGAAGGCATCTTTTCGTGTCACCTAAGCAACTGATTAAATACTAGGACAAAATGGGCTCTTTTGCCATGGTTGGCAACCAGTCTAGGAAAATTCATTGAAGCACTTACCGGGCATTATATATATATATATATATATATATATATATGCTTGAGTGTGTATGTGTTTGCGTGGGCACGTATGAATGTGGCTCTGTATAAAATTGTTTTAATGCAGTTTAAATTTAATAAATGCTATAAACATTGTTTTTTTTTTATTGGCCTTCTAAATGTATTGATTCTTTTTTTTTTATTATATCGTGAGTGAAATAGTTTGTGCGCAGTCGTGTGTAAACTTTTGGTGTAAGATTGGGGCGTGGTCAAAATAATTTGATTTAGATTTTGAAGCCATTCCACACTTTTCATAATGTTTTGTGTTGATGTTTGTGTTTAACTCTAATAGCGTCTATTAAACCGATTAAAAAGATTCACAGTTTTCTTTCGCCGACAAATAAATGAATGTAAAAGATATATATATATATATATATAAAGAAAGACTGAAGTAAAAAACATGAAATAGAATCAGAATTAAATAAAATACATTTTTTTAATTACACTTTCTAAGAATATTGTCATGGTAATTGTTCTGATAAGCCTTTTTCCTTAGTGCCGTGACTGCATGAATTCAAGTAGGTAGGTCCCACCGTTTTACTGTTGACCTAGTTGCAACTTTCTCCACAGGGAGCGGTGATCTTCCTTTTGCCTCTATATGAGTTTTCCATTTCCCCTGTAATGGCCTTGTGGCGCAGTGGATATCGGCTCGGAACGAGAAATCGGGGATCCGAGTTCGAATTCCAGCTGAATTCATTGCATTCATTTACGCGCAAATACCCTTTGGAAAGGTATTAATCCTACTATTCCTTCCAGTTATGGGTTAAATAGCAGGACATATTGGGTTCTATAGCGTTGCCTTGGTCGGCAATCAGTCTACCGCAGAAAGCAATGGCAACCTACTGCGGGATAATCTTCTGCCCAGTCAGTCATGTCTCTTTCGAGACATGATCGCTCAAGCGTGTATCACGTATGGCACTTAACTGACTGACTGTAAGGAAAATACGATTGACAGTAGACTTGAAGTGGTTAAGGCTGTAGTGGTTGTGAAAGCATCCTCCTGGAATTCTGTTCTAAGAAGTAAGAGTTTTGGGGGAGATGTTATCCGAGTCGAGCTTACTCCTTACTAAAGGAATACGAAGGGTATGAGGTGGTTCGCTTTAATGTATACGGCGTGGAGGCTCTTAGATGAGAGCTTAGAGTTAGTGGAACTAATGAATATAGTTTGTTACTATGTGGCTGTGGCATAAATAGTTAAATATTTTACACCAGAATTGCAAATCGATGTGCAAAGCCGGGCACAAAGATAAAATTTCGAATGCCGATTTTTTTTTTTAGGTAATCCAGAAGGAAAGCAGAACTTTTCGCTCGGAAAAAATGGTGTAAGAAATGGTCTCAATAATTTACGGCATGAAAATTGGTCCTGTGTTAAGATAAGGTTAATAAATATTAAGACCGGAATGAAAAAAGAAGAAAACGAAAGGATAATAATAACAGAGACGAATAAATAATTAAAAAAAAAAAGTGAACGGTGACAATGAAGAGAGAAAAAAGGGTAAATGTTAAGAGTGAAGAAAAAAAGGCAAAGGGTAAGACTGAAGAAAAGGGGCAATGGTTAAGAGTGAAGTAAAAAGGGCAATGAGCAAGAGTGAAGTAAAAAGGTCAAAGGGTAAGAGTGAAGACACTGGGAAAAGTTCAAGAGTGAATTAAAAAAGGGCAAAGAGTAAGAAGAAAGAAAAGGGGCAAAAGGGTAAGCGTGAAGACATCGGGAAAAGGTTATGAGTGAAGAAAAGGGGCAATGGGTAAGATTGAAGACACTGGCAAAAGTTTAAGAGTGAAGTAAAAAGGGTAAAGGGTAAGAGTGAAGAAAAGGGGCAAAGATTGAGAGTGAAGGAAAGGGACGATGTTTAAGAGTAAAGAAAAAGGGTAAAGATTAAGAGTAAAGAAAAAGGATAAATAGTAAGAATGAGGTCTGTTGTCGTGGCTTCAGTCGCTTTCTTACTGCCGTAAAGTTGCCTCCCTGTGCATTTTTTTTATAAACACTTTCATGATAATTATTTGGATGGGCTGTTTTGTTATGACACCTAGACCTTTTGAATTTAAGCGCTGGCGGCAGTTTACAGATGAATTGGCTAGATATACCGTAAGTTCTATGCTAACAGTTTTTTTTTCTCGTACTTCTCGCTTGTGGAACTCCCTTACATCTCCATGCTTTCCAGTCAATTTTTATCTGCAAAAATGTAAATGCAATGTCAATCGATATTTACTGAATTCCTGATTACATTTTTATTGTTCTTACTCCTTTGTTGCTTTTGTTTTCTGAATCTTTCACACCCAGATTTTGTCGCAGTGGCAAAGGGTAAGAGTTAAGAAGTTGAGCAAAATTTAAAAGGGAAGAAAAAGGGTAAAGGTCAAGAATGAAGAAAAATGGCAAAAGATTTGAGTGAAGGAAAAGGGCAAAGGCTGGGAGTGAAGAAAATGGAAAAGAATAAGAGGGAAGAAAAAGGACAAAAGATAAGAGTAAAGAAAAAGAGCAAGGGGTGAGAGTGAAGAAAAAAGAACAGATGAAGAGTAAAGAAAAATGGCGATGAGAAAGAGAGTTGTAGGTTACATGTAAGCAGGAAATCGGAAAAGAGCTCAAAATCTGAGAAATGCGAGAGAAGAAACCATCAGAATAGAACTTACGGTTACATTTAGCAATTTCAACAGTAAAACGACGAGACCTAGTTGTCAATTTAGTAGAACGGTTAAATTCATGCGGTCGAGGTACCAAGTAAGAGAGCTCATTACAACAACTGACAAGAAAAGACTGAGGGGAGCCAGATCAAGGCGGTGGGATAGTTACTGAAGTCGAAATGCCAGGTCACGACCGATAACATTACAGACCCTTAAGTACAAACGCAAACACACGCGCATGCATACACACACACACACACACACACACACACACACACACACACACACACCGGGTTCAGGTAAAACAAAACGATCGTTCCTCTTTGCAGTTTGTATTGTCAATGAAATTTCCTAAACGCGTTTGCCGTTATTAACGCGCTCGTGAAGGAAGAAAAACGTTATAGTTTGCTTGTCAACTTACCTATATAAACAAAGACATGGTCCTCAGAAACAAAAGGAACGCGATATGTAAAACCACAAATTTATTCGCCCGAAGAGAGTCAATTTAAGACTCGAAACACGTGTAGCGTCACACTTGGAAAGGACCTCCAATCTGTAGTGGACTGGGGTAAGAAATGGCTCGTAAATTTTAATGCTTCTAAAACGAAGCTACTATCAATTAACCATCATAGACAACCACACCTACCTCCCATTAGCATGGACCAGGCTTGCCTCCCAGAGAGTAAAACACTACGCCTCCTTGGTATCACACTTTCAGCGGACCTCAAGTGGAATGACTATATCGAACCCATTGCTAAATCCGCTGCTATGAAAGTCGGTTCTCTGTGCAGGGCCCGGAGGTTTTTTCCGTCTGAATCTATCCTGCACATTTATAAATCTACCATCCGCCCGTGCATTGAATACTGTTGCCATATCTGGTCGGGTGCCCCTGCTATTCTCTTTGGGCTTCTCGACAAGATACAGCGGAGGGTCTGTAATGTGATCGATACTGACTTGGCAGACAGCCTGCAGTCTCTATCTCACCGGCGCGACGTGGCTTCCCTGTGTCTCTTCTATAAATACTTTCATGGCTTCTGCTCCGATGAACTTAGATCACTGGTGCCCCCTAGGTTCGAATTTGCACGAGATACTAGATTAGCAACTAGATCCCACCCTTTTACAGTGAAACCGATAAAATGCAACCGCAACTTCTACTCCAACAGTTTCTTTTCTCGTACTTCCCGACAGTGGAATTCCCTGCCACATGACTGCTTCCCCGACGGCTACAATCGCCAGGAGTTTAAATGTAAGGTCAATAGACACCTCATAACACAATAACTCGCTTCCATTATTTCAAACACTCTTCCCATCCTCCCAACTACCTATCACCCCACTTCTGACATTTCCTATATCTAACCACTCTTTCTATTTACCTTCCCCTATTTAGGCCCAAGCGTAATAGTGGCAGTGGAATGCTTTGCTTGGGGTGAAACGATTAAAAAAAATATCATTATGGACACTTAAAGAATCATAACATGTATAATATTTTTAAACAACAATAAATATACACTTTAAATAAAACGTTCTCACACTTTTTATTCTATACCAATTTCTCTCGTTGGAACAATCCTATTTCCTTTTCTAATATATATATATATATATTGCTACATGTATTTTGTATTGAATTATATTAAAAATATATATAATGTATATTGTATATATATTATATTAAATTTATTTTATATTTTATTAAATATTTAATATCTAGTATATACACATGTTTATGTAGATATATTTACTTTTTAACAGTATAATTGTCGTCTACGTCCCTGGTTCTTCTAAAGTAGTTAATACAGAGATCTACCCTTCGAAAGAGTTCGAACCAGCGTGCCCCTTATGTAGGTTCGGACCGTTTTATATAGGTTATTTCACAAATCCAACTTCACTCTGAGTCGCCCTTATGTACTTTTATATAGAAGACACAAACGTTATATATATATATATATATATATATATATATATATATATATATATATATATATATAGTAACATACGTGGATTTTATGTATGTGTAGGTATACAAAAACGAGTGTGTTTGGGGAAAGGGTATTGGCAATATCAGTAACGATAATATTTTATTAATGGGTATCAGCGCCAATCTGTGCCTTTTGATGCAAGACGAATCGACTCGGCTCTTTTGTTCCACTTGATCAGCGTTTTTTTTTTATTATTTAAATGCCAAAAATAAAAACAAAACATTAAATAAAAGAAAAAGAAAACAACAAATAAATCACCGAGAACATACTTTATATGTTCTTGTTTATTTATTTATTTATAAAGCCCTTCGAATCAGAACGGTTACGCATCGAGTCTTACTCGTGCTGGAATTGGCGCTGTTGAAAGTCTTTGATGGCATTTACCATTTAATAAAGAAATAGAACGAGTACAAAAAAAAAGTAAAATAAAAAAAAACAAAAAAAAAAACAGGCGGACACAGAACTGAATTGGAAATTGAGGAGAACGAAAGAAGAGGAAAAATAGAAAAAAACAGGAACTGAGAATTAGTAATAGAAACAGAGAACGCGACAATAAAAAACAGACAGATAGATAGATAGATAGATAGATAGATAGATAGATAGATAGATAGAGAAAGAGAAAAGATAATGGAAAAGATAAAAACGGAGGTAAAAAGGGTATGTGTGGTCGGCTGTGAAACAGAGAGAGAGGGAGAGAGAGTGAGAAAGAAAGATAAAAAGAGGAAGGAGAGGAGGAGAAGAGAAAGTATAGGGTAGAGATAGAAAGAAGAAGATAACGAGGAAAATGAAAAGGTAGCTAGAAATGGCAGTATGTGGCTGGTCGTGAAACACAAACATACACACACACACACACAGAGAAAGAAAGAAAGAGAGAGAGAGAGAGAGAGAGAGAAAGAGAGAGAGAGAGAGAAGAAGAAGAAGAAATAAACTTCGAGTAGAGAGAAACGATGATAATGGGGAACATGAAACACAGAAAATACAGCGTGTGGCCAGCTAATAAACAGAGAGTGGGTGAGAGAGAGAGAGAGATAGAGAGAGAGAAAGGTACAGGGAGAAAGTTGGGTGTAGAGAGAGAAAGGAAGATAAGATAATGAGGAACATGAAAACGGAGATAAAAAGAGTGTTGCCGGATGTGAAACAGAGTGTATATGGGTGAGAGAGAGAGAGAGAGAGAGAGAGAGAGAGAGAGAGAGAGAGAGAGAGAGGAGGGAATGGAGAATAAATTAATTGATAGAAAAACAGTGTGTGCCCGGCTGTGAAAGAGAGAGTGAGAGAGAGATAAAGAGCGAGAGCTTAAGAGAGCGAGAGAAAAACAAAGGGAAAGAGAAAGAGAAAGAGATATAGAGAGTGAGAGAGAAAAACAGGGGAAGAGGTAGCAAGAGGACATAGATAAAACAAAGTGAAATTAGAAATATAGACAAAGCGAAAAATACAAAGTGCGATATGAAATTTAGCAGTGTAAGGACCAGGTAGAAAGGCAAAAAGCTAAAAAAAGAAAGTAGCTAAAAAAAAAAAAAAAAAAAAAAAAAAATTATCGGCTTACAGAGATTAAAATGGAAAGAGTAAAGATGATCAGGGGGGCTGAAAACCAGAGAAATGAGAAGCGGGGTGGGTTTATATAGTAGAGAATGAAAGGATGACGCAAGGGAGACACAAGACAAAGAATGAAAAAAATAAGTAAAAAAAAAAAAAGAAAAAAAAAAAGAATAAAAAAATAAATGAAAGAGGAAGAGAAATTTTAATGTTGTTAATATCAAAACCGAATCATCAATTAAATTGAAATTATTTCACCTTCTTTGATTCAATGTTTTTCGCTCGAAATTGCCAAAGTAAAAAAAAAATATATATATATATAAACAAATAAAAAAGCTTAAGAATAATGCTTGAAATAATATGATAGGATTTACGGGTGAAGAAAAAAAAGTTAATAAATAAATGAATATTTTCTCCTCCTTTTCCTCCTCTCCTAGCTTCCAACAACATATTCCTTGAGACTGAACCTGAGTCTTTTTTAACGTTAATGGCTAAAATCCACTATGCGTGACGGGTGCAAAATCAAAATAAATTCATTCGCGCACGCGCGTACACGAACGCGGTGTCTCTATCACTCTCATTCTGTCTTCTTTTCTTAATTTATTCATTTTCTATCTCGTTATTATTAAGATCCGTGTGATCCCTGCAAGTCAACAGCTCATGTCCTAGACGCATGCGCATGTGATCACAAACGAAGCGCATGCGCAATTCTACACACACGCATACACACACACACACACACACACACACACTAATTTACACCTTCTCTTTCTTCCCTTTTTAATTTTTAGTCATATGATTATTCACGCACGCACGCACGCACGAAGGCACACACAGAATCTTTTACACAAGCATTACATTGGAGAGATACACACTGACATAAATTTACTATATATATGTATATAAGCACCAAAATAGGCATGATATATTAAACTATTAATTACACTAGTTTTAGCTGTATCTCAAAAAGTGACGTCTATCTTTAAGCAGTATTTGTTTTACTAAATTTAATTGAGTGCAAGGCTTGAGAAGCACTCAAGTTAGAAAAGAGTTGCAATCAAAATGATAATGTTGTATGTTTATGAATGGAAAAGAATGTGATAGGAAGTGAATAATGAGGATACACAATTACATTTTCGTTTAAAGGCGTTATTTCCTTTTAAGGAAAAACATATAAGTTTACGTCATAAATTGGCTTAAAACTTGTCTTAGTATACCGTTTTTGGCAAAATAAAATCTTTGTCTGTCTCTCTCTCTCTCTCTCTATATATATATATATATATATATAGGTATGTCCAAAAATTATCTAAAAATGAGCATATCATAATGAAAAACTGCTCTAAACTTAATAAAAAGAAGTTGTATTGTTAAAATGTTCATTATTATTATTAAGAGGAAAGACCAAAAGATTTGTGATTATCAAATTATATTTTTGAATCTTTTTTAGAACCTTCAAAATCCAAGCTAAATATTTTGTTTGTTTATTGCTTCAACGGGTATGATATAAATTAGTATGGGAATTTTAGTGTCTTTTTGAGGTGAAAAAAATTATTTCGAAATTTTTGCAAAACGTCTTAAAATTGTCGGAGTTTCATGAAACTTTCAGGATTTATTCACAAATGAATGAAATTATTTTTAAAATATTTCTTTTTAGGAGATATTGATAAAATATTTTCTTTCACATTTTATATAATTTCATGAAATTTTGATAAAATCATTTTTGTAGGACAAAATGTTTATATTAGTTATAAGCGCAAGTCCTTGAATAATTTAATTTTGTTTTGTAAAGCAAGACTTTCAGTTACAGAAAATCAACTCTGAATCGTAAAATAAAAGATTCAACAGAACCAAGAATTTATCTTTAATTAGAAAAATTTGAATTGTTTTTTATGATATACAGATAAGATATACAGGGTGCAAAGGATAAATTGTCGTCTAAATTACTCAAAAATGAAAATAATACTGATATTTCATTCTAACAGATGAATTTACCAAAATAATACAAATTATCTTAAAATACTAAAGAGTAAATTCATTCAATAAAATCAATGACTTCAACCACTGCCTTTAAGGACTTTAGAATCTTCTGCATCTCTTCTTTTGAGCGGTATTCTTGTTGGTGACTGCTGTAATAATATTTACCATAAGTTCACAAGTAGTTTGTTGGTCTCTTGCTCGACTGCGCATTACACATAATAATCAAGTGGGTTGCAGTCAGTTTGTGACAAGATATAAGGGGTGATGTGATTGCAGATATTGACTGAGAGTTCTCCTGCTTGTATGGCATAGTGCAGCACTACTTTTCTCAAGGCACTTGATGTAGGCTTCCGTGTTGAGTGAGGCCCCCCGTGTGAAGATCAATAGAAGCATCATGTCGCCATCACTAGTGACCATTACAAACACCGTGATGTTGATTGGATATTTAGTTTTCAGTGCGCTCAGGACATTATTTGGGGGACACATTAAGCCAACGGTTGTTCTGTCTTCACCATCTTATCCTGGCAGAATTTTTTCTCATCTGAGGAAAACCAAAATATGTTAGGTTAGAGGCGATGTTTGAGCTTGTTCAAAAGCTTCGTAGCGCGCTCTTTTCTCTTGTCCTTTATGGCTTGGGATAATAATTAGCCCTTTCTCATCTTGTACTAGAAATACTGAGGGTCTTCATGCACTATCTGCGTGATAAGAAACTCAGACACTCCTGTGTCCCGGCTATGGACCTGATTGACTTGGAGGGGTCGTTGTCTATCATGGCCTGGACCTCACCAATAAATTCAGAAGTCTTTTTTTTATCAGAAGAATCAAAGTGAGTTTTCCGAGTTGTCGTACCTTCGTAATCACCATTAGACTCATTTAACTCTTTTCAAATCTTCTACACTGTCCTCAGATTGACACCGAAACACTAAAATGTTCGTATTGGAGCTTCCGGCACGAATGCCAAGTAGTACAGAATGCCGTTTAAAAAAATTCTGGCGGAGTGAATTGCATCATGATGCTCTTTTTCTCACAGATGGGGGTTCAACTGACAAAATCAACATGCATGCGCGAAATTAAAAATATAAATGACAAAAATTTACCTGTTGCATCTTGTATTATGGGCACTCTTGCCTTCCGAAAAAATTTTTCAATGAATAATGGACGTTTATAAAGAATTGTTTTCATGTTAAAAAAAATGAATTGTAATAATTTATAAAGTTCTAAATATTTTAGAATTCCGTATTAATTTGTAGCGGTTAGGTGATATTGTTATTAAGTAAAACTATATTTCAGTCAGTTAAGTGTCATACGTGATACATGCTTGGGCGATCATGTCTCGAAAGAGACATGACTGACTGAGCAGAAGATTATCCTGCCATTGTTTTCTGCGATAGACTGGTTGCCAACCAAGGCTATAAAACCTAATCTGTCGTGTTATTTGACCCATAGCTGGAGGAAAGAGACGGATTAATACCTTTCCCAAGGGTATTTGCGCGTATATGATTGCAACGAATTCAACTAGAATTCGAACTCGGCTCCCCGATTTCTCGTTCTGTGTCGATATCCACTGGACCACAACGCACATCCAAAACTATATTTACTAATCATAAATGGAAAAGCTAACCACAATTCAGTAACTACAGTATTTTAAAAAGAATTTTGAACTTTTTGTGTTTATAAATGTGCTGATACGGATGTTCATACACAGCGTTATCAGAAAATAAGAGCGGTAACTATAGTAAATTTAAAATTCATTGGTAATTCTTTAACATTTCCTCAACAAGCGTCTCCGTACCGAAGACTATAATACCAACATACCTAAAATTAAATACAATTTAAGATTACTAACTTTTTAAGATTCTTCTTCATGTGCTGTGTCCTTTCAGAACGTAGGTGATCATAGAGTTCCACTTGGCTCTGTCTCTTGTCGCTCTCAAAATCCTTAAGCTTGGTATCTCTCCCAAACATCGTTCTACCATCCATTTGCTCTGACCTCTCAAGTAGGTCACGCGCTGCTTTCTCCTATCTCTCTTTCCCTCTATCCGTCCTGTGAGTATTAAATTCTCCAGACCCTCTTTCCTCATTACATGTCCCGGAAACCTCGCCTGTCTCTTCCTGATATAAAGTATGAGTTTTCTTCTCGTTTCTATCCTTTCCAGCGCCTCGTTGTTAGTCACGTGCTCAGTCCATGGTATCCTCAGCATCCTTCTGTAAAACCACATTTCTACTTCCTCATGTCTCTCCTTCATCTTTGATTTGATTGTCTAACATTTACTACTATACAAAAGAACAGATATCGCATAGAAATCCAGCAATCTCTTCTTCCTTTCCAATGAGATTTTCTTGTCTTTCAGTAATCTGGTTAGCTTCTGAAATGCGTCCTTGGTCATGCCAATGCGTTTTTAGATCTCATCATCGCACATTCCATTCTTTGTCAGAACGCTTCCCAAGTATTTATATTTCTTTATTTGTTTTATTTTTACTGGGTAGAAAATATATAAAAAAGCGTTCACGTTATATTCGTCAAGTGATTTTTAAAGCTATGTGCACCTGTAGGACAAAAATTGTCAAACATCCGTCGAGAAAGTTATCATTACCTCATAAAAAATTTGCTTTTCTGCAATATTTTAAACTTATTATTAGTTTTAATTCATATTAATTAAACTTTAAATCAGCTAATTTTACTCAGAAAAATATTTTGATTTTTCAAACATATTTTAATAAAGATAATTATACTGTGTTGATAGAGTTGCCTCTTTGGCTAATTGGCTAATTGCAGCCATTTTTAGTGATTTAAATCAAAATCATTCCAATCAATTTAAATTAGGTTTGAAATACAGTATTGAATATTGAAAGTATTTTATTAGTTTGAAATTAAAACTAAAAAGTTTCAGGAAAGAATTTTCATTTTGACAAATGGATTAAAAAAGTTAGGCATCACTTTTCTATCTATCTATCTATCTATCTATCTATCTATCTATCTATCTATCTATCTATTTTAAAATCCTATCATCCCATGCTATCTATCTATCTATCTATCTATCTATCTATCTATCTATCTATTTTAAGATCCTATCATCCCATGCTATCTATCTATCTATCTATCTATCTATCTATCTATCTATCTATCTATCTATCTATCTATTTTAAAATCCTATCATCCCATGCTATCTATCTATCTATCTATCTATCTATCTATCTATCTATCTATTTTAGAATCAATCATCCCGTACTATCTATCTATCTATCTATCTATCTATCTATCTATCTATCTATCTATTTTAAAATCCTATCATCCATGCTATCTATCTATCTATCTATCTATCTATCTATCTATCTATCTATCTATCTATTTTAAAATCCAATCATCCCATATATCTATCTATCTATCTATCTATCTATCTATCTATCTATCTATCTATTTACAATCTATCATCTATCTATCTATCTATCTATCTATCTATCTATCTATCTATTTTTGAGTCAGTCGTCGCTGTCTGTCTGTCTGTCTGTCTGTCTGTCTGTCTGTCTGTCTGTCTGTCTGTCTGTCCGTCCTGCTTGTTGCGTCTGTCTGTCTGTCTGTCTGTCTGTCTGTCTGTCTGTCTGTCTGTCTGTCTGTCTGTCTGTCTGTCTGTCTTGAGTCAGTCGTCGGCGTGCTGTCTGTCTGTCTGTCTGTCTGTCTGTCTGTCTGTCTGTCTGTCTGTCTGTCTGTCTGTTTTGGTGTCTCGATACATTATGTCTGTCTGTCTGTCTGTCTGTCTGTCTGTCTGTCTGTCTGTCTGTCTGTTTGCAGTCAGTCGTCCCCGTGTTTGTCTGTCTGTCTGTCTGTCTGTCTGTCTGTCTGTCTGTCTGTCTGTTTGGATCTGTCCGTACGTGCTTTGTCTGTCTGTCTGTCTGTCTGTCTGTCTGTCTGTCTGTCTGTCTGTCTGTTTTCGTCTGTCTGTCCGTGCTGTCTGTCTGTCTGTCTGTCTGTCTGTCTGTCTGTCTGTCTGTTTGCGTCGGTCTGTCCTTGCTGTCTGTCTGTCTGTCTGTCTGTCTGTCTGTCTGTCTGTCTGTCTGTCTGTCTGTCTGTTCGTCTATCATCCATGCCTATCTATCTATCTATCTATCTATCTATCTATCTATCTATTTTAAAATCCATTCATCCCTTCTATCTATCTATCTATCTATCTATCTATCTATCTATCTATCTATCTATCTATCTATCTATCTATTCCAGATCCTATCATCCCATGCTATCTATCTATCTATCTATCTATCTATCTATCTATCTATCTATCTATTTTAAGATCCTATCATCCCATGCTATCTATCTATCTATCTATCTATCTATCTATTTTAAAATCCTATCATCCCATGCTATCTATCTATCTATCTATCTATCTATCTATCTATCTATTTTAATCCAATCATCCCATACTATCTATCTATCTATCTATCTATCTATCTATCTATCTATCTATCTATCTATTTTTAAAAATCCTATCATCCCATGCAAGGCAGTAAAGTCACTAAGACACAAGAGGGCTACTGAGTGCGAAAGAATAAGAAAAAAGAGAAACGTTATTGAGAATTAAGAACAATAGAAGAAGAGTAATCAAAAAGTGGGGTAAATAATAATTGATAATTCATTTAAATTTTTTTATGGAGCTTGAAGAGAGGTTTACAAGCAAGAAGTGGGAGAAAAGAAACTCTGAGCCTAGAATTTGCGGTTAAATTTAGCCAATTCAGATGTAAACTGTAAACTGATGAAACCTTGTAATAATAATAATACAAAAGATGGGTGTTGCTGAATGAAAATATCGTTTGTGCGTAAGACGAAGAAGTACGAAATGCAGATTATAAGGATATGTAGGATATATAACGGTTGACTATAGACTTGCAGCGGTTAAGATTGTAACGATCGAAAAAAAAACCTTTATTCGGGAGCTTGTTCTGGACTTGCGGTTTTTGGGAAAATGTTGTCCGAATGAAACGTCCTTCTTATTAATGATATACAAATTTAAATGAGGATGATTGGATCCGGTGTATGTGGAATGGCGTGTCTTATTTGTGACGATCTGAACTTGTAGAATTAAGGAATGTAGTTAACCATAAAAATAATGATAAAGTAGCGATATTCCTGCTTTGTTTTGTCTGTGGGGAGAAAAGGGGGTGCAGATTGGAAAATAATTATTCATCCACAAGGCCGCATTGACATTTTTTGACTATCAAAGTAAGACTTTGGAAAGTGAAGATAGGCAACTCCAGCTGAGATATGAGAACAGTACTTCATTTTTGGTCACACCTGGCTCTTGTAAAGATGGTGTAAGCAAGTAAGTATCACCATTCATCATGATAAACGACCATTCAGTGTCTGCTCGGTGATCGCACATACTCTGGATCCGTCATATAAAATTAGGATTAATAAATATTTGATAAAACACTACAATATATCTCGGTGTATGGATCACTTGTAAAAAAATTATATACGAAGTAAGGAAATTGAACAGTGAGTGTAATTTAAATCGTAAATTAATTCAAAACCAAAACATTTACATAAGAACTCGAAAAAATGTTTTTAAATAGACTTATCAGATCGAGACTTTCATACGGATGTCATGCATAGCATCCAATCAGCTGAGTGAAGTTTTAGCTGTATATAGCCACTTTCTCAGATCAATTTAATATAGAAGATAAGGAGATTAAACATTAAGGATAATTTCGTCTCATAACGTAAGTTGTTTAAGACCAAAACATTAACCTAAGAACTCGAGTGATGTTCCTAAATAACCTTGCTAGATCGAAACTTTCTTATATTATCTACGGCATTCCACCAGCTGAGAAATGTCTAAACTGTCAACTGTATATAACCGATTTTTCAGATAATTGTTTAAAAATTGTTTCGAGCGAATCAAGTGTTTAGGTCCGAAGAAGACTGACCATCTTCAGACCCCGTGTACTGTCGTGACTGAATCACTAACAAAGAAGTGTACCAAATAGCAGAAACCAGATAAATTGGGGACATTCAAAAGCAGTAACATGTAACTTGAAGAGAACTCAAGACGCTGACTTTACACACTAGTTCAAACAAAACGTCAGGAAGGAAACCCCCATTAATACTGGAAAGAGCTATTTGATAAATGTATTTTCTTGTAAGGAGAGTTAATAAATTCCAACCAACAGTAACAATGGCGGTTCGACTAATGAAGGCTGAATTTTTCCATAAAAAGAAACAGTTATTTACAATATTTTCACTATTCAGACTGTTCTTCTCATCTTGGTTGCCATATCCATGACCCAAATAGTTGTGAGTTCAATATCTGACTAAAGCAGTGGTTAACAAAACTTAGAAAGTTGAGTTTAACAGAGATAACTAAGACATCCAGAAGTGGCATGACTTATGGAATGAGAACCATCTACCCCACTGGCAAACAAAAACTTAGAAAGTTGAGTTAAACGGAGAGTACTAAGATGTCCGGAAGTGGCATGACTCATGGAATGAGAACAATCTACCCCACTGGCAAACAAAAACTTAGAAAGTTGAGTTTAACGGAGATAAGTATGATATCCGGAAGTGGCATATCTCATGGAATGAGAACAATTTATCCCAGTGGCAGACAAAATCTTAGGAAATTGAGTTAAACGGAGATAACTAAGACGTTCGGAAGTGGCAAGAATCATGGAACGAAAATATTCTACCCCAGTCATCCAAATAAAGGGTTCAGTTCAACATTCCATTCACCGAAGAAGGTCGGAGTGTACAACGGCTGTTGTGAATATGGCAACCAAGATGAGGACAACAATTCCAATAATGTAAATAACGCAAATAATTTTAATAACTCATTACAGAAATATAGACAAAAAAATTAAAGGAAACAGTTAATATTACGATTACAATTAATAACAGTTGATAGTACACTAACCATTGTATTATCCTTAACAGTAATATTTCTGATGAAATTCGCACACATTTTCGTGGATTGCTGTGTACATTTCTAAGCTGTAATATTATATGTCTGATGTAACCTGTTGCTGGCTGCTAGTTTCTGAGTATATCGATGATCTCGGGCAATATAACCAGTCCCTGTTACTGACGCTCACTGAGTCACATTTATTTTTCAACAACCACGAAGCTAACTTGTAGTTTACACAGCAACTATGTTTAGCAGTCCTCAGTTGTAGATTGTAGGAGAGAGCGTTATAATCTAGTGTGATCAGTAGTTGATCAAGGTCAGTACGTGCAGACCCTCGATCACGATGACTTGTTATTTTGTGCTAGCAAAACCACCGGCAACTCACGAAAATTTACGTATACTCAATATCATTTACAAATATTTTTTGTATAGATTTGTTTTTTTATGGCTTTTACCTTTTGCTGGTTATTTAACCCCAGAAAATAATTTTAGAATTATTTGGAGATAATAATGATTTAAATACCTGGGAAGCGTCATAACAGAAGACGGAAAGTGCAACACAGAGATCTGAAGGCGAACTGGCATGGCGAAGGAAGCATTCCAAAAGTTGAGCAAGGTATTAAGAAACAGGACAATTTCGCTAGAAACAAGGAAGAGAGTACTGGATTGCTATGTGTTGTCCGTCCTTCAATATGGCAGTGAATGCTGGACAATACCATCAAAGATGAAGGAAAAACTTGAAGCAACTGAAATGTCGTTCTACAGAAGGATGCTGCGAATCTCATGGATCGAGCATGTGAGCAATGATGAAGTCTTGGAAATGATGGAAACAAAAAGGAAATTAATACTGAGCATCAGGAAGAGACAGCTGAAGTTCCTGGGACACGCAATGAGGAAGGAGGGTTTGGAGAATCTGATACTAACAGGCCAAATAGAGGGAAAGAGAGACAGGGGAAAGCAACGGATAACATATTTGAAGGATCTAATCAGGTGGATGATGGAACGAGGTTTGCATGGTGTAACAGGAGAAGGCGTGCTCAGACACCAGAAATAGGGAAACTTGGAAAGCCATGATCGCCTACGTCCTGAAGACACAGGACACATACAAGAAGAAGAATGATTTACTGATACAGGCTCTATAGTTGACCCATAGATGGGGAAGAATAGGTGGATGAATATTTTCTCAAGTGTATTTTCGTGATAGTGAATATAACGAACCCGGAGATTGGAACTCGGTTCTTCAATTAACAATTCCAAGCCATTAGCCATTGCACCACGCACACACCCTTACAACCCCCAGTATTTCCAAGCGGTCACCCATCTAGGTGCTAACTAAATTCGATGTTGATTAACTTCGGTGATGATACGAAAACGAAGAAGTAATGTATATGGTATATAATACTTAAAGCAACAAATGTAGGAGGTTGTGGAGAGATTTGATCGCCTACCACACGAAAGTCAGTCAGTTAATTGCCATACGTGATACACGATTAGGTGATCATGTCACGATAGAGACATGACTGACTGGGCAGAAAATTTTCCAGCCATTACTTTCAGCGGTAGACTGTTTGCCAACTAAGGTTATAGAACACAACCTGTCTTGCTATTTAATCCATAGCTGGAGGGAGAAGCGACGGATTCATACCTTTCCCAAGGATATTTACGCGTATGTGAATACAACAAATTCAACTGGAATTTGAACTCGGCATTCTGAATTTTCGTTCCGAGGCGATGTACACTGCACCACAACGCAGAAAGTAGTTGGCACACAAAAGAAGATCAGTTTGAAAAGAAAGTCCATATTAAGTGAAACCTCTCGTTTAACGTGATACAACACAATGATACGACAGTAAGCACTTCACTTACGATGATCGACAAGTGGAGTGGTGCCACACCCTGGGACCGTGCACTTAGTCGATAACATTAAGAAGTTCAGTCAGTTAAGTTCAATACGTGATACACGCTTGAGCGATCATGTCACGAAAGAGACATGACTGATTGAGCAGAAGATTATCCCGCAGTAGGTTGCCATTACTTTCTGCAGTAGACTGGTTGCCAACCAAGGCTGAAGAACCCAATCTGTTCCGTTATTTAACCCATAACTGGAGGTAAAAGACGGACTAATACCTTTCCAAAGGGTATTTGTGCGTAAGTGAATGCAACAAATTCAACTGGAATTCGAACTCGGCTCCTCGATTTGTCGCTCCGAGCCGATATTCACTGCACCACAACGCACATTAATGAAAAATCGACAATGATGAGAACGGGAACATTCTAACCACCGGGCCATATCGTTTAGATATAAGTTATTGCACATTGTCACCTAATAATAAAATTGTATCTTCTTCATGTGCCGTATCCCTGGATTTTACCATTTGGTATCTCTCCCAAACCCAGCTCCGCCATCCATTTGTTAAGGTCTATCAAATATGTCATGCGCTACTTTTCCCTGTCTCTCTTTCCTTCTATTTGTCCTGTGAGTATTAAATTCTCCAGGCCCTCCTTCCTCATTACATGTCCCAAGAACCTCATCTGTTTCTTCCTGATGTTAATTATGAGCTTTCTTCTCGTTTGCATTCTCTCCAACACTTCATTGTTGCTCACATGCTTAGCCCATGATATCCTCAGCATCTTTCTGTAAAACCCAATTTCTGCTTCCTCAAGCCACTCCTTCCTCCTCGATGAGACCGTCCAACATTTACTTCGATACAGAAGGACCGATATCACATAAATTCATGAACTGGCACAATAATAAATTTGTATATATATCCGTAATTATATTAAACTCAATTGCTTCTCTCTTAATTTTCTCTTCAAATAGCCAAGTACAGTTAGCGATTGTGAAAAAAAAAGAAGTGACTTTCTTACAAAATCTGGTTTCAGTGATTCCACCAGGGAAAAATATTTCATTTAATGATGTTACTAAGTCCACGGTTTATTTATTTTTTTCCCTCTCCCAGGAAACAAATCTTCTTTTAACTTGCACCGAAATAAACTCGCTCTACAAAGCAATACTAATTAAGATTAGCCTGATCTGTACGGTATTAAGGGTGATAACTCTGACTGAGTGCAGTGCAGAAGAAGCAAATGCTGGCGGTTATCGATAAGAAATACACACGTAAATAAGTATCGTCGTTATTTTGTTTACGCACAAGTTCTAGACTAGTGCACCCAGACAAAGAATCTAGCATCGATATAGCTATCTGCACAGGGAATATATATATATATATATATATATATATTCATTCCCTTCTCTCTCTCTCTCTATATATATATATTCATTCCCTTCTCTGACACCATGCGCTGATGTTTTAGGGTGTAGAGACTCCGACTGACACCAAATCGGTCGTGTTTCGATCCCGGCCAGAAGCAAGTGGATATGTCTAGCTACACTGAAGAGCTGTGATACAGTGAAACGGGCTTGTATGTGGATAGCTAATATATATTGCATTGTTAACCGAATAATTAGTATAATTTTGATTATATAATTTTATGGTGGTAATTATGATTAAAACGAATTGATTAACTATTATATCTTAATTGTTTAATTTTCTTAGGTTTTTAAGAAAATTCCAATTTCTTATCCTTTCACTAGTAATATGTAAATTTATTTTTAAACTTAACAATTAAGTTTAAACAACTAAATTTAAATAGAATAATTAGGTTTACTTTTAATTTAAAAAAATTACTTATATATTGTATTATATTTGTTTTGTTGATTGCATAATTAGTATAATTTTGTTTATATAGTAGTGTGTGTATTTTGTGATCACAGCAGATTAACTATTATCTTTTAAATATATTTTTAATTTTTAGACTCCAATTTTTTTTACCGTTAACTCATATTGTTTATTGCTTTTTTTATTTTAATTTTTAATTTTTTTTATTTTCCCATTTTCTCCTATCATCTTTTCTTTCTTTTTAAATTTATTTCTATTTTAAATTTCTATTTTTATTATATATTTCATTTATTATTTATTCCTATTTTAAATTTATATTTTTATTATATATTTCATTTATTATTTATTCCTATTTTAAATTTATATTTTTATTATATATTTCATTTATTATTTATTCCTATTTTAAATTTATATTTTTATTATATATTTCATTTATTATTTATTCCTATTTTAAATTTATATTTTTATTATATATTTCATTTATTATTTATTCCTATTTTAAATTTATATTTTTATTATATATTTCATTTATTATTTATTCCTATTTTAAATTTATATTTTTATTATATATTTCATTTATTATTTATTCCTATTTTAAATTTATATTTTTATTATATATTTCATTTATTATTTATTCCTATTTTAAATTTATATTTTTATTATATATTTCATTTATTATTTATTCCTATTTTAAATTTATTCTATCATCTTTTCTTTCTAATTTAAATTTATTCTTCTGTTCCTTTTTCTTTTCTTCTTTCCTTTTTCGTTTACGCTTCAAGATACTTACCCTTTCTTTTTAACTCTCTGCCTCTCTCCCTCTCTCTGTCTTTCTCTCTCTCACATAACCAACTTTCTTTACGTTTCAAATCCACGGGTCGGCAACCTAACTGTTAGACGAATGTATCTTCTACGCGTGTCTTCTGATTTTATGTTGCGTGTATATATGATTATGTATGAATATGTGTATGTGTTCGCCAAACGGATGTATTTTTTCTTAAATTTTCTCTTTTAAGGGAGCGACCGTTATTGCCATTCGTTTTTTTAGGTCTTTGCGAATCTCATTTGTGTAAAATCCTTTGTTAAATAAAGACGGTAGCTGATGATGGTTTGCCTGAAATAAGCCTACATTTCCGATTTACCATGAGATAACGTGTCTGCCTTAATTTTTCTTATATATATATAAATAAATAACTTTGACACTGTTTTTGTTAATTTTTTAGTGTGGGTGAATGGTAAAAATGTTTATGAATTAAGTTAAGGAATAGTTTACCAATGTTAATTTGGACGATACGATTGAAGCGAGGGTTAAACCGAATAATGTTACGTTTACGTGATTTCTTCTTATTTTTGCCTACCTTGTTTCTAACGGAGTATTCTAAACTAGTGTTGAGTTTATTTTTTTTAAAGCATTAATGTATTTAATTTTAGAACTGTCAAAAATTTCTTTATTGCTAGAGTTGATACTTAAATGAAATTGGAAAGATTTGTGTAGGTTGTTGGTGATTCTTTTGGGGTGATTTGATTCCCTGTTGATGTATGTGTGGTTGTGTGAGTTCTTAGCGTAAGGTTTGTACAGGCTATTGCTCAGGTCGAAGGTAACAGCTAAGAAATTTACGACTTTAGCGTTAGTTAAGGTGGTAATGTTAAGATCATGGGGAGTAGGGTAAATACAATCGCTCGAGTCGCTTGGGCGTTCAATTTGTCGTACTCTCAACTATCGGACGGAGAGTAACCCAGACAAGCTAAGACCAGCTTTGACAAGTTATGGACAACTAAGCATAGCATTGTACTCAGTTTCCGCGTTGTCGAGGTGCTGAGTAATCTTTTGACCAGTTGCCTCAGCGTACGTGCTCAGGTCCCCCACGTTAAAAACAGACCTTGTGTCACAATTCGCTTCAGTGGGAGAGTAGGGTAAATCAAATCTCTGCTTTCGGGCAGAGAGAAATCCAGACGCGGCACCGCTGGAGGGTAGAGTCTCGTCAGGAGAAAAGCAGAACAGAAACTTTATCCGAGGTTACGAACTTGGTTTTACCCACGTTAATTGGCATTGCGCCGTATCTGCCTCGGACTTGTGCCCACGTGCGGAGGTTGTAAATAACTTAAAAGAGTGCATCTCTCATCTGTACTTTGTCAGATTCTCTGCTTGCGGGCAGAGAGGAACACAGAGGAGACACTGTCGAAGGGTAGAATATCTTCTGGAGAAGGGCTCGTTTCACCCACATTAATTGGACTTGTACCATATATGTCTTGGGCTTCTGGGGAGGTCATAAAAACTCGACCGGGCCTATCGTTCTTTTCACTTTGTTGGATTCTTTGCCTTCAGGCGGAGAGGAACCCAGACATGGCTCCTCCGAAGGGCAGAATCTCGTTCGGGGAAAAGCAGACAAGAATTTTTGTTTGAGCTTAAGGGCTCAGTTTAACTCAATACAGTACTATTCGTGAGATACGCCAATAACTATCCTGTAATAGGAAGATACCGGAATATCACGTCGTTGTAATAACAATTACTACAAATCCACGAGTATTTAAAGTAATAAACCAAGACCTAAATCAATACAACCATGTGATACCACAACACATCAGTAACATTTTAGGTCACAACATTAACCAGCGAGATTACAGCAACAAAAAAAAAAAAAATTTAAAAATTAAAATAAATAATAAATGATCTTAACCAACCGGCTGTACGTAAATAAAATACATACATTATTTACATACATTCACTCATCTTATATCTGTCGTAGTCCCTGTGTGTTTCTATTTGCCTGAAAGGAAATCAGTGATGGACTAAGTGATTTTTCATGTTTAGATTTAAATGGTTAATTTTGTTTAGCGGTATATCAAACCTGATGTATTATACGATGACGAAATATCAATATTTTGTACGCAAATTTATCTTAATTTTTGAAGTAAGTAATGGTTTTAGGGGTACAAGTCTTACTTTTTAATCCACAGCTGGGAGAGAAGAGGTGGATTCATAACATTACAAGGGTATTTGCGCATAAGTGACAACAGCTGGAATTGAAACTCGGCTCTTCGATTAACAATTCCGAGCCATTATCCCCTACACCACATGCACATGGTATTGTCAATCGTTTGTGATTAGTCAGTCAGTTAAGTGCCATACGTGATACACACTTGGGCGATCATGTCTTGAATGAGACATGACTGACTGGGCAGAAGATTATCCCGCAGTAGGTTGCCGTTGCTTTCTGCAGTAGACTGGTTGCCGAACAAGGCTATAGAACCCAATCTGTCCTGTTATTTAACCCATAACTGGATGGAAGAGACGGATTAATACCTTCCCCAAGGGTATTTGTGCGTAAGTGAATGCAAGGAATTCAGCTGGAATTCGAACTCGGCTACCCGATTCCTCGTTCCGTGTCGATATCCACTGCACCACAACGCACCCTTTGCCAAAATTAAAGTAGCACCTCAGACATAAACATTTATATTAATCAGTTCACTCCAAGCAAGGCGATAATGTCACTGAGAGGCTGAGGACTACGAGAAATAAAGGAGAATGAAAAGACTTTAGAAGGAACAGGAAACCGAATCTTAAACATGAAACAATGGATAAGCCTCTACTCATGTTAAAAAACAGAGGAGAAATGCGAACCAGACAACAGACAAATCATTTTGTAATAATTATCGAACAATATAACACAAGGATATGGAAGTAACTCATACAAATATTTGCATATTTAATATAATCCATACAGAAGATAGTGAAGGAAAGTAAGAAGAAAAAAAAAAGGATAAAGCATCAATTGCAAGAAGACAGAATCTATGATTACTCGCCAAAAAAAAGGGCCTAATAAGCAAATTAAAAATTGCAGATACCAAAATCAAATAAGCACAGCAATTTAAATATCTGAGTATTGTTTTAACTGATAGCACAAAGTACGAAACTGGAATCCGAATGTGCATTAGGATAGTCAAAGATTCCTTACAAAAGCTAAGCAAAATATTAAGAAACAGGAAAATTTCGTTAGAACAAAGAAACGAATACTAAACTGTTACGTAATATCAGCTTTTATATATGGCAGTGAATTTTTGAAAATTTTTTCACAGATGAGAAAGAGACTTGAGGTAATCAGAAATATGGTTTTAAGAATATCATGGACTGAACATGTGAGCAACGACAAAATTTTACAGAGAATGGAAACACACACACACACACACATACACACACACACACACACACACACACAGATATCGAATCTTTTAAAGCAGAGGAAAGATGACTCGGAAAATTCAATACTCATACGACATATGCAAAGTAAAAAGGACGGAGAAAACCAACGCATAATCTACGTAGCTTGTGTGAATGGATGGTCGGAACAGGGTTTAGGTGAGATAAAATATGACAAATCTCATTAAGACCTACAAAGCACAAGAAATTGTGTTGTCAATGTCTTGAAAACGCACAACACATACAGAATATGAATATGAATATGAATATGAATATCCTCTCTCATATAATAAAGATAGTTATGTGCATATATATATATATATATATATATATATATATATATATATATATATATAATTAAATTTGTTTTTTAATCAAAATTAAATTGCGACACGGAGATCTCTGTTTCGAGATTTCTACCTCGTCATCGGGCAATGTAAGATCATTGCCGTGAAAATTATTTTCTTTTAAATGTAAGAAACAATGATATTTGAAGACAAATATTTATGTGTGTGTTCAATTTAACTAATCAGGATAGAGATTCACCTTAAATTTGAAAAAAAAGTTTAAATTTTGAGGAATACATTACTCCATGGAAGCGTTCGAAAATTTTAACGCTGCACGAACACACTGACAAGCTTTACAGAGAGATCGGGGTATTGTTGGCGTCACCCTTTCAACTTTCAGTCTTTTCATGAAGGTGAAGAAACAAACTGGATCCATCAGTCCAGAACGTAACAAAAAATGCGTTCGGAATGGAAAAATAACAGACAACGTATACGTCCCCAGGGAAAATGTGAAATTAGGCCATATCAATTTATAGACGCCACAAAAATGTACGTCATCACAAAAATTACAGAAAAATAGTCAGAGTGTATTGCTAAATCAGGTGTATAAATAAAGCATTGAAACTCAAAACCAAAGACATTGAAATTGAGGTGCATTGGAGAAAGAAAATCTGTGGTAAACACTACCGGCTATAATTATTAGGACACCCCAGTTTTAAAAAAAATTGATGTATTTCATACCATATTTAGTATTTATTGCCAAGTGGATAATTCTAAGTGAAAAGAGAATGGTTCTTTTGTTGTAATTACTTTGCAAAATTTTACAAGGCAGCCAGGAAGCCTTTGCTTCGGCTAGCCAATAAGAAGAGACTAGCATGGGTGAGAGAGCACAAAAACTGGACACCAGAAAAAGTTAATTTGATGCACATGTTATTGTGCAGTATTAACAAAGAATTATCCATTTGGCAATAAATAGTAAAAATAGAATGCAATATATCATTTCTTTTAAAAAACTAGGGTGGTCTAATAATTATGGCCGGTAGTGTATATTAAACAAGAAGAGACATGCTGAAGTAAATGTGGACAGAATTATATGCCTGCCATTCAATACAAATCCTAGAGTAAACACTACTTGTCTCTCCTATGGTACCATTCTACTTATTTTCCACAAAGAAATGTTTTTTGAGGATTTACAGAATTTTAAATAATGTTAACGATGTTTAAAAATAGCTTGTGATAGTTTGTTTAAAAATTTTAATCTTGAAATTATCATAATTAATTATTCCCTCTTTCTATTTCTCTCTAGATACACAGTCAATATCTATAAACACTATTTCGATATAGACCAGTCTCCCCTTAAATATAGTACATTTTAAACTATATACATTTGTATTTAATTTTATTGTAATGTGTGAATGAATCGTTTTAATCTGACTTCGGTCACTCTCCCATTGACACGACGTGGCCTTCCGCTGTCTTTTCTACAAATATTTTCATGGCAATTAGTTTTTAATGGGCTGTTTTCGTGGTGTATCAACTAGATGAATTTAGGTGTGCTACTAGGCTGGCAACTAGATCCCACCATTTTAATGTTGAACGAAATCCAAGCGCCAATTTTCTCGCACTGTTAAACTTCTGGTTTCTTTCTTTCCTGCCATCTACAATCTTCAAAAGTTTAAATGCCACGTCAATCGCCATCTTCTGTCTTCATGAATCCTGTTCTTTTATCGTGTTTTCCTTGAATGAATGTCTTGCTCAAGGCCATCGTCTTGCGGCCTTGGCCGAGATAGAAGTCACTACACCCCTCAAGTATTCCCTGTGCATTTGGAACCCTGGCGCAGTTTGCAGCGAAATTCATAATCTTGTCAAATAGCTGAATACTTGATGCTTCGCCAGGGCTACCAAGGACGTTTTTATTGTGACACCAACACTAGATGGGTTGCCTCCAGGCCTCATCCTATTATTTAACCCATAACTTTTCCTTAGTCCTCTTTACTAAATTCTTATTATCTTTCACTCTACGTAATCTCTTGCATCTTAGTGGTGTCATTGAATTGTGGTAAAATGATTAAAGAAAATGAAGGGTCTGCAATGTAATCTATCCTGACCTGGCATCTAGACTTCAGTCACTTTATCACTGATATGATGTAGTTTCCTACTGTCTTTTCTATAATTATTTTCATGGTATTTGTTCTGATTAGATTTTCTCCATAGTGTTTCGATTGCATAAATGTAAGTGTCCTATTAGATTGACAACTAGGTCTCACTGTTTTACAGCCACATGCAACTGCCTCTTTTATTCTAATAGTTTTCCTTCCAATTTCTTCCTTCTTTGGTATTTCAAAAGCCTTCAAAACTTTAAATGCAGCTTCAATCGTCATTATCTGCTTTTATGGATCCTGTTTCTTTTTATCCTTTTTCTCAATTCTCTTCACTAAAGTTCTTTCATTCTCTTTTATTCACTGTAAACCCCTACCCAAGGCGTCTTAGTGGCATTATCACCTTGTTTGAAGTGAAACGATTGAAAAAAGTTAGCGGTAAGTTTCAACTATAGAAGCGGCTTCTCTAATGAAAAGAAATGGCACTGATTCGATTCGATTCCTGTTAGAAGGCACAATCTTTATTTAGTAAAACTTCTTGATCTAGCCTGATTGTTATTAATTTCGATTTTTCAGAAAATTAAAGAAAATTAACAGGTACAACATCTCAAACATGTGTACCCACTAAAAATAAAGTTGACATAAATTGCATTTGCTATATGCGTACAATCACAACCGAGAACACAAATATGAAATAAATATGAAATCGGTAAAAAGTAGTAGCGATTTATAAAGTTATACAAGTTTTCATCAGTAAACTTCGACGATAGCATAATTAACTTAACTCTTACCCTATGTACAGCTTCTTAATTATTACCCCTAACAATTATCTTATGATTTATGCATGGTCAATTCAAAGTTTTCGATGGGTTAAAAATGTTTAATCTGTCGATTTATACACATGATTGATATCATTTTTAACATGCATTCTTTCTTCTGTTAAATACGGTCATGTACAAATAGAATAAAGTTGCAAATGTTTATAAGTAGGGAAATTATGAAGAATGGTTCTTTATTATCTAATAAATCTCTTTTTCTTATTTGGCGATTATCTCTTGAGACATGGACGATAGATTCAATAATGGCGGACAATCAAGATGCTGCCTTCTTTTGTTAGAAATGACAATCCGTGTAAACAAATATTGTTATAGAAGTTTTCCCTATTTCAGTTGATGTAGAGGTAACGTAGCTGGAAAATGATGCAGGAATTAGTCATTCATAGTCTCGAATCAGTTAATGACTAAAATCAGGTAATTAACGTGATTATTATTTCCTTTGATTTCTGTTGTATATTGATTTACTTCTCGCTGCCAATCAAAGACCAAAATTCAGAAATGGCATCATGGCGTTTTCCACGGCAGATTTAAAAAAAAAACAAACAAAAAAAAAACAAAAAACAAAAAAAAAACTTCAAATTTATATATAAATCTTTATAAAATATATGTAGGTTAAAAAGATTTCTTAAATAATAATAACAATAACAAGAGCAGTCAAAGACCACAAACTTACGCCAAGGCAATACCAAGATCATCCCAGCGATTAGTAAGAGATGATTTTTAAAAATAGAATAACTACAATGAATTTGATCGCTCTTAAAAATGAAAATAAAAAAAAATAAAAAAGTAAAACTCTAAAGTGAAATTAAATATTAGGCTGCCAAAATTCTGGAAGAGTTCGTTTTTGTTTTTTAATATTCGAAAGTTGTATTTTTACTCATATTTTGTGTCTTTTATCTTGTTTTTTTTTTTGCTTTTGGACAATAAATATTAAATTTATAATGATAATATTCTCGTGGAAAAAAATAGAGCGTTCAGAAAATGTAATGACATAAAGCAGTCTATAGGAGGTAATTCAGTATTTGGCATGTGAAACGATGAGAAAATATTCCCAAAATATACCTGGAAAAATAATCCAGAGACTTTATCCCGTACCGATCGAACTTAAAACCTAATCAGTTCGTACCAGTTATGAAGCCAGTCATCCCTGATAGTTCTATCCGAATACTATACAGTGGGTCTTGAGATATCTTGATCACGGAAAGACACAGCAAACAGACAGACAGAACAAACAGACAACCGCGAACGAAATAAGACCTCCATCTTAAGGCGGAGCCAATAATTGCGATTAATTATATAATAGATTTCAGTGTTTTATCTAACTTATTAGAGTTTTTTTAATATAATTTTCCTAGACTATTAGAAATCAGTAAGAAGTTATAAATTGTACCAAAAAAGCTTTTTCATACAATTATTCTTTCATAGCTCTTGTTTTAAGTTCTGTCAGGAATTAACAAATGTGTGTTAAGCGCAAATTTTGACAGATACTTTTACGTGTGGTGATATATGATCTTCCAGACAAAGACATAAGGAAAAAGGCAAAACTTAATCTAGATGAAGCGAGGATAAATACAACTTTCTCTTATTTAATACATTATTACACAAGATGTGCACGATAATGTAGTGGATATCAACTCAGAACGAGAAATCGGAGAGCCGAGTTGAATTCGTTGCAATCGCGCAAATGTTCTTGGGGAAGGTATTAATCTGTCATTTCTTCCCCCTCAGCTTCTCCAGCTATGGGTTAAATAAGAAAACAGATTGGGTTCTATAGCTTTTGTTGGCAACCAGTCTAACGCAAAAAGTAATAACAACATACTGCGGAAAAATCTTCTGCCCATTCAGTCATGTCTCATTTGAGACATGGTCGTCTAAGCGTGTATCGCGTATAACACTTAACTGACTGATTACAGAACCGCCAGTAATCACGCGTAATGATGATGTTAGATTCAATACGGTGCCTAAATACCTCAGAAAGCAAAGACTAAGCTCCTTCGAGGATACATTTATTAAGTGCAACCAGGAATAAACTTCTTTTGTGTTCAGAACTGTCACGATGGCGTATAACTAGTGGACTAAAGCAACAGAACATACTGGCTTGAATCATGGAGAAGATTCTAGTTTCACCTGCTATTTACGAGAAAGAATGAAAGAATTTACGCCGGCTTTAGCCCCAGAAGAGATCTTAATGGCGTAATTCTCCATATGAAGTTTTAAAAATATCGATCTAAGGTGCGTCTCGAAGAAAATCACAAAGTGAATCCAAGTCAGCATGCTGGTAACGGAAAGATGTCTTATAAATAGAAGGTTCTTTTTTTAATAGACTAGCAGTATAGCCCGGCGTTACTCGAGTGTAATGAAAGCTTAAAACTAATCCATGGTCCTGGAGCTCAGATTCTTTGGAAGTTGGCACGAAAGACTAAAGAGCAATAGTTGTTTCCAGTTAAAGCGAAACCGTAGACTGAAAGAAAAATGAATGGATTAAGTCAAATTTTGAGTTCCTGGTATCGATATCAAATGAGTTTTTTCGTCGTAAACTGAATTTTGAAGGCTATATAAGTCCTCTGAGTAAATGGTATCATGGCTGAGACTAAGAACTACAATTATACCCACATAGATCCAAACCCGAAGCAAAAACTAAAATAAAAGGGCTGAAAAAAATACAGACATACAGGCAGATAAACAGACACACACATCTTGCCTTTTATATATATATATTATCGATTTTCTGCAGTATTATAAGAACTACAATCTTGAAACTTCTAAATATCGTTTCTTATGTCTTTGTCTATGAGTGTATCAAATTTGATTAAAATCGGATCACTCCTTCTATAATCTGATTTTTTCGATTATCGATTTTCGATATTTATCGGGGGTACCTTGACACAAAACCTAGCTAAGAACAGTCACAGTCGCTTATAGTACAACTGTGTAAATTGTCAAGAAAATCGGTTCAGCCGTTTTGGAGTCTGTAGGTAACGGACACACACACAGAGACACGGACACAGACACACACACACACACAGACACAGACACACACACACACACACAGACAAAGTTCCATTTATAAATAAGTTTAGATGATTGGAACGAAATCTCAATAGATACTGCAAAAGGATTAGAGTTGCCAAGTGGACAGTGTTGCGAAACTAGGAGAGAAGTTAAGAAATATGTTGCTAAGTTTTGCTAGGGAGATCAGTAGGGAAATCCATTATTTGAGTATGAAAATGAGCAATGGAAAAATTGAAACCGGCATCATCAGTAACATTAGACTGTTTAAGCAAAGTGTTGTGATGTGCATTAAACTCACCGAACACGAAGATGTTCTCAAATGGATGAAGTGAGAGTGCTTTTTCTATCTAATATACCGCAGTCCTCAGAAGAGGGGCAACGCTAAAAGAAAAAGAGATAAAATGGCGGAAAAGTTATGTGCAACACTTTTGGTTGTTTAAAAAACTTAAAGATGAAAACGCGTACACTGAATTTTTTTTTACCGCTTTGTCATACATTTTCTGATATACATATATGTATTACGCATTAATCTTCATTAATGAACTGAATTGTCTCGGTGACTGGCGTGCGTATATACCACATATATATAACACGCTAAAATTTCCCTTCTCTAATTCCATGTGCCTATAGCTTATAGAGTAGGGACTCAGACTGACACCAAATCATTCGAGTTTCGATTCCGGTTGGAAGCAAGTGGAAATCTAGCCACACTGATGAGCTGTGATACAGCAAATCGGGCTTGTATGTGGATGAATAATATATTATACTTTCATTACGATTGAGCTCTCTAGAGAGGAAATTTTTAAAAAACAGTTACCGCTTCAGTGATTTACGTGTTAGTCTTCGGTAATGAATTAAGTTCTCCCAGTGACTGGCGTGTGTATACACGCTAAAATTTTCCTTCTTTATGGCTTAGGGAGCAGCGACTTCGACTGACACTAAATCGGTCGATTTTCGATCTCGGCTGGAATATATATATATATATTAATCTCGGCTGGAATATATATATATAAATTAATCTTGAGATTCTCCACAAACTCCAAACTAGGATCTGCAACGTAGTCGATCCTGACTTGTCAGCTCACCTTCAGTTAATTTTCTCACTGACGGGATGTGGCTTCCCGCTGTCTTTTCTACAAATAATTTCATGGCTTCTACACTGATAAACTTCTTTCCCTGGTGTCCCGACCACATGAATGTACTCGTGCTACTAGATTGACACCATCAAAATAGTCAAATGTAACTGGCACTTCTACTTTAGCTGATCTTTTCTCGCACTTCCTCACTGTGGATTTCTTTTCTGTATACTTGCTTCCGTGATAGCTACAATTCCCTACAGTTTAAATCCAACGTCAGTTGCCATCTTTTATCTCTCTAAATCCTGTCACGTCCCATCCTTTCTTTGGCGTCATCTGTACCCTGTTTTTTTCTTTCTGTGTAACCCCTGTGCACCAGTGGCAGCCCTTAACTTATATATATATATATATATATATATATATATATAATTTACACATCTATTTCCTATACTGCATTGAGTAATTCTCCAATTTCTGTTAGGACTTGTGGTATTGGAAATGCTGTAAAAGTTGCTGATACGTCAACATATTTTTAATTCCTGAAGACTGACAGCGCATTATGGTTGTGTTCGTAGTTGGTGTGTAGGGTTGCTTTTTTATTTCTTTATTTCTTCTGATTAGAGATTTTAACATTTTTAGACGTCTACTTTTATACGTGTGGATTTTGTTTGTAATTTCAACAATTATTTTGCTTATTAAAGTTAGTATGTTTTTTGTTCTATTTTAATCTATCTATATGTATCTAATTATTTCATTCTATCTATCTATCTATCTATCTATCTATCTATCTATCTATCTATCTATCTATCTATCTATCTATCTATTAGAGTATCAACATCCTTTTGTTAATCTGTATCTCTTTATCTTATTCTATCAGTATACCTACATTTTTGTTGGATCAAGCCAATCTTGTCACATGGCCAAACTTTCAGAGCCACGTCTGATGAACGTTTCATTATCAACGACTTGAAATACAATCAGTCTAATCACCACTGTCACAGACTTCTGACCAATAACATATAGATTACTTGTTTCAGAATAGATTGCATCAACGAAGCCGCAGAAAATTGTCTGGGATTTTCATACGATAATATATCGGATAGAACGACAGGACGCTTGTCTACTAATCTGTTCAACTCTCTAGTTCACTATTTCAAAAACCTATTTGCAAAGGATATCAGTTTTACACACACACACGCACACACACACACACAAATATATATATATATATATATATATATATATGTGTGTGTGTGTGTGTGTGTGTGTGTGTGTGTGTGTGTGTGTGTATTTAAACGAACCTAAGAGAAAAACATGAAGAAGAAAAGTAGAAAAATTGTATAACGAGAGGAAGAAAAGTGTAGAAAGAGAGGGCGACATGAATGAAAAGAGGGAGTGAAAATTGTAGAGAAAGAGGAAGAAAAAAGTAGAAAGAGGGGAGAAATGAGTAGAAAGAGGGAGTGAAAATCGTAGAAAGAGAGGAAGAAAAGAGTAGAAAGAGAGGGCGAAATGAGTAGAAAGAGGGAGTGAAAATTGTAGAAAGAGAGGAAGAAAAGAGTAGAAAGAGAGTGCGGCAAAGTAAGAACAAAAGAGGAAAATGTCAGAAACATTGAGAGCGAATTATATAAAGAGAAACAACAAAAAAGGAAAAGAAAGAATAGAGGGGAACAGAAGATGGGATAAAAGAAAGATATAGGCAGAGTATATGGGAATAAGAAACAATGAAAGAGAGAAAAAGATAGATAGATAGATAAATAGATAGATACAGTCAGGAAAAGGAGAAAGGAGAGCAGGAAAGAAAATTAGAAAGAGAGAAAGAAAAGAAAGAACGAAAAGGAGATAAAGGAGAGAGATGGGAGAGAAACTCGGGAAAGAGAAAAGGAAAGAAAAGAAAAAATAGAGTTAAAAATAACGTGATAGATACGAATATAGAAAAAATATGCAAATGATTGGCGCACAACATCGATCTTCGTCTCTTGATTAAGATATGTCTTAAGATGTGTCTTAAGATGTGTCTTAAGAGACATTGTCAAAGTGATGAATAAATAATATATACACAGGGTGCGATGAGTAGATTGTCGCTAGGTTATATTTTTTAATTTTGCGCATGCGCGTTGATTGTTTTTATTTTTGTTTTCGACTGCACAGTATAGTAGGGTCAGTTGGGCATCGTCCGTGATAAAAAGAGCACCATGACGCAGTTCACTCCACCAGAAATATGGGAAAAATATGCTATACTGCTTTGTATTCGCGCCAGAATCAAAATGACACAAAATTAAAATAACACAGAAATCCCATTTTTACAGATACGTTTATCAATATTAAACAAAATTCTTGAAATATTAAAGAGTAAATTTATTCAGTAAAATCGCCATTGGCTTCAACCAGAACATCCGGACGATTTAAGAATCACATGTAAATCTTCTAGACGGTCTCCTTACTAGTGAGTCGTGCTATAATTCTTACCTTCAGTTCATCATTGGTGTTACAAGGTGTTTTGTTGGTACTCTCGCTCAACTCAGCCCCAGACATAATAATCAAGTAGGTTGAAGTCTGAGGAGTTAGCCAGATGTATGTGGTGATGTGGTCGCAGAAATTGTCTGATAGCCATTATTGAGTTCTATTGCTTGTGTGGCATGGTGCAGAGTCCTGTTGCCAGACGTAGGCTCTTCCAGTAACCACCCCTCTTGACCCAGTACAATGCTTTTTCAATGCACCTTGATGTAAGCATCTGTGTTGAGTCTGAGGCCCTACAGGAAGCTGAATGAAGGTATAACGCCGCCATAACTAGTGACCACTCTAAACAACTTCGGAATCGCCATTAGACTCATCCAAAATTTTCCGAATCCACTGCACTATCCTGAATTAAGACTTAAAAATAAACATTTCTGATTCGACGTGAATACCTATCTCCGCTTTAAAAATGTATCGTAATGTAAACAAATATAAACATAGAATGTTACGGAAAGTTCCGAGGATTAACGAAATGTACATAATTAATTTATACGTTTGAATATTATTTTTAATAGATAATGTTCATGATATTACCTATTATTAGATATTTGTAATTAAACAGCATATATATATATATATATATATATATATATATATATATATATATATGAGAAATTTTGTTAGGAAAATGTGTGTTATTCGGCAAGATTCGAACCTGTGACCCCTAATGGGAAGGCGTCGATTGATCTGATGCGTTTTAACCGCTCAACCTCGAATGATTTCACAGTAGACGAGGCCGAATTAAGCCTTATAGATATACATTTCCGATTTCTCAGAAATACTCACCTCTGCTCTGAAAGTGTACCTTAATGTAAACAAACAATGAAAGGCTTAATTCGACTTCGTCTGTTCATATCTATCTATTTATATAATGTATTATTTTAATCTATCTGATTATTTTTATCTGTCTATCGATAGCTATGTGTGTGCCTCCATTTTAGGTATACACTGTAATTTTCAGTCGATGCTTTCAAAATAGAATGGATATTAACTAATCAAGGTTGGTTAAAATTTTATATATATATATATATATATATATATGGAGGTAAATGAAAATATATATATATATGCATAATACAGAATACTTCATAATACGTCATATTATGATGTGTATATGTGCATATGTGTGTATATGTATATATGTATATTTATATTTATCACTTATTTATATGTGTATGAACGTCTGTTTCGTTTTATTTATATTATAATTTTTTGATGTTTTTTACATGTTTTTATTTTATTTATTTTAAGTTTGGTAACGTACGTTTTTATATGTTTTTATGTTTATTTTACTTTATTAGTTTATATATTTATGTGTGTATGTGTTTGTGCAAATATATATTTTTTCATTCTTTTATTTTGTATATGTGTTCTTTTTCTTTTGTTTAATATGTAAAGTTTTTTTTGCATAAGATTGTTTTATGCGTTTACGTTCGCAGTGTGTATTTATATATGTCTATATATGTACTATTTTTACATGTATTATTTGCTTGTCTATGTGATATTTGTTATGTAAGTACGTTTCTTTTGTATGTTTTATATTAGTATATGTTTACATTTGTATGTTTATATATTTTTGTTTGTACATTTTATATTATTTATTTTCTTATGTTTTTATTATATGTGTATTTTATACTTTTAGTGTGTTTTGTTTATGTATACATAGTGTGTTTTGTCCTTTGTTACCCATTTATCGTTTGTTTTTAATTATATATATATATATATATATATATATATAGTCATCCGCAGACAGATCTGTTTCGCTGTATCACAGCTCATCAGTAAAGCTTAGACTCCGTTCGCTTCCTAATCTAGGATTGAAACCCGACCGAATTGGCGTCAGTCGGCGATTCCACCCCTAGGCCACGAGCGTCCAGTAGAAGAAGGCAGGCTTTTTAGCGCGTAATGTGTGTGTATATTGTAAGAAAGTTATGGAACACGTAGGTTTTAAACTCACTAAACTCCCACCACATTCACTTACATATCATATTACCAAAAATAAATCGTTTTCGCCATTTAATTTTTCATTTCGACTTATCACCAGATGAGGAGCAAACGTAGCTCCGAAACGCGTAGATTTTTGTGTAGTGATTCTATGCTTTTATAAACCATTGTAACAACCATTACACTATATATATATATATATATATATATATATATATATATATATATATATATATTTGTTATGTGTGTATTACATTTTTCTCTCTCTTCTAAGACCAATTATTTTTACTTTAATTTTACTCTATTAAATTAATTATCTAATTACATAAATTGATTAATTATTAATTTGATTTATTAAATAAATTGATTTGAATCTCTAGTTAAATTATAATTATTATCTAATTGAATAATTTGAATTGCTTATCTAGAAGAACTAGTTATATAATTAATTGATTATCTATTTGAATAGAATAAATTTTTTATATAGTTCTTTAAGTAGTTTTAACTGAATAAATTTAATTAGATTATGTTCATTACCCAGTTAATTTTTACTTTAATCTTTACTTTATTAAACCTCTTATTTCTACTTTACAATAAGTACTTCCACTAAATCCCTAAAAAACAGCGTAGTATGAATAAAAAGAGCCCAAACTTAATGAAAACGAACGTTTTCCATCAGAATGCTTTTTATATTGTGAAGAGAAAACATCAAAGTATATTTAATTATTTAAAAAAACATTTAATTCCTTCTAACACATTCGAAATTTTGGTAAAAAATATACTTTTGAATTGCGTTAACCGGTAACGAAATCGTTACGAGAGTTTATAATGGAAAACGTAATATTACATTACCCACTTTTTTTCCGGTGACAAACACATTAAGTTGGAAATTTTTTGTAAAAGTCAAATAATTGTCTTATTTTAATGAAACTTTCAGAACATATTCGTAAATGAATGAAATTAATTTTTAAATTATTATTATTAAAAAATTTTTGTAAAAATATTTACTTACACCTGTTACCCCACTTCACGTAAATTCATGAATTTTCCAAAAATTAAATTCTGTAGGCATTTTTTTATTAGTTAAACGCAGAACTCATTGCGGAATGTAAATCATGCATTATTTTTAAAAAACATTTAGCCATTTTTACCGAAAATTTTCTCCGAATAGCAAAGTAAAAATGCAATAAAACTATGACATTTTTTAAATTAGATAAGCTTTTAATTGCTTTAATAAATAATATAAATGTCAGACATTATAGTCTGTAGAAAAAATTTCGATTAATAATGAAATTTTAAAAGAATTGTTTTTCTTTTTGTTTTTTAATTATAATAATTAATAGAGTTTCAAAAATATTTTAAAATTATTTCCAATTCTTGTAGACGTTAGACGTTATATATATATATAAAGTAAGAACGTGAATTTCTTCAACCTCTGGTGTGACATTTTATTAAGCAACCGTTAAATGAATATGATGCTTATATTTACGTTTTATTTTTGATATTTACATAGTACAGTGGGTTCTAAGAAAGATTTAATCTCAAAAGAAAAACACGACTGGTCGTTGACTGATAGGAACAAGATTTTGGAAAGTGTAAAAAATGTATCACAAAAATCATAGAGTAATCCCAAAATAAAATAAAATACATTGGCAATTGTTTGATATATTACCGTGAACGTTAGAGGTAAATGTCAAGTGCATCCGGCCGTGGGTGATGTTAACAAAGGACCAGTGTGGTTGACAGATACATCCGGCCATAGATAAAAGTCAAACAAGGACAAGTGTGGTTGACAGACATATCCGGTCGTAGATGATATCAACAAAGCGACAACCCGAAAATGCAAAGCTGCGTGGGAGTTTTACGACTATATAAAGTCTAGAAGTATTGGCTGAAGAAAGAGAGATCCACGCTGGCTTCCGACTTAGACGGCCTCTTCATGTGCATGATCTGTCTCTGGCTGCCCTTCTACTTCACACAAGCGTCATCTACGAAGAATAAAACTATAAGATTATATTTTTATATATACGTGTTCATCGTTATTTATCCAGATCTAGTAGCAGTATATAACAAATGTTTATTACTGTGTGCTGAGAACGAACCCATCGTTGGGAATTGTAAACTTGAACAACAATTGCAGAGAAATAAAGTATATTAAATATACTCTAAATGTAAGAACAAAAAAAAAATCTGGCTTTAAAAATTTCACGAGAAGATTTGAGGAAAAATTAAAAGGTTAATAATCAAGAAAAATGTATCGACTGATAAGAAAATATTGGAGTGAGTGAGAGAGTTTTGTTTAACGGCATATCAACACCTCTGTGGGTTATTTAATGCCAAAAAGGTGGGGGTTTAAGGTATTTTTTTAATGTTCGGTTATAGTGAGAAGGTTGATTTAGTCAGATTTAATGATTTTTTTGTTTTTATTCTTTTTTATTTTAGAAAACTGAAAATGTTTCCTAGTTTTATATTCAAAAATGTTTTGCTGAAAATATTTTTTCCTTAAAAAATGTGTTATGGTAGTATTTTTCCTTCAAAAATGTATTGTTGGTAATATTTTTCCTTCAAAAATGTATATTTTTTTCTATAAAAGTCTATTTTTATGTATATATTTCTATAAAAGTGTATTTTTATACTTTCATAGTATTCTGACCCCAGTTTGGGGGCTAACTATTTGCTCATAGCTGGGACCCTAACAGCTGCTACCACTTCGGATCAGAGTGGACCCGAGAACAATAGCAGTTAAGAGGTGGTTCCATGCTCCTCACAACCCCACCCAATCAGAGGACTTGTTGCCGGATGCAGTTTACCGCCATGCCCAGTACCGAAAATATTGTAGAAAAAAGAAGAAAAAAAAAAAAGAAAATTGGTTTTGAATGGAGAATGTAAAAGAAATGAGCAGAACGATAAGAACATTATCGAAACTTAAGCAACTAAACTACATCATTTTAAGTGAACATCAGAAACAGAAAAAAGCAAAATAATATTTTTTTTAAATCACGCTGGAGTATAAGTTATAAATGAAACATTGTAATTAATTAAATTTTAAAGGAAATTATTTTGTCTGAGTAAGGTACATCGTAGGACCACACAATAGGTAAACAATAATTTTTAATAGCAGGTTGGATTTTTTTAACTATTTCATGAGTAAAGGGGCTGGAATGTTTATGTTAGAATTAGGATTAAACAATTATGGTATATTAAAGTATATTGTAGTTAAGAAAACTAATTAAGTATTGCGTGGTTCATTATTTTTGTAAAATATTTTTTAATTTTTAAGTTATGTTAGAGCATAAGTTATAAGCGAAACATTTAAATTTTTTAAATTTTAAAAGAGAATTATTTTGTCAGGGTAAGATTGTGGGAACTTACCTTATTTAAATGGGCAGACAATTTTCAATAGCAGGCTGAACTTCAAGGTTGTTTCGTTTTTTTTTTTTTTTTTTTTTTTTTGCTGTTAAAGATTATTGATTATTTTAAAAATTTTCAGTTGTTTAAAAATTTCATTTGCCCGTTAATAAAAATCCCTGTTGTACATTTGAAAAAAAACAAAAAAAAAACGCTGGAAAATCAGTTATTATAAATCACCTGAAGATACCGAATGGTTGAAACCTAGGTTGCGGAAATAACTCGTTTCCAAATGAAAAATATTCAAAAGCTGTACAATATAAATGTATTGAGGACTTTTTAATCCAAATGGGTACTGTTCTAATTTAATTATGACCAAAATCTAATTATATATATATGTATATTTGGATTATTATTTTTTGTCGTATGTCTTAATGTAATGTACTCAATAGTAGGTACATCAATATATATGTTGCCGTCATTTTAGACGGCACGGGCCTACTTGTATTCAGTATATTTATTTAAAGGGCGGACAAGGCAGTGTATGTTTTACCGAATTTTATTTTTGTGTTAAAAAATAATCGATCTAATTTCTGGACCTTGTCCCATCTACTTCGGGTTTTTAAACATTTAAATGAGTTTGAAGAAAAGAAACGTTTTGAAATATTTCGAAAGTAATAGCAGCAGCAAATGTTTTAGAAAATTTAAACTAAAAATTATGTTGACCTGCAGGTGGAAGATTTAAACTAATTTGCGTTCTTCTGTTTTATTTTCGTGGTTGGACAGAGAAGTTTTCAGCATATTTATATCCGTTTCTTCATATCTATCTATCTATCTATCTATCTATCTATCTATCTATCTATCTATCTATCTGTTTTGGTGCCCTATTTATAGGAATGAACTCTTCCTCCATCAATATAATACTACCGGTGTGACTTCCAAACGCAGCTGTGACGCAGTCTATAGACAGTCGAGACGCAGCGTAACTATACCGTTCGGACTTACACTTCTATTTGCTGATTACTAACACTTATTGTAGATATGTTCTGTTATTCTTATACAATTTTTGAACCTACCTTCTTGTTTCCGTGTCTTCCTTCCTAGCCCTAACAGGTCACAACAATTTGGCGACGAAGATTTCGCCAATACACTACACTATCTATCTATCTATCTATCTATCTATCTATCTATCTATCTATCTATCTATCTATCTCTGTTCCTATCTATCTATTAGCGTCAGCATATACTTGATATATACTATGCCCTGTCAAGGTTGACAACGAGTGTAACATCTTTATGCAGTTATTCATTTTTAGATGGTAGTTTTTGAAGATTGATTCGTTCAAAGGTAAATAAACTTCAATGTCAGAAATATTTATTTTGATAGGGCAAAGCGGATTCCTGCATCTTTGGAAAACTATAACCTTCGAAGTGAACATTAACAGTTTTCGCCAATATTAGAACTTGAATGGCCGAATTTGTTTTTCGCTAAACTCGCCCTTTCCTACACCACACTTGAAAATGGCGCCTAATTAAACCTCTGCATTCACCTATCAGCCATTTTATTTGTGTATTTGTAGAAGTTCCTATATCTGTCAGTGTGCATCGGCGCCGACTTCACGATATCATTCGCTGGTCGAGGTTTAAAAAGTTTGGCGCCAATTATGTGTAATTTATCTGAAATAATTTTTAATGAAACGATTCGAATTGATCTGGTTTGTCTAAAATATTTATATAGCGAGGAAGAATCAACAGAAAAGTAAATTGATTTGGAACTAAATTGGTTTTCGGTGGGAATTTCCACTGAAAACTATGGACAGATGCCAAATCGAGAAGAAATATTTGTATGATTAGATATTGTTTAAAAAGAGACTCTTTACTCTCATCGAATGTGATGTTAGTGTAGATATATTTACTAAACTTGTAGACAAATATATTTGAACTGTACGCCCCAGTCGTTTTTAGGCTATTTATGACTGTGTCTATGCAATACTATAAATTTATTATGAACAGAAAAGATTTACACTAATATATATATATATATATATATATATATATATATATATAACTTATGAACTAGAAAAAAACCGGGGTGCAGATTAATATTTTGATATTTCCTAATCTCTTCTTCTTCTTCTTCTTCTTCTTCTTCTTCTTCTATGTGCCATGTCCTTTCAGGACGTAGGCGATCATGGCTTTCCACATCTCCCTGTCCCTGGTGGCTCTTAGCACGCTTTCTCCTGTTGCACCATGCAACCCTCGTTCCGTCATCCACTTGATTAGATCCTTCAAATATGTTATCCGCTGCTTTCCCCTGTCTCCTTTTCCCTCTATCTGGCCTGTTAGTAACAGGTTCTCCAAGCCCTCCTTCCTCATTGCATATCCCAGGAACTTTAGTTGTATGTTCCTGATGCTCAGTATTAATTTTCTTTTCGTCTCCATCCTTTCTAAAACCTCGTCATTGCTCACATGCTCGGCCATGATATTCGCAGCATCCTTCTGTAGAACACATTTCAGCTGCTTCAAGTTTTTTATTCATCTTCAACGATATTGTCCAACATTCACTGCCATATTGAAGAACCTAATCTCACCTTTCCTAATAAAATCCCTACTTCCCCAATTCAACAGATACAGCAAACATATAAAAAAATAAACCGGTTAAATCTATCATTTCAACGTCTTATACCATAACAATCGAAACAATATACTTCATATGAAAAAAATACCTTTGAGTATGCAAAATGACGTAATTAAACATCTAACAATTTTCAGTTGATTAATGAATAATTATGAGCATTATATAATTTTCTAATAATCAACAACATTGTGTTTTTGTTTATAGTTAGTTTATTTCAAATAAGTTAATTTAGATTTTTGCCTTGATAAAGTCCGTCAGTGGATGAAACGCGTCGGCTAAAACTAAATACAGTTTTCTTCGTCTCTCTTTGTTTTAGTCAAATTGTTCCTCTCTGCAGATATTATCTGAGAATATTTACACATCGTATTATATATATATGCGGTGTAGATATAGAAGAATGCAAAGGAGTATCCTGTATATAAAGTGGTGGGATAACTTTCTAGGAGAGCTCTAAATATATATGTATATAAACACATATGGAGCAAATATATGTAAAAAATTAAGACAGACACGTTATTCCATGGTTAAGTGGAAGTATAGGCCTATTTCAGACGAACCATCTTCAGCTTCCGTCTTTATTGTACAGAAGATTTTACACGAAATTTACTGAAATAGGCCTATACTTCCACTTAACCATAGAATAACATGTCGGTCTTAATTTTCACACACACACACACACACACACACACACACACACACACACACACACACACACACACGTATGTGTGTGAGTGTATGTGTGTGTGTGTGTGTTTATGTTAATATTTGCGCGTTCGTTCGTGTGTGAAAATATTTATTTCTGTGTGTGTGTGTGTGTGTATTGATATAAATATGTATGTGTTTGTGTAATCTTTGTTTTTTACTTATGCGTGCTACTGCGTGTCAATGCACATATATATTTAACGGAGCCATACAAGGCAATCCACCTATAATTCTAATTCTAATTATTTCCCTTGTATAACTGACAAATATTTGCCACAGGTCAAAATGCCATCGTATAAAAACTATAATTGACTGGACAGACAGAAATAGTGTTCTACGCACTTTGCAGACTTCTTTCCTCTTAGGTACCTTTCCCTTCTCACCCCACAAAAAAACAAAAAACAAAAAAAAAACAGGAAACGAAACGGGTAATGATGAGATTGAACCGAAATGATAGCCTAAAAACCTCATTCCTACCTTTCCTTCTCTCAACAATTAGAAACGAGAGAAATGTAGAATTCGTTTCAAAATTTGCGCATCAATATCTGTAATCACTAGCCTTGATGTCCCTATCTAATTATTCCTTTTTTTTGTTTCAGTTTTTATTCTTCAGAGAGTTGATTTTTCTATCTAAAAGATCGATACCTTTAACATTGCCAGCTTCCTTCCCAGGTCCCCTTTCCATACAAGCCCATCCTCTCGTCATCTCTGTCTCATCATACACAACAAAATAAGAACGCATACAAAATATATTTACTATTTATAAATTTGGCACCCGTTCCTTTCAAAATTTTGCTTGAAGCTTGGAGTTGTTCCCAAAATCAAGATATTGAAAACCTAGTCAAAAAAAGCTATAGAGGAAAACAGCATTTGACCTTTGACTTCGGTCGTAACAAACCAGAACGGATAAACGAATGAACAGCAACAAGAAAAAGAACAAGAGTCGGTGTTCAAGTTCACATAGATCTTTTCTCTCCATTTTATATCTAGGTCATACTATAACTCATGTCAATATAATATAATATAATATAATATAATCCTCTCCATTATAAAAAAGACCGTTGTATGTATATATATATATATATATATATATATATATATATGTGTGTGTGTGTGTGTGTGTGTGTGTGTGTGTGTGTGTGTGTGTGTGTGTAAAAATTAAGACTGACATGTTATTCTATGGCTAAGTGGAAGTATAAGCCTATTTCAGTAAATTTCGTGTAAAATCTTCTGTACCATAAAGACGGAAGCTGAAGCTGGTTCGCCTGAAATAGGCCTATACTTCCACTTAACCATGGAATAAGTGTTTGTGTTAATTTTTACTTATATTTGCTCTATATGTATTTATAAACATATATGTTTGGAACTCTCCTAGAAAGTTATTCTACCACTTTATATACAGGATACTCCTTTGGATTCTTCTATATCTACACCGCATATATATATATATATATATATATATATATATATATATATATGCAATTTGTTATATATATTATATTATTTATATATTATATATGCGTTGTACTTATTTGAAAGCGCTCAATATCAGTGACAGAACTAACCTATCTGACTGAATATGTTAGCTCTACCACTGATATACAAGCTCACACCTATCTAACTGCATATTTTTTTTAATCATTTCACCCCGAGTAAGGCAGAAATGCCACTGATGAGCGGGGGGCTACATAACTGTAAAAAGATTAATTAGAAAAGAGTGAGGAGTACAAACTAGTTAGAAAGGAGCAATAGAAAGCTGAGAATTCAGGTGCGATGACAGATACATAGGTGGAGAGAAAGGGAAGGTTATACGGAGGTGGGGAGAGAGCTAGAGTCCAGTGGTTAATAGATGAGTATTGATATTGCATTTACATTTCTGGAGGTTGTAGCCGTCAGGAAGGCAAAAATATGGGAGCGAGTTCCACAGGCGGGAAGTGCGAGAGAAGAAGCTGCAGGAGTAGAATTGTTTGCATTTGGCTAACCTGACAGGGAATGGGTGGGACCCAGTTGCCAGTCTGGTTGCACGAGTAAACACCTGTTGAGAAGGCACCAGTGACTTAAGTTCGTCCGAGCAGAAGCCATGAAAGTATTTATAGAACAGACAAAGGGAGGCCACATTTCGACGGTGGGGAAGTGGCTGCAGACGAGCCGCCAGATCAGTACCTATCACATTACAGACTCTCCTTTGAAGCCTGCCGAGAACACTGAGGAGAACGGCAGGGGCGTCTGACCATAAATGGCAGCAGTACTCCATGCACGGACGGATGGTTGACTTGTATATGTGCAGGATGGATTCAGGCGGAAAAACATCCTGGATCGACATAGTGACCCAACCTTCTTAGCAGTAGATTTAGCTATGGATTCAATATAGTGGTTCCATTTGAGGTCTGAGGAGAGGGTAAGTCCGAGGAGGCGTAGTGTGTTGCTCTCAGGGAGAATCGCTTGGTCCATGCTTATGGGAGGCAGGAGAGGTTGCCTGTGATGGTTGACAGACAACAGCTTGGTCTTAGACGCATTGAAGTTGACAAGCCACTTCTTGCCCCAATTCACCGCAGAGTGTAGATCCTGTTCAATGTTAGCAGCGAGATTATGTCTGTCCGCCACGACAGGTTTCTTACTGGTGCGGGAGTATATTGTGGTGTTGTCTGCGTAGATGCCTACTTGGGAACTGATCTCATCTGGGAGGCCGGTGATGAAAATAAGGACGAGCGTCGGGCCCAGGAAAGAGCCCTGTGGGACACCAGCATTCGTGCTGTAGGATGAAAAGGCATGCCCATTTAAAACAACCTTCATTTTGCGGTTATTTAAAAAAGATTGGATTAGGTCAAGCAGGCGACCGGTAATACCGTAACCCCGTAGCTTGCATAGGAGGCCAGAGTGCCAAACCCTGTCAAAAGCCTTGGAGATGTCCAGAACAACCGCGCGAGCCTCGTCAGACTCATCAAGAGCCTGGAGCTTGTACTCCGTTACGGTTGTTAGCAAGTCGGCCGTGGACCTGGCAAAGCGGAAGACATATTGCCTGCCAAGAAGAGTTATTTATATCTTTCCCTCCTGGCACACTTATAAAGGGAGACAACAGTGAGGCAGCGTCGACTCAGTTCATTGTTTTTTCTACTAGTCATTAAAGTTGACTACCAGTTATGAAATCTCTGACTACGTGTTTGCTCTTTGACAGGACCTTATTATTTTGTTTTTTGCAATAATTATATCGTCTCGAGGAGTGAAGAATATATATATATATATATATTATATATATAATCTAAATATATATATATATATATAATCTAAACCTATTTATAAATGGAACTTTGTCTCTGTGTGTGTGTGTCTGTGTGTGTGTATACGTTACCTATAGACTCCGAAACGGCTGAACCGATTTTCTTGACAATTTACACAGTTTTACTATAAGTGTCTGCGAGTGTTCTTAGCTAGGTTTTATGTCGAGGTATCCCCGATAAATATCGAAAATCGATAATCGAAAAAATCGGGTTATAGAAGGAGTGGTCTGATTTTAATCAAATTCAATACACTCATAGACAAAGAAATAAGAAACGATATTTAGAAGTTTCAAGGTTGAAATTCTTACAATAGTGCAGAAAATCGAATATATATATATATATATATATATGAGGCAAGATGTTTGTGTGTGTGTCTGTTTATCTGCCTGTATGTCTATATTATTCAGCCCTTTTATTTTAGTTTTTGCTTCGGGTTTGACTCTAAGTAGGTATAATTGTAGTTCTTAGTCTCAGCCATGATACCATTTACTTATTTAGCCTTCAAAATTCAGTTTATGACGAAAAAAAAACTTATTTGATATCGATACCAGGAAATCAAAATTTGACTTACATCCATTCATTTTTCTTTCAGTCTACAGTTTCACTTTAACTGGAAACAATTATTGCTTTTTAGTCTTTCGTGCCAATGTCCAAAGAGTCTGAGCTCCAGGACCATGGATTAGTTTTAAAGTTTTCATTACACCCGAGCAACACCGGGCTATACTTCTAGTATATATATATATATATATATATATATAGCCTCTCTATAATAGTAAAGAACGTTATGTATTTATATTATAATTATATATAATCCTCTCAAATATTTTGCCGTCATTTTTGACGGCAGGAGTACACTCGTACAATATTATAATATAAGAGATAGAATATACGAATGTGTCATTTTTGTGGATTGTCAAACCAAAATCTTTGTCGTGTCGTGCTAAGGAATAAAGGAGGAAAAGAAGAATAGATTGAGTGATCGATTTTAATTGCTTATCAAACCATTGCCAGAAAATATTTTTGTATTGTAAGAATCTTTTTTTTTTTTTTTTTTTTTTTAGATAATAATGCTTTAGTAGCTCAGGACCTTAGTAATTAACCAATGGTAGAGTAGGGTATAAATGTATTCATTGGGTGTATACCGGACGTTACGGGAATTTGAACTTTGCTTAGCTTCAGTGATTTTACGGGAGCCAGTGCTTTAACGTGATGCAGCCGTAAGTCCCGAAATGACAAGAAGAATGGTTTCAAGAATAAACTTTTAGCTACGCTCCACACACACACACACACACACACACACAAGAAACCTTATCAGAATATGTTGGAATGTCAGGTTTAAGTCTGCTGTAACACTTTCATGAAGGCTTACTAAGCCTACTCTGACATGAGAACATAGAAAGTTAATACACAGTGAGTATCGAACTCACAGTACTAATGATCAGCGGTAATACTTTGTTAACCATCACATGGCGGCGATGCATTCTAAAAAAGTAGTATGGCGTTGTAAGATTAGGCGAACTTTTGTATACCCCTACCCCACAAAACGGGAAAAGACTGACAATATTCTTTTGCATGGGGATGATGCTATTATGTATGTATCTGATATTATGTAACACAGACCAATTCAAACATGATAATGAAATAAATTATCTATTATAAAAAATTCAAAACTGCCAACCTCATTATCAATAATGAAAATTTACCTGCAAAATCTAAACTGCAGAGAACCAGTGTCTTTGTAGAACTGTGTTCTTCAACTATTCAAATCCCTAAACAATTACATTGGCTATACGACCACAAAATTAACGAGAAGATTTTCTCACAACAGTTCCATCCGACCTCATTTAAACACACATCAAGATCTTCCAGGACCTACCCGTGATATCCTCGTTGATAATTTATGCATAATAGCATCATCCGCATGCAAAAGAAGATTAAAGATAATGGAGGTATTACTAATGAAAAAGAGAAATTCTACAATTAATAACATCAATAATGAACACGGTAACAATGTTTTTACTGTATTCGGAATTTAACATACACAAAACTCTATATGCATAAATTTTCCACATGTTTATTTATAATTAAAACAAAATTAATTCTTGATAATGGCTAAATGTATAGCCGAAAGCGCTTGAAAGTACAAAAGCTTTGGACAATTTTATATAATTTGCGTTCCGAAGAGAAAAAATTATACGAACACATGAAAAATTATATAAAAAACTTAATGATAATACATTGTCTATCATTTTTAACGAAATATATATATATATATATATATATATATATATGTGTGTGTGTGTGTGTGTGTGTGTGTGTGTGTGTGTTGGATGTATAATTGTATCCCAAACAAAGTGAAGATGAGTCAAAATGGAAAATTTTTAAAGACGTTTTTCACTGGATAAAAGCTTATGTTCTCCTTGGCGTCATCAGTTCCACTAAAAGTAGGAAGACAAAACTGTATATTAGGAGAGTGTCTTGCGATCTCTAGAGTTATGTGATTTATGACTACCAACTTATCCTCGTTAATTTAATCAAGTTTAAAACTGATAGTCATCATCCAGAGTTGATTCCCATGTCGATACTGTCTATATGCATATATTAACTTTGTAAAACTGATACAGCATACTTTTTTCTTATATGTATAAAATGTCAGACATTATATATATATATATATATATATATATTTTAAATTATATAATTACTATATTTTTTTTAATATAATCATATCGCCCCAAGCAAGACATTTTTACTGCCACTGTTTAAATAGGAGGAAAGTTAGGAGAAAGCGTGACAGATTATAGGGGGTGTAAGGAAGTGGGTAAGAGAAGGATGAGAATACAGATGAGAGTAGAGTGGACGTAGAAAGGAGTATGAGAGAGCGGATGCAGGTTAATGAGATAAGAGATGACTATTGACTATACATTTAAATTCTTGGATATTTTAGCTGTCGGGGAAGCAAGTAAACGGAAGAGGATTCCAAAGTGTGTGAATATATATATATATGTGTGTGTGTGTGTGTGTGTGTGTGTGTGTCTGTGTTCTCTTTGGCATCATCATTTCGACTGAAAAAAGAAAAACAAAACTATATATTAGAAGAATATTTTATGATCTCTTAGTATGAGTTGGTTGTTGTAAATCCTATCAATTACTCTAGCTTATCAACGTTCTGGCTTGACACTTGAAGAGCGTCTGTTTGTCTCCGTGCTTATGTGTTTTATCTATATCTGTATCAGAGACGTTCCTCCACATTTTCTCCAATTGTCTTTTTATTTTTTATATTTGGCATTTGTCACCCAGTATTATCCTCTGTGGTGCAGTGAGTATCGGCCAAGTTCGAATTCCAGTTGAATTCGTTACATTCACTTAAGCTTCTCTATCCATCTATGGGTTAAATAGCAGGAAAGATTGGGTTCTATAGTCTAGGTTGGCAAACAATCTATTGTAGAAAGTAATATAAACCTACTGCGGGAAAAATCTTTTGCCTAGTCAGTCATGTCTTTTTTGAGACTTGATCGCTCAAGCGTGTATCACGTATGGCACTAAACTAACTGATTATTCTTTTGATGACACAAAACCATAGTCAAGGCTCAAGGGTTCTTTCTGTGCCTCATTCACATTTTCATGTTGCTATTTTATTATTCTTTATTAATATTTTAATAAGATTATTAAATTCAAATAACACTGTTTTCAATCACTTCAAAAGTATTACAAGCACATTCAGTCACCACAACCGAAAAATTGAGATCAGCTCGATTGTGACGTGGCGTCATAAAAGTAGTCCTATGTAGGTCATCCGTTAGTGAGACCGGCAGTAATGACCGGTTGTAAACGAAAGAAAATAACTTAGAAAACCTTTTAAAATTACGTTTTTTTTTAAAAAAAGAAACAGGTAAGATTGTATACTGAACATTATTTAATATTCATTCTTTTCTAAATAATTATTAATAATAAAAAATTGTTGCTGAATGCAGCGTTAAAGTAAATAAACAAAACGTAACGTTACATTTCATTAAAATTTAAAGACTGAAATTCGTTCATTTTAATCGTTTCAAATTTAAAAACATTTCTTTTTAGACTTTTAATCAGCATTGTTTTGATTTGCATGTTTTTATTTCGATTTAAATAACTATTCTGTAAAGTTACAATATCCTAAGTGATTATTACTCATAGACTACAGCAACAAGTGAATTATGAATTTGGAAACAAACAATAATTGAATAAAGAGACATACAAATTACAAGTAAATGATTAAAAAATAAAACAATTGAATATAAATAAAAATCAAATAAATTAAATACAAACAAATATATTTAAAAAAATGGAATACTAGGTTAAAGATACAAAATGTAAAGACTAACAATTTATTCATAACTTTAATTGTTTCAAATTTGAAAATAATTTTTTTATAAAATATAATCAGAATTGTTTTAATTTGTATGTTTTATGTCAGTTTTAACAATTATTCTGTAAAGTTACAATATTGTAATTATTAAGTGATTATTACTCAAATACAGCAACAACTGAATTATGAATTAGGGAACACAAATGATTGAATAAACAGACAAACAAATTACAAGTAAATGATGACTAAATAAAACAATTCAATATAAATAAAAAACAAATTAAATGCAAACAAGCAAATAAATTAGATACAAACAATAAATAGATTTAAAAATCAAATAATACTTATAGAAAAATAGGTTACAGATGCAAAATGTAGCTGAATGTTTGAAGTGTTCTTTTTTGCTTAACTTGTTACTTGTAATATTATTATTTTTCCTAAAACAAAACTTATTTAAAAGAGCATTTGTAGAGCTCTAGACAAACAGACTTTCTAGTTTTCTATATTGTGGCCCTCATCACAAGTGTCAACATTAAAAAGACGCTCATTATCTACCAAAACTTTCAATATTATATGCAAGGCTAATTTCAATTCTTCTTTGCAATACTTGGTCAGTTCTAATAATGTATAGGTAGTATGATGCAAAGCAATGAAAGTTGCTTTTGTTAATTTGCCATTTCTTCCAGAAATGCTATTTCAAGATTCTAACTAGTCACAGAATACAGAGAGAAATCTAAAAGTTTCTTTATTTATTCTAAGTGGATTACAGTATTTATTTCTATGCTGAAAGCGTTTATATGGTATTTTTACATTCATTATTGTCCGCCAAATATAAAATATATGTTTATATATTCTGCAAAATTAGGCAAGCATTTCTGTTTTCCTAAGGTCAATAATCCCTGAATATTATACCCATTAAAATTTGCAGAACTAAATTAACATTTTGCTTTCAAGATTAATAGGAGAAAGTTCCTTTCATGTCAATATTTCAAAATTGACTGAGATTTCAGAACATGAAGCTTCTCTGTAAGTGGGGCAGTTCGGATACTATTTGATTCATGATTTCCATTGTGACAAAAGTTTGGGAACAGCATGCATTTACGTGTATCTTTTTACCAAGCTCAGTGTTTCTAATGCATTTTAATATAAGGACTGAGTTGAATAAGAAAAAAAGAGGTCAAGATTTTATAACTAGCTTTTTTATTTATAGCTTACTTCCTCTAAACCAATTATTATATGTTTAGCAATGTCAAATAATATTTCAGCATTAAGACATTTAGTTGGCTTAACATTCACAACAACCTTATACTGTGAGAATACACTGCTAACCATAAAAGAAAAAGTGCTTGTTGCAGCTTCATTGCTGTTGTCAGATAAGTTAACAATATTACCACCCTTATAATCAAAATTAGGTTTTAGATGAATTTCATCAACAAGTAAAGATACTGTAGTGTCATTCTGCACTAGTAACTTAAATTTATTTTTAATATACATAAGAAAATTGTTATGTTGCTCTATAAAAGGATTCATATATTTTGATAAGGTTAGTCTTTTAATCGTTGAATAGCTTGGTAAAATTATATTTTTGCTGTCTCTTTATAATCTGTACCCTTTAGGGGAGCAGTTATATAACAATGAAGAAAATATCATTTCTGTTTAATAATCAAGCTTAAACAACCCACAATTCCAAAGCCATCACCTATCTAGGTACTGCCAAGGCCCGACTTTGCTTAACTTCAGTAATCGTACGAGAAATGGTGTTTCAATGTGATATAGTCCTAAGCCCAGACTTAATGGAATATTGTACTCGTATGTCTTGGGTATGCTATAACATCAGGGTCGAACAGAAACAACTGTTCTGACGGCGTCCTGTAACAAATTTTAAGTGAAAGAACCTTGTTCTTTCTCTAGTAATTTTAGCTAACGTTTTTGATATCTTAGTCCAATAGTCTCTGTTTTATCATGTTTCACATCTAGCTCCATTTGTGTGAATTTTTCAACATCTTTCACAATTGTCATCATTTTGCTTACGTAATCCCTAGAGAACGAGAAATCGGGGAGCCAAGTTCGAATTCCAGCTGAATCCATTGCGTTAATTAATTGCAAATACCCTTGGGAAAGGTATTAATCCGTCTATTCCTTCCAGTTATGGGTTAAATAAGAGAACAGATTGGGTTCTATAGCCTTGGTCGGCAACCAGTCTAACGCAGAAAGCAATGGCAACCTACTGCGGGATAATCTGCCCAGTCAGTCATGTCTCGAGAAAGACATGATTGCCCAAGCGTGTATCACGTATGGCACTTAACTGACTGAATCCCTAGAGTCTATTGTCACCACACACACACACACACACACACACACACACACACACACACACACACACACACATTAGGTTTATTAATGACAACCGATTTATCAAGCCGTAAAGAATCCAAAACAAAAAAATGTTTATGTCATCAAATAAATTCAGCCCGATCTAGACATTTACAGGCGTAAATATAGGCATAATCTTTGAGGTATGTATTAACTGAACTGGACCTACTTTCTGATGGATATTCTGTTTATCTTGGCCTTAATATTGCTTGCTCAAATAGAATTGTTCTATGTCACAATTAATAAAAATCAAGTTTCTCTTTTCAAATGTTCTCTTCGTATCCATAAAATAACATCTGCAATTCCATTTGGTTGACATTTTTGTGTTGTTTACCTGATCGATTTTCGCTGTTTTGGGAGTTTTTGAATTTAGATCGGTTCTCTTGTTCTTTTTGCTCCAAGTTGCCGCGATCAGTTTGCCCACAAAGCTTTTCATAGCCGAATCGACATAAACTTCAAAGTCTTTTACAGACTATGTTTGGAATATTGATCCCACCAATTTGCTTTCTTCTGTACGTGTGTTCTACTGATTAGATGTGTATAATGTTTTAAAGCTGAAAATGAGTCAACTTGATAAGCATCAATAGTTTAGCAATGATCTTGTTCATGATTTCGTTACTAATCCAGTGTTAATTCGCCTCTTTATTCCTTGTTCTATCTTCCAAGTTTTTTTTATATCATTAGCATGCATTTTTAAATCCAAGTCAGTCAGTTAAGTGCCATACGTGATACACGCTTTGGGCGATCATGTCTCGAAAGAGACATGACTGACTAGGCAGAAGATTATCCCGCAGTAGGTTGCCATTGCTTTCTGCGGTAGACTGGGTGCCGATCAAGGCTATAAAACCTAATCTGTCCTATTATTTAACCCATAACTGGAGGGAAGAGGTGGATTAATACCTTTCCAAAGTGAATGCAAAGGATTCAACTGGAATTCAAACTCGACTCCCCGATTTGTCGTTCCGAGTCGGTATCCACTGTACCATAACGCACATCCGTACCACAACGCACATTCAAGTAAATCCAAGTAATTTGTACAATTCCCAATCGTTCACCGTTTTTACCCAGTTGTGTTTATTTTTTAATAGATCCACTTCTATTATTTTTAAATTAGTCTCTATATCCAGGCAGTATTTACTATTCTATGTTAGCCTTAATATTAAAAAAATACATTGCCTTCTGCTAATAATAAAAACATTCAATATCCCCTGTCGATCCCTGTCCTGATATATGCAATTTCTTTCCGTATAAATTTTTGTGTAGTTTTTCTTGCCAATTTTTCTTGTTTTCGGAATTTTTTATTTCACATTGGTCCACTTATCGCTGATAGCTGTCATGGTCGATTCTTCATTATTCTGCATTTATAAAGTTCTCATGTTCTTTGCTAGCCGAATCGATGTAAACTTCAAGATGAGGAGTATTTTTCTTTTCACAAAGACAATCTAAGGAATACTGGTATCGGTAAACAGAGCTGTTTGTTCGTCTCTGCGAATGCGTTCCTGTGAGTGTGTCTGTTTCTTTAAAGTTGAATAATATCTCCGATGAACTTTCGACGCACGGATAGTTTATTCGTAATACTTTTTTTATAGTTTTATTTGCTAATTCAATTTGAAAAACATTAAAATAAGAAATGCTCCTAGAACCTCATAATCAGTTTGGAAGCACGCGTAGAGTTTATTAAATGCATTAGAATTATCATTCCGTGCAAGTATTAGATATGCTGTAGCGAAGCAAAGACTTAAATCAAATCTAATTTGCTTAAATTTCCTTACTGCATATAGTATGTGAAAAGGTATTATTAATATCGTTAATTTAAAAAACGACTATCAGATTATATTTGCCTTATATTGGGATACTTATGTAAAATAGTAACTTCAGTGTAGAAATACCACATTCTGTCTCCCTCATACAATAATTTATAAATGCTCACTCTTGATATGTAGGTGAAGATCATTCACAGTATAATTAATACACCTGTAATTTACCTTATATATTTCTCATAATTATGTACTCCAAGCTTTCTCGAGTGTGTTTTAAGTACGAGGTATGAAAATTCTTGGAATGACCTGTGAAATCAAAATTGCATGAACTGGTTACTATTAGCTGCGTTCACCCTCAATATGACTCCCTTGAAGACGGTAAGGTCATTGTTGGAAACATTCTTGGAACTCATTTTTTTTTTATCGTTTCACCCAAGCATGGCGGTACCACCACTGATGCACAGGGGGCTATATAAGAGAGTAAAAGTTTAGGAGTTTAGGCAGGCGGAGAGTGAAGAGAAAGACAAACCAGTTACAGGGGGTGTCAGAGAAAGGGCAAGGAAAGGATGGGAACATAGGTGTGAAGACAGTTGCGAAGGTAGAGAGAAAGGAAAAGAACAAGATACACGGTGTGACATAGAAAGGACTGGAGTCAAGTGGACAATAGATAGGAATTGACATTGCATTTAAATTCCTGGAGGTTGTAGCCGTCAGGAAACAAGTATACGGAAAGGAGTCCTACAGGCGGGAAGTGCGAGAAAAGAAACTATTTTCTGTAGAATAGTCATGTGTCACAGGATGTCAGGCATGTCAGCAAATTCTTTTAGAAGGATTTTTGAATTTTAGAACTAGCCAAATATAACTGGTGTCTATGTCGGATTATTAATATGACTGACCTAAATTTGTAATGGATGTCATCTGCTTTGAGCGAAATGAATTTTTCTCATGCCAAATGCTATGTTCGAACATTCAGCGTTGCTTTCTTATTCATGTTCAGTTCTTTTGCTATTAATGGCTCAGCTAATGATTTAAACGAGAGCGCTAAGGTTCGCAATTATTTCTCATTTAGATTTGTTCGTTGAGCTTTTCACTGACTACTTCATGCATTATCGTAAACATATTCTTTTCTTGTCTTGAACCGTCTGTATCAGTAAAACACACTGGAATCCTTAATAGCATATTCATCATAAGCCATTTTAAAATGGCTACCTTTTCATTAACCCCTTCATTAATCTTCACACAAAATTTGATCTTAATCCACTGATCTATATTACTTTCATTTAATTTTCCGCCAAAAATATAATACTTACACTTACAACGTCCTCTACTGCTCGGCAGTGAATGACTCACCTGAACTCACCTGGACCGCATTTAAAAAAGGTTGAAACATGTTCAGACGAGTTTTTCTGATTCATTTCCCAAGCGATATGCTGTAGACATTTCAAAATTTAATTTTCAAAATTTAGTATTATTCGTTTTAATTATCAATATTTTTAAGTTAATTCTTGGGGTCATATTTACAGTACATTAATAATCTTAAAACGGGCCCTTTGTGACGACTCTCCCGAGTCGCTAGTCGTGATGGCTTCGACACAGTAGCTGGTCTTCAAGTTGTCTATTACAACGGTATTCTTCCTCAACTACGCTGTAAACTTTGATCCCAAGGAAGGCACGTTGAAATCTTGCTAGCTGTCTTTTTACCACGTTAACCAAACCGGACGCGCGAGCACAAATGGGCTCATAAGAACGGCATTAAAAGTAAATTGAGGAACACCTGAATGAGTTGCGAAAAAGTCTTTACATATATATGAAAAAAAAAAACTTCAAAAAAGAAATGGAATATAACAGTCGTCAATGGAGCGAAAGTTTTCATTTAAGAGTAATGTTTGTCTTCTCAACATTAATTCAAATTCTCGGTTGGTAACGTTTATCACTCCAATCGGAGTTTTCAAGTTGTGACTGTTCAAAATATCTTATTCAAGCCTTCCACCGAAGCTTTACGGAAACTGCCGAAGAGGGGTCTTTGTAACAGTGGCGGTGAATTTGTCTTGTCTGCCTTAGCTCGGCGCGGCAACAACTACTGAATTTAACTTTAACACTTTCTCAGCTCTTTCTGTTCCTTTACATCTTCAGCCAGGAGTCTATCGGAGGCGCGTTATTTGACTTTAACTCTTTTCGGTCGGCCGGCAGCAGGTTTCTCTACGTTTCTTTACATCTTTAGTCAGGAATTCTATCAGAGGCGACCGCTCTGTCTCTACGGTCGTGGTCCCCTAGTTGGGAACCGTCTCTCCCTTTGTCGTTACATCTCAACTATCCCAAGTCTCGAGCGAGTGCGTGTGTGACTCTGCTCCCGAGTGTCGAGCAAGTGATTTTGGCCTTTGGAGGCCTATTTTTATGCATGTCCCAGATTATCTTAGGCGGGTGTATGACGAACACGGGGTGTCCATGCCTATAGCCAATTAAGATATTTTCGCCTCTACACTTTGAGGTGGAGTTACATCATTCCCTTGGTTTGACCAATGGAGTAACAATATTTCTTAATGACATCATTTGGTTTCGTCTTCTTCCCTTTTGATTACAACATTTAATTTTCCGACTTTAGAATTTATTCTCAGGATTCAATGAGTTTGAGGATTTAACCTTACTTGACCTCATTAAAAGTTTGTGACAGTCCAGAAACAATATTTTGGCTGAAGTTTATTTTTTCGGTTTCACCAGCTGCAAAAGCTTCCTGCTTTATCACATAATGGTTGACAATATGATGACCCCATTTGACCTGTCGTTTACATCTGCAAATTCACTTTCCAGCCAGTTTCCAAGATTTTGAAAATTTTCAACATATTTTTTTTTCACAATTTTTTAGCCGCATTCATATTGCGATCGACAGTATATCTTATCATCTATTAGGCTTATTTGCCTCTCTACTCATATTGTAACAAATAATCTGCAGAATTAATAATACCAATAATAATAATTTCCTTCGCTCCGTCGTACTAAACTTAGGATTACATTTTTTCACATACTATAATATTAGGGTTACATTTCGTTTTGTTTCATACAGAAAATAGTGTTACATCTTACTTTATGTCAGCCAAGTTAGATAAACTCAATACTTTGACTTCTGTTTATCTGTATAAAGACATTGTTGAAAAGACTTTCGCTAGAAACCAGACATTTTATGAATTTTATTTTTTCCGTTTACCGGAAAATTAAGGTTAAAAATCGTGTTGTGTACAGATTTGTAAGTATAAATACTTTAAAAATATCTAAATGGAACAAATGCTAAAAATTTCGATTAGGGTAGAATTAAATCAACAAGAAGTTCAAATCCATGGCGACAGAACGAACTTAAAATCCATAGGTAGTCAGTTAAGTGCCATACGTGATACACGCTTGGGTAATCATGTCTCGAAAGAGACATGACTGACTAGACCGAATATTTTCCTGCAAGGTTGCCATATTTTCTTTCGGTATGCTTCTTGCAAACCAAAGCTAAAGAATCCAATCTGTCTTGCTATTCAACCCATAGCTGTGTGAAGAAGAGATGGATTCGTACCTTTTCCAAGTGTATTTGCGCGAAAGTGAGCGAAACGAATACGACTGGAATTCGAATTCGGCTTTCCGATTTTTTATTTTGAGCCGACATCCATTGCATGACAATATTTTTTCATTAATGTCCATAACAAAAGCTTAAAATCTCACAGACAGATTTTCAGCTACTAAAGAAACATTCACCACAAATCGGTGGTTAGAAAAATGAAATTTGTCGATTAACTATTGAGGTTTGACCGTAATTTGAAACAGTTTTGTTCATCAATTTGTATATTGAAGAAGAAATATGGGTTTGCTACGTTTCGGCGTACCGCATTCGGCGTTGGTGATTCGGCATTGCCGATTCGACGTCAAATCAATAATCGAACGATTCGGCGAAGATCATTCGGCGTCCGAATTGTGACGTCACTGCCTTTAAAAATGGATTAACATTTTTTGCAAGGAAAATGAAAATTTTAAACTTTGAATCGACATTTTTGATATTTTTGCTTAAAAACAAATGTTACAATTTTTTTTTAAAAATTGGTGAAATAACTTAAATTAAAAACTTGAATTACAAAAACTGTATCAGAAAAAATGTAAAACTTTGTAAATCTTTTAATTTTAAAATTTACTTTTTTTACTTCGTAATTATGAGTAACACCTCTAATGAATATAATATGAGCAAATGATTCAATTTCCAATATGAATTTTTATTCGATCATCAGCATCTCTATATTTTTTTACTTTTTTGGGGACCTGATATTTTGCTTTCAACTTTTCGAGATATGCGTCACGTCTTTTCTGTACTTTCTTTAGGGCATCTATAAATTTCCAGATTGTGGGATGGTGCATTCCAAGCTCATATTGAAAACTAGCAAACTACGATTAAAATTATTATGAATAGAATATCTTATTTGAGAATGAGAGAGAGAGAGAGAGAGAGAGAGAGAGAGAGAGAGAGAGAGAGAGAGAGTTAATGACAACAAGCCAAACAAGATGATTTAGTTACTAATCCGATGTTAAAACGTTACATTCCTAAAACAAATTCTTACCGAAATGACAACGCCAAATTTGCTACGCTGAATGGGCAACGCCGAAACGTCACACTCCCACGAAATATATTGCCAAAAAATTAATACAGATGTTACTAAAAAAACAGAATACGGTTGCATCTATATTTTTGGGTGGATCTAAATAGAAAGGGAAGATTTCAGTAATCATCAACTATGTTTTTCTGAGTTACTTTAATTCTTTATGATTTTAGTGTGTGTAGGCAGTCGAGGTGTAACTTGATTGTAACACAGAAATCAATCATTGCAAGTTCATCGGTCTCTTGTGGCTCGCTTTAATAATTAGTGCTGATATAATCTCCACTGCCAACATTGGATTTTTCTAGCCTTTTCTTATCAAGGAGGAAAGAAAACGCGAAAGTCGTTACTTATTCTCTTTCTTAGGTCTTATCATATTCGGAAAAAAACGTCACTTTTTTATGTATGACTTTTTCTCTTTAAACATCTGCACACGCGCACACACACATACACACACACACACACATATATATATATTATATGCGTATCTGTACACGCTAATACGTTTGCCAGTTTGTTGATACCGTTTCGACATATTCCAATTTGTCATTTTACATGTATGACATTCTATATATTTCTGCTTTATATATGTAAATATATAAATTTACATTTATTTTTTTGTTTGTGTTCATATCCATATGTGTATATTGTATGGCAGGTGGCTTTGAACAGACCAGCAGATCGCATCGTATAAACACTCAAATATAAAGGTCGACCACATACAACAAATTTGTTAGACCTGAAATACAGAGGTCGACTGCATGCAGCTATATGCTAGATCTGTAATACTGAGATCGACCACATACAGCAATCTGCTAGACCTGAAATACTGCAGTCGACCCCATACAGCATTCTGCTAGACTTGGAATACTAAGGTCGACCATATTACAATAGCTCCAACTATTGTATAGAAGAGACACGCAAAATAAGCACACAGACGCGTATGTATTTTTAATCTATAATTACGGTTATTGACTAGGAGTCTTCCTATTGTATGCAGCGTGTCTTTTCAGGTCATGGACAACCATAACTTTTCTCAACATCCTCCCTTTTGTAACTCATTGCAATGTTTGTTTTCATTTGCACAAGTTCGTTTAGTTACTTTTCCTTTGTCCATGTGTCCTGGGGGTGTCAAATAGTTTATGAATTGACCTTAAATAAGTAAATAAATATCATGAAGACACAAGAGTGTGAAAGAATATGAGAAGGAAAACATTATTAATAAAAGAAAACAATACAAGATTAGGAATTGAGTTAAGAGATGATAGCAGATATTGCATTTAAATTGTTGAAAATTAAAGTTTCTCGAAAAACAAGAGATCGAAAGAGTTTTCAATAAGCGAAAAATGCAGAAGAAACTGTTAACATAGAACTTACGCTTACATTGGCCATTTAAAAATTTCGAAAGTTATTAATATATTTGTGTATATTTCACATGGAGACTATTTGTGATAAACCACTTTTTACTTTCTATTGGAGAAGAAAAGGTGGCGGAACTGAAAGGAATAAAGGTGATAAACGCTGTTACAGTGCACCTTTTCGTTTTACAATATGAGCGCAGAAAAATATTACGTAAAAAATAAAACTTTTTATTACAGTCGAGAACAAGTGATAACAAACCTCCCCAAGATTGTTGCTACGCAAGCTGTCGGCTTGTAATAAGACAATGAACTGCATGCTGATGGGTCAGCGTAAATAACACTATTTCTTGGAACCACCTTTCCTAGAATTTAAATAGTTCGTGCTAAAATTAACCCACACAATTGACGCGTGGCCAGACAATATAAAATAAATAACGTGCCAAAATCCAACAGTTTGGAAATAGACCGTAGTGGAAAAGGACTTTAGTGGAGAATCGGCAATTCGTCACTTCTAAAAATTAACTACTTCGAAGAAATGCTCCAAATCCTTAGTGAGACTCATTCTTGAGCAAACAAGATTCAACTCAACAATTTTCAGTTTCTTAAATGTCCGTCAACCAAGAGACGAATTCTCAATTTCAAACAAGACGAACTCAACCAACAGAAATATATGAATCAATATTCTCACTATCACCTGAAGTTCAGCTCTGAATATCTTCAAATATCATTCGACTTTACTGAAGGCGAGAAGTTCATCCACAGAAAACACATTCTTCTCAGTACAAAACTAAATAATAATTTTGAACACGAATCATCATTACCAATCTCAAGTTAAGTACAATTCTTTTCAAATTATATTCAAAGGTAGCAAACTCTTATCGGCATATTTTTGAATTAATACATTTAACTCAAGAACTTTATTGTGAAAAACTTTTATTAATTTTAACAGTAATTTTGTGCACATCATTTGAACTCTTAAATTTATTAATTTAATCCTGTCATCAGAACTGATTGCATATTTCATTAACATTAATTATCACATTCAACATTCACCTTTCACATCTGCATACCTTTTGATATAAATTGTTATTTCTCCGTTAAATGATCAAGTGTCTTTTAATTTTCCATCTTCAGTCATTCTTTTTCATGCAAATGCAAATTGTTTGTAGAGGAATATTCTTTCACGCAGCCCAATTCAACAAACAGCTTTCTGATAATTTGAGCAAAAATAAAATCCCGGCATCTCTACAACAGCAATATCAGGATTGGGATGACATCAACTACTTATTCATTTCTGATATTGTTTATAGAAAAAAAGATGAAGAAAACATCGTGGAAAATACGAGCCGCGTATAGACCCCATTACTGTTATATACCACAAATTCTTGCCTTTTATACGCACATTCAAAATTAAGAGACTGATGTATGCACGTATGCATTTCTCAGCGTTTTTGTACAACAGTACGTGAAGAAGAAAGCCTCAACACAGCTAGACACAATCATTTACACCCGTAAAAACAGACAGAACTACTCGAGTACGAATAGCAATATACACGTTCCCTCTCCGGGCTTTTCAGAGAAACCTTATCAGTGTGATGAGGATCAGACGTGCTGATTCGCTCATATTTTTGAAAATGCCAAAGTCCTTCGAGAAAGAGAAAGTAATTTCTCGGAAAAAGAAAAAAAAATAGTTGTACCGATGTGATAAGCTGAAAGAAGACTTGTCATGCGCAGTGCGAGCGAAAGAGGCGCTAAGGCGAGAAGGAAGTGGGTTAGAATAGAAAACTAGTAATAAAAAAGAAGTATGAAGACATATTGGACGGAAGAAAAATTTAAATGAAAATAAGAAGAAAAACAAAAAAGGAGAGAAGATAGTGATGTCATCGGAGGAGAAAGTTAAAAAAAGAAGGAGAGAAGAAAGAGAAGGAGAAAAAGAAGGAGAGAACAAGTAAAATGGGGAGATGAGAAAGAAGAGAGATAAAGAGAAGGAGAAGAGAAAAAGAAGGGGGAGTAAAAATATAGGAGAGTAAGAAAAATAAAATAGGGAGAGGAAAATGAATGGAGATAGAGAAAAAATGAGGAAGAGGGGAGAAAAGGGAATAAAAGTCATGAGCAGTAAAAGAAAAAGAACGTGAAGGGAAAACATTACAGAAGAAAAAGAAAAAGAAGGATAAGAAGAAAAAGAAAAAGAAGGAAAAGAAGAAAAAGAAAAAGTAGGAAAAGAAGAAGAAGGAAAAGAAGAAGAAGAAGAAGAAGAAGAAGAAGAAGAAGAAGAAGAAGAAGAAGAAGAAGGAAAACGTGATGCTATCGATTTATTGGCGTGGGGAAAGAAGAAAAATAAGGAAAAGATGATAAGAGAGAAATCGGAGAAAAAAGAGAGAGGAGAAGAAAAAGTGGGAGAGTAGGACAATTAAAATAGGAGAGGAGGAAGAAGAGATATAAGGAAGAAAAGGCGAAGAGAAATGAGTAGGAGAGAAAGGAGGAAGAGAAGTAATGAGTGGTAAAAGAAAAAGAATGTGTGGAGGGAAAAACGTGAGAGAAGAAGGAAAAGAAGAGAAAAACGCAGTTTATTGGTGTGGGGAGAGAGAAAAAATAGGGAAGAGTAGGAGGAGAAGAAGGAGAGGAAATGGTAAGAGAGAACAAGTGAAGAAGTAAGAGGAGGAGGAGAAGGAGGAGAAGAAGAGGAATATTCTTTTAATCAACTCATGGTTAGCAAAGCGATATTACTATTAAGATGTAAGAGCTAATGAGGTTGAAAGAAATTGAGAGATTTAAGAAGGAGCCGGAAACCTAATCTTAAACAGGAAGCAAGAGATAGACGCATGCTTCTGTTCAAAAGACAAGGAAGGTGAGTGAACCGGACGATAGTGTAAGAAGCAGAAGTGTAAAAAGATACCAAAACAAATTAATGAAAGAATAAGAAAGCGAGAAGAAAAAAATCAGGAATAAATAAAACGACCTTTTGGTCGATAATAGAACAAAATAGAAAAAGAAAATACTTCAATACTATTTAAGAAACTGAAAGTTGTCTAAAACTATGGCTAGCGATGAGAATTCATTTCTTGTGTTCTTCAGTTAGAGTGAAAAAAAAATAGTTACGTTAAATACATTAAGAGAGAGAGAGAGAGAGAGAGAGAGAGAGAGAGAGAGAGAGAGAGAATATCGTAGTAATAATCATAGAGGAAACTTGATTAATGTGTATGTAGCGTGATGATCAATGTAGAAAATAGAACTGTGATGCCGAGTTCAAATTCAGGCGCTGTCTGTTGCATTGCCTTCCGTACTAATGCCTTTGGGAAAAGAATGAAGTCAGCTCGTCATTTTTCAGCAGTAGATTAAAGAGCAAAGTATACTGGATTTCTCCAGTCTTAGTTGGCATCCAATATAAGAGAAGGAACATCCGAAATTTTAATGAGCCATGGCAATTCATGACTAATAAAAAAATAAGACCACAACCATCGACATTCATCTAAAAAAAGGAAAAAGAAAAAAATAAGACCATAACCATCGACATTCATCTAAAAAAAGGAAAAAGAAAAAATAAGACCATAACCATCGACATTCATCTAAAAAAAGGAAAAAGAAAAAATAAGACCTAGCATTTATAAAAAATAGAAAAACATGATACATGACATTTACAAAAATGGAGATAAATGAATCATGCCATTAACAATAAACTGGAAAAATGAGACAGGACATTTACAAAATAGAATAAATAAAACAACATATTTTCAAAAATGTGGAAAATGAGACGCATTATATGCAAAAATTGAGACATAAACATTTACAAAAATAGAGAAAAAATAAGACACGACATTTACAAAGAAAATGAGGGAAAATAAGGTATGTCATTAACAAAAATAGAAAAAATGAGGTATGACATTCACAAAAATGCAGAAAAATGAGACATGACATTTGCAAAAATGAGAAAAAGGTGACATAGCATTTGCACAAAATCAAATAAAAGAGACATGTCATTAACAAAAATGGAGAAAATGTGAGAGGTCATTAACAAAAAGTAAAACATGAGACATGTCATTCACAAAAAATGGGTAGAATAAGACAGAATATTTACAAAAATGGGGAAAATGAGACAGAAAATGTGTCCACTGAGACAAATGAAAATAATAAGAAAAACATGTAAAATGGGATTTACAAAAAATGAGTGGAAACTAAGACACGACATTTACAAAATGAGGAAAATGAGGCATGCCATTTTCAAAATGATGAAATTGGCACAAGTCATTTGCAAAAAATGGATAAAATGAGAAATAATGTATAGTGAGCTTTATCGCTTGTTTTCTGTTTAGGACTGTGTTTCTGGTTCATTCTTCAAAAGTTTCTTCATTGTCTGCCTTTCTCTCTCTCTCTCTCTCTCTCTTTCTCTCTCTCTCTCTCTCAGTAGCCCATTGCATCGTAGTGACATTATTGCCTTGTTTGGAATGAATTGAATTAGAAAAGAAGAAACGAAAAAAGAAGAAAATGATACTTTAATATAACCGAAGGAGGATAGACAAAAACAGAGAAAGGAATACGTTGAGATTTATAGTTCAATGTGATTTTCAAATCTAGACTGAGTCTGACAGTCACCATGCAGTATTGATCCATATGTCAACTCTGTGTATAATTCTTAAACGCTCTATCTCCGATACAGTGCTATTCCGCTCTAAATAAAACACATTTCAAGTTTATACGTCACTTTTTGCTGTCTAAAGTTATCTCTCTTATTGTGACAACAACAGTCTTAGATATGATTAGTGCGCTCTTGTAAGTGACATATGAAGCCTCGAGGTGAAAAACTGACAGGAGAGTTTTAGTAATAATAATGGGAAATATATATTTAGTCTTGTGTGTATAGATCTAGTAAAAGTAGAACCTTAGAATATCCGTTTCATAAATGCCGCCATTTTGTGGGTCAACAAGTACATTGAAAAACGCAGAACCGATCCGTGGTTTATACTTTAACTATGCTGAACTGAAGAGTTCCTCGGAGAAAAGGCATCATTTGGCGTGATCAACAGCTTGAACAAGTCCAGTACATCCGATCACGATGACTTGTGACTTTTTGCTAGCAAACTCATCGACGAACAATTTCACTCACATGGCTTGGATCAACCAACGGGCATACTTTTCTTGGCGGTTTCCAACGGTGCTGATAGCCAGGATCGCCTACACCTTCCCAGGCTGATACAACCATGAAGTGACCGTCCTAACAAATCGAACCCTAGTGATTCGAACCCGGAGCTCATGGTGGAGAGAGAGAGAGAGAGAGAGAGAAAGAGTGAGAGAGAAAGAGAGAGAGAGAGAGAGATAAGTGAGGAGAAAAAATAAATTAAGATAAAGAGCCGAAGTTGCGAAAAAGAGAATATAGAAAAGTGAAGTAAATGACGAAGGTAGGTTTAAGAAGCAAAACACATTGAGGAGATCGAAAATGCGAGAAAGAGTATCTTCGCCTTATTTTAACTTTAGGAAGATTGATAAAGAATTTTTTCTTTATTTGTCGTTTTGCAGTTGGATTGTAGACGTAGAATGGTTAGAAGATATTTGACTCAAAACTTGAAAATGTTGAGATTTCTGAAAAGATAAGAAAAGTACAATCGATACAGAAATGCAAAATTGATTAAAAACTCATAGACTTCAGAAATACGAACCGTTTCAGAATGTTTGTGCTGGTGGTGCGCATCAGAACCCGAATAGTAAATGTATAAGACAATATGATCTCGTTATTCTTGAAATTATTTTACTGATTACGCCTTATTATTAGCGAAAAATTTCAAGGTTAATTCTTTTCCCGAAATTGTTATACATCTATATATACAAAAGGCAATCTGTGTGACTGTTCCCTATGCACGCCTACATTTTTTAAGCTACGTTATTCACTTTTTCTAGGGACACATATCTACAGGGAAGCCAGATCGACACATATCTTTTGAGTTTAAGTTCAGCAAATTTTCCCTTTAGCACTTTTTGACCAATAGAGCCGATTGTAGCCGATTATTTACATTTGTTCCATAAAACATCTAAGATCTAAGATGGTTGCTAAATTACGTCATAGAAATCAAATCATACGTATCACACGCGACTAAAATATTTTTTATTTAAAAAAAATGAGCCTTTATATTTAATTTTTATTCTGACGTTTTAAAAATTCATTTAGTCAACAAAAAAATATAAATATTTTCCCCCGTAATTTTGAAACAAAATAAATATTTTTAAAAAAGTACAAAAACAAAATATGTATAATAAAAAAAAGTGCCAATGGTTAATTTAATTATTACTAAAATGCACGGGCAACGCCGGGCTATGATGCTAGTAATATATAATGGGAACATGTTGAACAATTCTAGGCGTGAGTTAATATCCAATATTTTGACCAAATGGTCAAATAGAATTTAGAGAATTTTTTGGTTCAGACCGGAAACTTTTCGGCAGAAGTTTGTCCTTATCTATCTGCTTCTTGGTTGGGCACCTCATCCTGGTGTAAGGATTAACAATCTTGACTATTACAGCTGAGTAGTGAATTTGATTCTCACTGGGTATCCCACACTTTCGGTCTCGTTCCATATCTAAGCGGCGCTTAAAAAATCATCTACTCGTCGTAGTGTAATAGTTAGGAAGTTTGTCTCGCTAGTATCGTTACAACTGAGTAGTGAGTTCGATTCTTACTGGGTGCTCCATATTTTCAACTTTGTGCCACATCTAAGCTGCGCTTAGAAAATCACCATCTCCGGCACATCGGCGTGGTGTACTGGTTAGCAAGCTTGTCTCGCTAGATCAGTTGCAACTGAATAGTGAGTTCGATCCTCACTGGGTGCCCCATACATTCAGCCTTGTGCAACATCTAAGCGGTGCTTAGAAAAGCAACTATCTAGCTTTTGGCTGGTTTTGAGATTTGGAATTTATTAAGCCAAGGCACTAAAATTTATTTCTCTCTAATGATTTTATATTTTAACAACGTAGCAAGCAGAGATTAGGACACAGGCCTGGGCCTGATCAACCTTGGCTGGGTCAACCTGGGGAGAAGGTATGATGTTTGTAAAGGACAGAAACCGTCAATGAACCAGGGTGACATCACTGATGATGTGTCCTAACCGCATCTAAATGATGTATTTTTCAAATTCAAAATATATTGAAACACAGTTAATTCCGACAACATTAAAAATAAAAATACACTGTTGTATTTTAGTGCTGACTCCATTTAAACACATTTAAAGTTACTTATTACAAGTTTATTTATTGCTTCCCACGCATATTATCGCTACTCAACTTGCCAATTTTACAACTGACATTAACACTACTCCATCACATCCTGCGCAGTTGCTTCTAATTTCTGCACGATCAGTTATAAAGGATGCGGGAGAAATACCTTTCGCATGTATGGCTGACCACTCGTATCCGAGGATGCCTGTCTACCAGAGTGGCTAGCTAATCCCTTTCGCAGACGCTTGCTCATGTACACTTGTGTTTGTTCAACACCCACGGAACCCATCTGCGGTTTATACTGTAACTATGCTGAGTAAACCTTAGAGTTTCTGGGTGTTATCAAACTGAAGTCTGAACAAGGCCAAGACGCCCAATCCTTCAGTCACGAGGGTTTATGACTTCAAGCTAGTACAACCATCGACGGCTTCTCAAAGGGAGCCGTCCATCCAATTTCACTCACGCATATACCCTCCAGAAATACCTCTCACATTAGAGTAAAATATTACATTCAATGGTGTCTTTAGCTAATGTCTTATATAATCTGGGAGATATTTCTGGAATATATATGTGGGCGTATTTCTACCGAACTCTGTATATTTATAGTTGCTACAAAAATGATAATTATATACATAATTTAGCTAACTATGATCTGAAACTTATTTCAAATTTCAGCTGTTAGAGTTTGTCTTTCACGTTAAAATGAGAGTGTAAATATTGTCAGTGGTCAGGAATTAATGAAAGCCTTAATCGCGAATTAAGGGCATATGATTTTATCTTTTGTTCATCAATACGAACATTTAAAAGTTTTTGGGTGTCAATCTGAGGACAGTGCAGAAGATTCGGAAAGAGTTGGATGAGCCTAATGGTGATTACGAAAATACAGTAGTTCGGAAAACACTCTATGATTTTTCTGATAAGTAAAGAACTCTTGAATTTGTTGGTGAGGGCCTCAAACTCAACAGGAAAAATACATCAAGTGCCTTGAGGAGATTTGGCTGCCAAGGGTCAAGAGGATGGCTGTTGGAAAACCCTATTTCCTGGCTGTTAGATAATTTCTGCGACCACATCACCCCTTAGATCTGGCAACTCAACTCCCCAGGCTGCAATCCTCTTGATTATAATATGTAAGGCGCAGTTGAGTGAGAGAAAGATAAACTGAAGGCAAAGATTATAGCAGCATCATTTAACATAAACAGGGAGACCGTATAGAAGATATGCAAGAGATTGTGAAGTTGTCTGGAGGCCGTGGTTAAAGCAAATTTACTATTTAGTACTAGCAGTATAGCCCGGCGTTGCTCGGGTGTAATGAAAGCTTTAAAACTAATCCATGGTCCTGGAGCTCAGACTCTTTGGACATTGGCACGAAAGACTAAAAAGCAATAATTGTTTCCACTTAAAGCGAAACCATAGACTGAAAGAAAAATGAATGGATGTAAGTCAAATTTTGATTTCCAGGTATCGATATCAAATAAGAGTTTTTCGTCTTAAACTGAATTTTGAAGGCTAAATAAGTCCTCTGTATTATGGCTGAGACTAAAAACTACAATTATACCTACTTAGAGCCAAACCCGAAGCAAAAACTAAAATAAAAGGCCTGAAAAAATACAGAAATACAGGCAGATTAACAGACACACACACAAACATCTTGCCTTATATATATATATATTATCGATTTTCTGCACTATTGTAAGAACTGCAACCTTGAAACTTCTGAATATCGTTTCTTATGTCTTTGTCTATGAGTGTATCAAATTTGATTATAATCGGACCACTCCTTCTCTAACCTGATTTTTTCGATTATCGATTTTCGATATTTATCGGGGGTACCTCGACACAAAACCTAGCTAAGAACACTTGCAGACGCTTATAGCACAACTGTGTAAATTTTCAAGAAAATCGGTTCATCCGTTTCGGAGTCTATAGGTAACGGATACACACACACACACACACACACACACACACACACACAGAGACACACACACAGACAAAGTTCCATTTATAAATAATTTTAGATATTTAGATATTTTTGTGAAATTTAGTAAATATATCTCTTAGAATTAGATGCCAGTGTAATTATCATTTTTGCGTAACTTAGGCGACAATTTATCCATTGCACCACGTATATACTCTTATTTTATAAGTTGAAAAATTCCGGCCGGTACAACAGTTCCAGACGGCACATGTATCTGGTGCATAGAATTTTTCAGCCCATAACTTTACAACCTTTAGTAAATAACGCGGGTCAGAAAAAAAAAAATCGTCGAGACTCAAATTCAAATTCCAATTTTCCCGTGGAAAGTCTATGTATGACATAATATTTTTGATTAATAGCCACCGAGTGACAATGAAAAGCAACTGAAATGTAAGATATATGGGTTTAAAAATAATATGAGTTAACAGTATTTTGAATCCTAATAATAATTCAAGATGCTATTTGTAAACAGGCCCGAATATATTAATAGCCTATTTATTTTTTGCTTACATAAACCCAAGAACAAACATATATGCGATATTTAGAAATCACAAAGCAAACTTCTGCATAGAATATTTAAAGAAGTTCACTTCATTTTCTTTCGCTCGTTCTGTATTCAGGCTTTATAAAGAATCTCAGTAGATTTTATGATTTGCATGAATGAGCAGCAGGATTTACTTCTTAACCAAATTTTTGATGGTTTAAACTAAAGTTACAAAATAGTTTCCACTGTTTTGTGGCTATGAATAGGATTAAAAATTACTTTTTATTTGTATTAAAAAAATCGCTGTAAGCAAAATAATACAATTAGATTAAAAAAGAAAAATAAAGGAAAGTGATGTTGTTATTGTTATCTAGGTACCCCAACTCATTTTCGTTACCTACGTTTTAAAATGAATTTTAATAAATGAAAAAAAAAAAAAACGCTTTCTTGACGCATTCTTTTTAGCTTTAATTGAAAGCTTTAAAATTAACTTTATTATTTCGAGTAAGCAAAATACTTTGATGTATTTCAAATAGAAATGCTATTGATTGAAATCTAAAATTTTTGAGAGTTTTCATTTTATCAGTCATTTTTCAGATATTTGACAAGTTTATAAACAAAAGTTAATTCTTGGTTTTAAATTGTTTATGGGGTTTGGGTGAGGTAACAGGAGAAAGCGTGCTAGGAGCCACCATGGATAAGGAGACGTGGAAGGCCATGATTGCCTACGTTCTGAAGGGACATGGTACATAGAAGAAGAAGGATCCGATTTGAAACAAATATTACTTGCTTACCGCATAACATTTAGAATAAAAGTATTTCTCAATTACGGAGGTGTGAAGTGATTTATGTGTGAAGTGAGTGATGACAGATGTACTGACAAGCTAATTATATTTGACCAGAATTGTTAGAAATTTATGAAACCTAAGTGAAAGTTTTGTTTCTGGGTTTTAACTATCTATTAATTTACAAAAAAATAACACAACATTTTAAGCAATTATATATTATTTTATTGACAAACTATTATCGGCTTCTATCTATAACACATTACTGCCTCCTCCCAAAAAAAAAAAAGAAGATGTAATTATAACAGGATTTTCGAATGAGACATTGTTTTGAACTATTCCATCATCAGAATAGCTAACAACTTAGCTAACTTGTACGGCCAGTACTGGGTTGCTTATTAAGTATGAATTCATTCTTTCTTTATCTCTTATCAGTCGACATTTTTGAAGAGACTAAATAGAAGTAGATGCAAATTTATGACAGCTTAGATAAAACTAAAAGATATCCAGAAAACAAAGAGAACCGTAGCACATGCGATAAAAGTGAATATATCTAAAGAAAGACACAAACTCGTGCATATTGACGCATAAGTAATTCTTAAGTGCAGTGGTTAGAAAGCTATTTTTGTTAACCCTTACTACTGTAGCGAATTTGATTCTTACTTTCCACCTTTGAAAATCGGTCTTTTTGTTTAGTTTTTCTATATTTACGACTAGCAGTAGAGTCCAGCGTTGCTCGGGTGTAATCAAAGCTTTAAAACTAATCCATGGTCCTGGAGTTCAGACTCAGCCTAAAGAATATTTGTGTGAAATTTGGTGAGAATCGGGTAAAAATTGTGAATTTGTATAAAGGACATACAGATAGATAAACACACACACACACACACACACACACACACACACACACACACACACACACACACACACACACACATCTTGCCTTATATATATATATATATATATATATATATATATATATTATCGATTTTCTGTACTATTGTAAGAACTGCAACATTGAAACTTCTGAATATCGTTTATTATGTCTGTCTATGAGTGTATCAAATTTGATTAAAATCGGACCACTCCTTCTATAATCTGATTTTTTCGATTATCGATTTTTGATATTTATCGGGGGTACCTCGACACAAAACCTAGCTAAGAACACTCGCAGACGCTTATAGTACAACTGTATAAATTTTCAAGAAAATCGGTTCATCCGTTTCGGAGTCTATAGGTAACGGACACACACACACACACACACACACACACACACACACACACACACACACACACACACACAGAGACAAAGTTTCATTTATAAATAAGTTTAGATCGTTTTCCTTGTCAATCGCTTATGAAGGCCAAAATTAGTCATATGTAGAATAATTTATATTCAACTTTTCACCAAAATTCAGAAAAATAGTCCCATAGAGAAAAGAAATAGAGAAATATAAACAAAAATTCTTAATAAAGAACGTTCCATAATATTTAAACAAACTTGCATTAACGAAAAAATTGCTCTCCAATTATACTTTATTGAAGAAGATTCTTATATATGAAAGAAATTATCGGAGAGTTCCCGGAATTGGATCTCTTGCCAGACTTCACAATCTATTCTAACCCTGTGAAAGTATTCATGGATTATTCAGAAATGGTCAGCAGGAGGAGTTAACGATTTTTGCTAAATATCTGACTTTTTTTAGTACATTCATTTTGAACCGACTCTCGATCGGACTTGAAATTCGCTTGCAACTAAAAAACTTATATTTTATCTAAAGAGATTTAACAGAAAGCCTGAAAAAAAAAAAAAACAAAAAAGAAAGAAAGAAGAAGAAAAATAGTATTTGATAAATAAACACAGTGCTTACTCAAATACGTGTGTCCACTAAAAATAACGTTTAAATTATGTACATGGTTGTTAGATATATTATATTTACGGATAAAATGCTCAATATCATGTATAGCGCTCATGTAAACATAAAAGTGGATACTAAGGTCAACACTGTGTGGCGACAGTCTGTTTCATGCTTGAACCAAATCTTCAGGAATGAAGATTGCATTCAAGCATGAAACGGACTGTCGTCACGCAGTGTTAACCTTATTGGCACACACACACAAACATACACACACATATCATATAATAATTCTGCTTGTTCCTTCCTTAGTTACTTAGTTACTTAGTTCCTCTGTCCGTTACGCCACTTACTCCCTACACGAGCTTTTCCTTCCCCTCTATCTTTTTACTCTCCTCAGCCTTTCTCTCACCTTTGCCAAAACGGAAGGGTAGTAAAGAGTGAGAGAGTAGGAGGAGAGAGCCAATAGCATTACTGTATCAGTAGCAGTTTAAGCTGGTGGTTGTAGCAGTAATTGTGTGTGTGTATATGTGTGTGTACTGTACAATATAGTAAAAATAGGTAGGTTTGTTGTCGTATCCTGCGACCTAATAACGAAATTTCTGGCCTCTACACCCTTGGTCATTACTCAGTTGGTCTTTTCTGTTTACACTGGACACAGGAGCCATGATTTTTCAGTAATAAAAAAAAATATTTTTTCAAAATCTCTCACAAAATAGCGTACAGTATTTTGGATATGGTCTGTGCATACGCTGCTTAATATAATATAAAGTAGCTTCTATGGACATTACATTTATAGATATTTTAATAAAATTACACTCTGTGTTATCGTTATTTTATTATCCAATACCTTTATGTTTGAAGACGTTACTATCATTTGTAGTATGACAAAGAAAAATTTTTCCGGGAAATCATAATTATCCTTCCGTGGAAATTCCACCGGTTCCGCTAGTGATATATAAATATAATTAAATTAAATGTTCAAATGTTACCTTTACTACGAATTTCGAAGTATTAAATCCACTCTTTAAGAAAGGTGATCATAGAAGTTTAGATTTGCATTTTCCTGAAGAATGAACGCAATTCCTGGATACTCAGAATAGAAACAAGATAAGTGTGAACATTTAATTTAATATATTGTTAATGTTTTATCTCTTAGTATCGAGCACTATAATTGCAAAAACTGTTTGACAGAAAACGTTATATTACGGAAATGACCTGGACGACCATTTTTATTCATATACAATATTTATTTCACACACACACACACACACACACACACACACACACACACACACACACACACACACACACACACACACACACATATATATATATGAGAAATACATATATATATAAGAAATATATATATATAAATATATATAAGATATATATATATATATATATTAGAATATATATATATATATATATAAGAAAAATATATATATACAAGATATATATAGTAAGAAATATATATATATAATATATATATATAAGAAGAAATATATATACATATATATAAGATATATATATACAAAGAAATATGTATACATATATAAGATATATATATATATATATATATATATATATATATATAAGAAGAAATATATGTACATATATAAGATATATATATATATATAAGATATATATGTAAGAAATATATATATATAGAAGATATATATAAGAAGAAAAGTATATATATATATATATATATATATATATATTTCTTTTAATATATATATATATATATATATATATATATATATATATCCAAATGAATGAGGAACGAAGAAAATATTAAGAACATTCAAAACGTTAATTTAAAACAGTGCTCAATATAGAAATAGAGTTATCAATATTTATTATAAATTATAATTTAGAACATGTTCAAATCACAATCAACTGCAAAGTGTACATTTTGTATCGACATTGAAGGCACAATGTCTCATCAGGTAGTAAACAGGAAAAAGTGACATTTACTACCTGATCAAACATTGTCTCTTCAATGTCGAAACAAAATGTACACTTTTTAGTAGATGATATATATATCTTATTGCAGTTGACAAGACACAAGATGTGCTGAAACAAAATAGCTACTTTGTAGTGATGTCACGTACGTTTGTTATAAATTTTAAATATATATATATATATATGTGTGTGTGTGTGTGTGTGTGTGTGTGTGTGTGTGCATGGGTATATATTTGTGTACAAGAGTATGAATGCAGTTTTAGAGCTGTGATCGGACTGACCAAGAAGACAAAAATTCTGATATTTAGTTAGATTTTACAGTTTCAAATAAATATTCCCTGTTACGCCTATAGTAAAAAATTAAATAAAATAAAATAAATATATAAAGAACGCCGAGAATTTTTTTTAATTCATTGAGTTTAAATGTTTTTTCAGTTCATTTTTCAATTATTTTCTGTTTGAGCAATCTTGGATTTTTATCTCTTCAATAAATTCTATTGATGCTTTTAAGAAATTCTTTTTTTGATCATTAAATGTAAAAGCATCCGATAAAATGTTAACGCGAAAGAAAATAAATAAAAATCGATATACCATCAGCCTTATCTTCTCTATTGAGTAGTGAGCTATTTAATTTATCCCTCGAAACTCAGAAGAGAAACAAGATAAGTGAATATTTAATTTAATTTATTATTAATGCTTTATCTTTTGGTATCGAACAATTATATTAGACAATTGTGATATTTTGAACAAATGGCATATTCCCATATTTGTGCAGTTTACGGTTTAGGATTCTATAAGAGTTGAATATCTTATATTCAATAGAATAGAAAAGGATGTGCAACCGATAAATAAACTTACGTTGTGATTTCTATTATAGAATAAATATTGAGAAGAACACATCAGAAATCATATCTTTCAAAAGCAGTCCTCGTCAGAGGATTATGACATTTTTAAGTCTGTTTTTTAAGAATTCTATAACAGTTGAATATCTTATATTCAATAGAATAGAAAAGGATGTGCAACCGATAAATAAACATACGTTGTGATTTCTATTATAGAATAAATATTGAGAAGAACACATCAGAAATCATTTCTTTCAAAAGCTGTCATTGTAAGAGGATTATGATATTTTTAAGTCGGTTTCGTTTTCTAGCTGTATATTTATTAAATTAAAATCTGTTAAAAGTGTTCATTGTCATTACAAAGCAGCTTTCACAGGATATTAGGTTCATCAGGGGTTGAAGCAGATAAAAAGATAGAGGAAAAAGGCATAAAAAGAAAGGAATAAACAAAGCAAAAGCCAAAAAAGAAAAGGAGAGAGAGAGAGAGAGAGAAAGAAAGAGAATGAGAGAGACAGAGAAGAAAAAAGAAAAAGAAAAGAGAGAAAAAAGAAAAACAAAAAGGGAATCAGAAAAGGCGAAATAGTAAAGAAGAGAAAAACAGAAAGAGGAAGAGAGAAAGAAAGAAAAAGAGAAAAATGAGATAAGAAAGGGAGAAAAACAGGAAAGGAAGAGAGAGAAGGGTGTGTGTGTGTGAGAGTGAGAGAGTGAGAGAGAGAGAGAGAGAGAGAGAGAGAGAGAGAGAGAGAGAAAGAAGAAAAAGAGATACTAACATATCTAATAAATACCTAAATAAGTACAGAGTCAAATTTATCAACGATCTTGGCTATAATTTGCTTTCGTCTTTTTGTTCAGTGGGTTTTACGCCATTTTGAACACGACAGGCGGAAAACTTGGTAAAGAAACTCTTTTCATCAGGGGAATATCTCTAAATAGACGTGTCGATGAAGCCATTCCCAACCGTTGGTGCTTTTATCTTGATTTGACATTTTGTGCAAAGCTAACCATCGTCGTGAGCGAAAAATTCTTTATTCACTGGCTTTGTTAATCTTTCTGCATAAGTCGTAGAAATTAGCATTTCATTTGCGAAGCGGAAATATTTATTTATTTATTTATTTATTTTTTTATCTAAGAAAGACAATTTTAAGGGACTTGTTTTTTAAATTCTATTTTTTAAAAAGCATTTTTCTTATTTACAACTTTTACACAAAGGAATACTGGAAAGTTCTCAGCGTGACCCACTTCCCAAAATTTGACCGATTGTTCAAACATCTGTAATTTTATTTCTGAGAAAGGGCTAACTGATCCCGGCCAAGTACTTTTCAGCACTCATATTATAAAGAAACATACTTTTGCTATTGATACTTACTTTGTATAATTTATTCTGGTACAAGGCTACGTGCAGAGTGAACTCAGTAAAAATAAAACTTAATACAGTAATAATAACATGTTCGCTTATTCCTTCAGGATACGGGCAATCATAGATATTCACAACTAATTGTCACTTGCAAGACCACCCCTCTTATACCCCGACCTGTCATCTATGTGTTGTTTTCTTCTGCTTCTTCTTACCTCAATTTGTCTTATGAGTGTTAACATTTCCAAGTGTTCTTTTCTCATAATGAATCATATTGTGGATTCCGGGTGAGGAACCGCTGTCGGAAATTTACAGATGTAACGGGTCTCCTGATTGGCTGATTTAACCCGAACCTCGTTTTGAACTTTAGGCGGGCTTTACCAGAGGTTTTATGTTTTTTTTACACGATGGTTTTGTTCACTCCTTTTTCTCAGCTAGCACGAACAGTATCGGACGTATTGTGCCGCTCCGGATTTTTGTTGCAGCAGGGCCTAAATTGGCGCCCACTTGTCTCGCTATATCGAGACCATCTTACCAATTCTTTGTAATCTTTTAGGCTAATGCCACAACTTTGTAACAGAGAAAATCTCTTGTTACCCTTCTTACCTTAAAAAGGATACCCTATGGGCAAAGCCTTGCCTTCCTAGAGAAAAATTCTCTAAGCACTATCATCTTATACCAAGATAAGAAACTGTGAAAGAAGCTGACCCAGAAGAAAGTTCCTGTACGTCGCGGATCGCAGTTCCTTGTGTCTTTTTCATCCCACTCCTAGACGGAGGATACTATACCAAGCTAAGCAGAGAAAAGAGACTATACCAAGCTACACTGTAGCAGCAAAATTCAGCATATTTTTGCAAGACAAATAAATTGTTTTTTCTATACCAGGTATGTCTTGTTATGTTTGATAATTTCCTTTCACTGCTTAAGCGCTAAGCTATGTGAATATATTTCTCACACCGCACAATAATAATGAACAACAAATCAGATATTTGGGATAGAAAAACAAGTTATATTAAACGTAAAAATACAAACTTGAACACAGGTTAGTAATCCAGGAATAAAATTAGTAAGGAATATATATATATATATATATATATATATATATATATATATGTATATAAGTCTTTAAGTGAAGCCGTGCTGGAATTAGTATATCCGTGTAATACTATTCTACCTGAGTGGAGCTCAGAGCGACTTTGACTACTGACGCGGTATTCTCTGTGAAACTTCGGTATCGTTCGGTAACTTACGGATCTCTTACAATGTCTAACGGATCTCTACGTATCTTACTATGGCAGGAGTATATGCATATTCAAGTCGAGTCCATTATCATAGAAAAAGGGGAGATCCCAAAACAGATCACATAAATTTCAACTGTCGTTTTATGAGTTTAAGTATGAGTATTCCCATCGTTACCATTATATTTTAAAATTTTTTATTACTCATATGTTTAGTCAATAGAATTCTCAGCACCCGTCCGTTTGTTCGTTCATTTTGTTTTGTGGCATATCAACCGCGATGGGTTATTTAATACCAAAATGTAAATAATATGAACGCAATTGTATGTCTTCAACTACAGATAAAAAGTATTGCTGGTCGTATAGCTGCATTGTTGCTAATTTTCCTATGAATAGATATTGTTGCCAATTTTACTATGAATAGATATTGTTGCTAATTTTTTTAAATATAAAAATGTATTGATGGTTTCTTTTGCTATAAAATATATTTTATTATTTTTATAATGATTTGTTAGGGCTTTATTTTCCCTTAGCTAGGACTCTAAAAGGTACTACCACACTGGACTGGGAACAACAGCAATTAAGAGGTGGTTCTACGCTCCTCAAAACCTCCAATCTCTCGATCGGAGGCCTTACTGTCGGATGTAGTTTATCGTCATCTCCATAATGTACCCGTCTGTAGTATCATATCTGTCAAGTCTATTTTTCATCTGTAATTCCTTTGTTTCCAACACAATATTCCTCCCTTAATAGTTTGTTTAGATTCTGGACGACATCTTTCCCTATTTCAATATGACATTAGATTTCTCTGTCAAATTAACTATCGCTCGTATTACCTACATAGTTAAATTGATATACCTGCTTGATTTTGACGTACCCAAATTGCAAATAACACTGTTTTGCTTAAAACATCAGTATTGATCTACTGAATTTAACATAGGTTAACTAGTAAGTTGAAATATAAATTATGACCTTTGATAAGGCTTGTGATAATACAGTGTATCCATTAACACCATATGTACAATAGAATGTCTCACACTGTTCTTATATATAGTACAATTCTTATTATTTCAGTTGATATCAAAACATGGGAGAGATTCCAAGATCTGGTAACAAAAGAAGTAAATAAGGAACATATACTGCAGATAACTTTTGTGATATTTAAAGAAACAGAACGCCTATGATTCGTTTCCTTCACCCAGCATTGGTGAATTTTTCTGAATTTTTATTCAAGAGTGACATTCAATGACACGAAATCCGAGAATAACGGTTATAACTAGGTGCACCGTTGAGAGGTAGGAAAATCTGAAGGTAATGTAGCCAACATTCAGTAAACAATAAATAGAAAAATAGTTTAGCCGTTTCATCTTACCGAAATTGAATTCGTGATCTGCCGAATAAAATAAAAAAATAAAAAATTCTTAGAGCTGTTAGATGTGACAGAAGAATGAGTCTTCTTACGTTTTATATTTAACTACGAAGATTGACTGAAAAGTTCATAGGCTGACTATGAAGCCGTAATGCCAGCGCTGTGAAATATTGCATGCATTAATTGCAACTCTTTTTATTAACTAGCAGTATAGCCCGGCGTTGCTCGGGTGTAATGAAAGCTTTAAAACTAATTCATGGTCCTGAAGCTCAACACTCTTTGGACGTTGGCACGAAAGACTAAAAAGCAATAGTTGTTTTCACTTAAAGCGAAACCGTAGACTGTAAGAAAAATGAATGAATATAAGTCAAATTTTGATTTCCAGGTATCGATATCAAATAAGTTTTTTCGTCGTAAACTGAATTTTGAAGGCTAAATAAGTCCTCTGAGTAAATGGCATCATGGCTGAGACTAAGAACTACAATTATGCCTACTTAGAGCCAAACCCAAAGCAAAAACTAAAATAAAAGGGCTGAAAAAATACAGACAGACACACAAGCATCTTGCCTTTTATATATATATATATATATTATCGATTTTCTGTACTATTGTAAGAACTGCAACCTTGAAACTTTTGAATATCGTTTCTTATGTCTTTGTCTATGATTGTATCAAATTTGATTAAAATCGGACCCCTCCTTCTATAACCCGACTTTTTCGATTATCGATTTTCGATATTTATCAGGGGTACCTCGACACAAAACGTAGATAAGAACACTTGCAGACGCTTATAGTACAACTGTGTAAATTTTCAATAAAATCGATTCATCCGTTTCAGAGTCTATAGGTAACGGATACACACACAGACACACACACACACAGAGACAAAGTTTCATTTATAAATAAGTTTAGATAACTGCATTGTTTCTTTTCACGTACGAGGATGGGCTGAAAAGTTCATAGGCTGACTATGAAGGCGTAATGCTAGAGCTGTTGAAATATTGCATGCATTAATTTCAACCTTTTTTATTAATAACTGCTTTCTTTCTTTCCAGGTAAAGTCTTTAAAAAATTGTTACAAAGTCAGTCAGTCAGTCAGTCAGTAAAGTACCATACGTGATACACGCTTGGGCGATCATGTCGCGAAAGAGACATGACTGACTGGGTAGAATATCATCCCGCAGTAGGTTGCCATTACTTTCTGCGGTAGACTGGTTGCCAGCCAAGGCTATAGAATCTAATCTGTCCTGTTTTTTAGCTCATAACTGGAAGGAAGAGACGGATTAACATTTTTTTCAAGGTTATTTGCGCGTAAGTGTATGTAACAGATTCAACCGGAATTCTGACTTGGCTCCGAGCCGATACCCACTGCACCACTACAGAAAAAAGGGTTTAGAACGTGTATACGGGCATAGTTTCTACATTAGGGGATCACATTCCAGCTTTATTAACAGTGCAAAAGTGGGCAACTGAATTTAGGAGAGTAAGGGAGAGTCTTGAACATGACTCAAAGTTTGGACCTTCTTTAACTGAGGAAAAGATTGATGGTGTTCACCGCATAGTGATGGATGACAGACGACTGACTATTATTCAAATAGCCAATCTTATTAGCATATCCCGTGAGAGAGTCGAAAATATTTTGCATAATGAACTTGGCATTCCTGCTAGGTGGATGCCACGTCTTCTGACACCTGATCAAAAGCGCATCAGGCAGATGGCCGATCCAGCTGATTTCCTAATACTGGATAAATTTCGGGTTCATTACTTTGAACACAACAAAGAGAAAATCCAAGGAGTGGAAACAACACTCCTCACCTTCTCTAAAATAGATGGTTGTTTCATTTGCAGGGAAAGTGATAGCCTTGGTTTTTGTGATACAAAATCAACGGAGGTTGCTGAGACAGTTACAAAAGGATCAGTCAGTTAAGAGCCATAAGTGATACACGCTTGGGCGATCATGTCTCGAAAGAGACATGACTGACTGGGTAGAAGATTATCCCGCAGTAGGTTGCCATTGCTTTCTGCGGTAGACTGGTTGCCGACCAAGGCTATAGAACCCAATCTGTCCTGCTATTTAACCCATAACTGGAAGGAAGAGACGGATTAATACCTTTCCCAAGGGTATTTGCGCGTAAGTGAATACAATGGATTCAACTGGAATTCGAACTCGGCTCCCCGGTTTCTCGTTCCGAGCTGATATCCACTGTACCACAACGCACATCCTTACAAAAGGATATCAAGTCCAAATGCCCAGGAAAAGTAACAAACGTGGTCTTGTTTTATCAGGACAATGCCTTAGCATTTGAATCCTTCGTTTCAATAGCTATTGAGCATGACTGTGGCTTTGATCACTCTCCCTATTCTCTCGATTTGGCTATATCTGACTATAATCTATTCCCCAACATAAAAAAAACTCTTAGCTGGGAACCAGTATCACAGTGATGATGACGTCATTTCTACTGTTGATGACACTTACAACAAAAGCGTCTTCACCAATGGGATCCAAGAAGTGTGTGGACCACAAGGGGGGCTCTGTTGAAAAACAAGCCTCATTTAATCACATTAGAATATCTTGGTCAGACGTTAACCTTTTCAGCTGTTCCTCGTAGAATATTATACGTAAAAAATGACGAGTATATTTACATGTGAATCAGCACTCCTGCCTATGATCAGAATATATATGTGGTTTGACTAATAGCAAAACATCATTCATTAGCATTGTGCCTTGGATCAGAATCGGTAGTGTCATAATTAGCGACTCTGAAAAAAGTTGGTAAGTCGAGATCGAATCCGACTAGTGTTCGTTACCCTTTTGCTGGGAAAGTTATGATTTAATCTCTTCTCTAACTGTAAATAGATGTAGTTTAAATAATAGAACAGACTAGGCTCTCTAGCTTTGGTTGGCAGCCAGTCTAGAAAAAGAACAGATTTGTAATAAACCTGCGTAGAACTATTTCGGAACCTCGTGGCACACGATGTGTACCAGTTCTCTGTAATCAATTATCTGGACAAGGTTTTACAACTATAATTACTCATATGTACAAGTAGTGTAGCTGTTCAGTTTTGAGATCTGAATTGTTGGATTCTCATCTGTCGAAGATAACCACTTAATCTCTCATACTTTGGCATAATTTGGGATTGACAGTTTTTCACAGCGACAGAAATCTACTTATCAAACACGTATTATCTATTCCTAGATCAATGTTGCAATCGATCCAGATTTTCTACCTCCCAATTATATCACTTCAGTAATTTATTAATTCAAATGTCAGTGTGACGCTAACTCCGTGGATAGAATCATTCAAAGGTTGGAAGTAGGCACGTACTAGCCAAGACAAGTTAAATAATTTGCATAGATCCGTAAACACAACTGATTCTGCAATAACTGAACATTTATTAAACATCTCAAAAAACCTAAACCAAAGACTGACTGGGACGCGTTTCGCGATTTCCTATGTGACGTTCTTGGGGAAAAGTGTTCAGTCTCCCTGTTGATGACTGCGCCTCTGAGATGTCTTCCTGGGTGAAAGCTGGCATTGATTCCTTCATACCAATCAAGAAATTTTGTCTCAAACCCCACTCCTCCTCCTGGTTCTCTCCTGCCTGTTTGGCCGCCATTGCCCACAGGAAACACTACTTTCGGCTATTTCAGAGACATTCATCTGACCACAATAGGCGCCTATTTGCCTCTGCTCGTAATGAGTGTAAGAGGATCCTGAATGACGCCAAGCGGCTTTTTGCCGAGAGAATGAGGCAGCGCATAGCTGACCGCAAGTTCGGCTCCAAGAACTTTTGGCGGCTGTGCAAAAGTGTACTGAACAACACCAATTCCTCCATCCCTCTCTTAATCAATGAATTCGAACTCTTCACGCATCAGTGGACAAGTCGGAGTTCTTTGCTCATAGATTCTCCTCAAAATCCACATTTGACTCGTCTGGAGTACCCGCACCCGACTTCTCTCTTAGAACTGAGGCTCAGCTGAAACATGTTTACGTTACCCCGTATCTGGTATCTAAGATAATATCAAAACTTGACCGCCATAAGGCGAACGGACGTGAGGGAATCCCGGTCATCGTTCTTAAGACATGTGCCCTTGACTCTCCTCTGTCCTCTCTAAATTCTATAATTACTGCCTTTCTGCTTCCCGTTTTATTGCATGCTGATCTCATTCCGATGCGTGTGGTTTGTGTGCAGAAAGTCAGCATCTCTGTATACTGGTATGTTCCCCTAAGGATGAATTTGAAGTCAGTCTGTCCCTGACTTCCAATATTGCTTTCATTATAGGTACCTTAGTGAACAAACTGACCACGTCCAGGTTCACGATATGGTTGGATTGTATGGAAGTATATTTAATTAATTCCACGAAGTGAACGGAGTTTCGGACATTTTAATAGATCAATAATATTCACAAGGAAGTGACTCAAAGGGTGGTACACAGCCTTGGTAGCTATCAATTGTCTTGAGCTGAATACCATCTTTGTGAATTTTGGGGAGAGAATATCAGTCAGTTAAGTGCCATACGTGATAAACGATTGGGCGATCATGTCTCGAAAGAGACACGACTGACTGGGTAGATGATTATCCCGCAGTAGTTTGTCATTGCTTTCTGCGGTAGACTGGTTGCCGACCAAGGCTATAGAATCCAATCTGTTCTATTATTTAACCCATAACTGGAAGGAAGAGACAGATTAATACCTTTCCCAAGGATATTTGTGCGTAAGTGAATGCAAGGAATTTAACTGGAATTCAAACTCGGCTTTCCGATTTCTCGTTCCAATCCGATATCCACTGCACCACAACGCACATCCCAGAAAAGAGAGAATGTATGTGAGGTAAATTGCTGTAACTTTCAAACATATACCTGTATGTCTTAGGTGAGAATTGGTTTTTGTTCTTGATTAGTATCTGCAACAGTTGTCGTTCTGTTTTCATTGTTGGATCTTTACTATAGCTACCATTTCTAATGAAGACTTCCAGTTCTTCTGTGTATTCCATTTTGTCCATCACTACCGTCGCATTGCTGGCAATATAATAACAATGTCATTCCTCTGCGGGAAAACCCCGCAGAGGAATGACATTGTCATTATACTGATTGATAGTCTCTCCAGGTTCATGATATTTGGGTTGAGGAGCTTAGTTTTCTCTTGTGCATCACTTTCCATCTTAGCTCATCCACCTTAGACGGAGGAATGTTCAAGGTTATTTCTTCGATTCTGGCAATGATATCCCAGTATGGTATCCGCTTGATGGTTACTGTGAAGTTGAGACCCTTGTTCAGTACTGACTCTTCAGATGCACTCAGCTGATGTTGACTAATATTGATTACTACTGTGGATTGAAGAACCTCGTGTGTAACATTGTGATCTTTTAATCTGTTCAATCTTCGTACGTAGTTGATCTTGATTGCATCGAATTCGTGCAGATCATGTTGGATCCTCTTTCGGTCTTTTTCGTTAGTAATTCTATTAAAGAAGGCTTCGAGCCTCTTGGATATTTAGGATTACAATTATTGTTTTAACCACCGGTTATACTGGATTGTTTCTCGAACCAGGGCGTGTCCCTTTTTTCTGCGACCAGACGAGTTCTCCTTGAATTGATGGAAAGTATGGATGCCAAGCTTGACGGAGCGAGTCTTAAGTCAGAACAATGAAAATAATGTCAATAATTACAGTACCCATCGTGTACTGAACCGTTTATTTCGTTCTCCAGGGTAGATTGTTCTAGTTCCATGAGTCATGTCACTTCCAGATGTCTCAGTATCAGTATCTCCCTTTAACACAAATTTCTAAGTTTTTGTTCACCTCTACTGTAGCGAAGTATTGAAACCACTACTCTAGATCAATAGATTTAAAGTTAAAGTGTGGAGGCGGAAATAATTTAATTGGCTAAAGGCATGGGCACCCGTGTCCGTCATGCACCCCCACTTAAGAGAATTTGGGACAGGCATAAAAACTAGAGCCGAGAAGGCCAAAATCAGTTAGTTGGAGCTGGGCCTTGGGATCAATCGAGATGTAACGACTGATGGAGGAGTGTTCCCAACCGGGAGCTATGCCGTAGGGTGCTAACCGTAGAGACAGTGACAGTTGCCACGCGGAGGGGACCAACCGTAGAAACAGTGTCAGTCGCCTCCTGTCTGAAGATGTAAAGAAACAGAAAGAGCCGAGAAACAGTTAAAGTCGAAAAGTTGTTGCTGCGCCGAACTAAAGCAAATAAGATGAATTTACCGCCGCCGTCACAAAGACCCATCTTCGGCTGTTTTCGTAAGGCTTCGTTGAAAAGCCCTGATAAGACTTTTAGAACCGTCAAAACTTGAAGAAAAAACTTGAAAACTCTAATGGGAGTGATAAACGTTAACAACCGAGAATTGTAATTAATGTTGAAAAGACAAACATTACTCTTAAACGAAAACTTTCGCTCCGTTGTAAGAAGAAGAATTCGACGACTGTTATATTCTATTTCTGTTTGATGTTTCTTTTTTTGTACATAAAACTTTTCCGCAACTTATTCAGGCGCCATCGAATTTATTTATTTTTTCTTTTGGTTCCTTTTTTTTTTTTTTTTATTAATCCACCTGTGCACGCGCGTCCGGTCTGGTATGACGTGGTAAAGATACGGCTAGCGGGATTTCAATGTGTCTTCCTTGAGATCAAAATTCACAGCATGGGAAAGGAGGAGCACCGTTGTAATAGACGATGCAAAGACCAGCTACTGTGACGAGGCCATCACGACCAGCGACCCGAGAGCATCGTCATATCTGGAGCCGTGTTGACCGCGTCATAATTGGCTACGCGTGTTACACAACAGTTCACGCAATGTAAATAGTGTAAATAATTACAATGCCTCATCTCAGAAATATAGACAGCTATTGAAAATGAATATGGTAACAAAGATGAGCACAACAGTCCACACAATGTAAATAGTGTGAATAATTACAATACCTCATCTTAGAAATAGAAACAAATATAATCGCTTTGGTTGAAACGCTGGTTCTTGTGCGATCATAGAAGTTGAGCATCGTTAAGCTTGGTTAGTGCCTTTGGGGAAAGCCGGATGGTGTAATGGACAACGACTCGCAATTAGAATTCGGAGGGCAATGTTTGAATTCCAGTCGAGATCGTTACACGCAAATACACTTATGAATCTATCTCTTCTCCCTGCAGATATGGGTAAAAAGATAGACGAGGCCCTATAGGTTTGTTTGGCAAACAGTCTAGGAGAAAGGAATCTCCAAATCCAAATCAACCAAGAGACGGTTGGTAAAAGGCGGATAAACTTCATATACGAGCCAAAGACTAGCATACAGCTAGGAGATGGAAAACTCTTACACTAAATAACATCATATGTGACACACAGTCCACCAATACACAAGATGTTGCTATGATGGAAAGAGTTTTCATTAACGAGCACAGGCATTTGACCAATTGTGCAGGGTATTCAGTAAAATGTTAGAATTAATTGAACACTCATCCGTCGGTCTCTACCAGAAAATCTATATATATATATATATATATATATATATATATGAAGAAAACATCATAAGAAATTCACTGTTCCTCAACGTTTATTTTTATTTTTACTGTGCTCAATAAAAATTATTATTGTAATATAATTAATTTAAAATTTTTGCGACACAATTTCGCATGTTTCGGAATCATATTTTTACTATGATTTCATCTTCAAGCAATCATTTTAGGGTGACGAACGGAAATTTCTTCTTACAAATGTGAGAGGTTTTTTTTTAACTTACAAAATATAGCTTCTGGTAAGGTTATCAGATTTTAGGGTCATATTTATTCTTAGCGTATCCGTGCTAAATAGGTATCGAGTTTTGCGCTATTTCTTCTTTTTTATTACTACAATCTGTTTTTATTTCTATTCACACCGACCCTACCTTTTTGTTGTTTTTTACTCTTTTCAAAAAACTATATGTTCGTGTTTTTTTAAAAATATTTTTCCATTTTAAGGTGTGTGGGGGCGTTATTAGTTTTCCAGCTAAAGAGGTCTGGTTTCTGCAATGGTTATTCTTAAAGGAATAAACGTGGTGGCTCCACCTTAGATTAAATTTATTCTTTGCGCTACCTCTGTAAAATTTTAATATATGGATTCTCAATCGATGAGATACTGTATTAAACGACTCATGCCCTTTATGTATAATGAAAATTTATATATTATCTGAAGTATAAAAAATAAAGAATTACTAAACTTTAAAAATGAAATGACTGTGTTCTGCAGACACATTAGATAATATTAAAATTTAGAAAAAAATAAAGAAATATAAACATTAATTTACATGACAAAAATTGATAAAATAACGAATCTAAAATAATACAAAAAATAAAAAATATTTCTTTATTCAAACACAAATAGGTTCTTAAAATAGTAAAAAATATGATTCCGAAACATGGTAAATTCTGTGTCGCGAAAATGTTAAATTAATTATATTACAATAATATATATATTCAAACATGTTTCATTGAATAATACAGGTATATTGTGTGTACTTATTTCTATACTGATCCTTTCCAGTAGTCTAATCATTTTGTTGAAATTTAGTAATAGTAATTTTTAACCGAAATACTTTTAATTTTTTCTCAGATCATCTTCAGGGGTAAATTACAAAGACGAATATATTGTAACTGCATTCCGTTGTCATAGAATTTTTTAAGACGCTTGATGAAGTTTTGTTATAATTATTTTAGAATGTTGAAATGTGTCCAGAATGACAACAGAATACAGATTTTCTCGCAATTACATTAAAGCGGAACACAGGTACTAAGCTAAGCCTGATCAATGTCAAAAGCTATCGGGCGTTCATATCGGCAAACGCTAATAACCGACGGATAAAAGAGCGGCAAACGCTAATGACCAACGCATAATTGAGATCGGCAAACGCTCCTTACCGACGGGTAATAAAGACTTGAAAACGACAAAAACAAACGGGTAGTCGAGATCGGTAAATACAAATAACAGATGGGTAATAGAAACCAGCAAACGTCAATAACCGAAGGCTAGTCGCAATCGGCAAATGCCAATGACGAAATCGTAATTGAGACCGGCTAACGTTACTAACTGACGAGTAATAGACAGTGGAAAACTCCTATAACCGACAAGTAATCGGGATCAACAAATGTCAATAACCAACGGGTAATAGAGACCGGCAAACGACAATAACCGAAGGTTTGTTGTGATCGGTAAATAATATTATTTAATCAATCGTTCAGTATTTTAACTTCTTTATAACTTTCATTATTTTAGTATTGCCAACATATTTTTATTTTAGAAAAGTATGTCTGTGCCTTCATGCCTTTCTAAGCTAGGGTGATACATGCCAATAGCTAACCGACAACCTGATCGATAAATACCGTTAAAAAAAGTTTGTCTGGATCTGTAAATACAAATAAACTAATATGTAATTCATCTTTTCTTTTTTGATTTTTCATAACTTATGATTTTATCATCCATCAAATCTTATTTTATGAAAGAAGGCTTGAAATTAATCTTATAAATAGTTTTCATCAATTCAAACAATTTGTCATTGTGACTATTGGAAATGCGGAGTAACGTTTTGAAAAATATTAATCACATTAGCCCCTCCCTGATTTTGAAAATGTATTAACGCGTGCGCTTGCAGGATGTTTATAGTTTCTTTTATTGATACGATTCCCTCTGGTAAATCGACTTCATGGACATTTTCACAAAGAATTCTTGCAATTTTCTCCTCATGTAACCATTTTAAAATTATTCGACTGACGTAAAAATCTGACGAGATGTTTTTAACTGATTTTCTCTTCACCCCATGCCTGTGTGATATTGCAGAAGATGTTCGTAAATAAACATATTTTCTAATAAACACTTTCGAAGACAAATATATTTGTCGAGAAGTGGGGCGGGCCTGGAACAAGAAAACAACATACGATTTAATATATTTTCCAATAAAAAATCTGGCATGAAAAATACGTTTATGAATCTGTTGCTATTTTTTTGTGTGTTGGCTTCAATTATTTTCAACTTCCTCTGACAAACATTAATCAATATGCTTTTTTTTTTAGAAATAAAATCTCAGCGCTGTAATTTTATTTTTGCATACATTTTTCTTTCCTTGTAAACATTTTTAATAATGAGACCTGAAGATAACAACAACGTCAACAACAACAGCGACAAAATAAGGGAGGCAATTCTGATATGCTTCAATAAAAGTGATAATTATTATAAAGTTATATTACCTTGAAACACCGGTTCTCATCTGATCACCAAAGATAAGCAATGTTGAGTTTGATCAATATCTGAATGGGTGATCTCTTGGGAATACCAGATGTTGTAAGCTTGGATTTGAGGGTGGATTTGGGGGTGGTGTAATAAATAACCGTTCGTAGGTGGAAATCGAAGAGCCGAGGTCTTATTCTAGATGAGTTCGTTATATTAGTTTATGCGCAAATACCCTTGGGAAAGGTATGTGCCCACCTCCTTTCTCCAGTGCTTCCTGCACGGCCCCGATGGTATAGTTTATGCAAGATCTACAGATACAATATTCCAATAAGACCAATCTCACAGCCATATTATGTTGAAACATCGGTTCTCATACGATCACTGGAGTTAAGTAACGACGAGCCTGGTCAGTATCTAAATGGATAATCGCTTGAGAACAACAGGTATTGGAAGTTTGGATGTGCGGATGGTGTAATGGATAGCCGCTCGAAATTGAAAATTGGAGAGCCGAGTTCCAATTCTGGTTGGGTTCGTTATACTCACTTATGCGTACACACCTTTGGGAAGGGTATGAACCCACATCTTCCCCAGCTATGGGTTAATTCGTAGGTCATATATCAGTAAAAATAATCATTACCTTAAAAATATTCTTACAATCTAAAAATATTTTCTGGCTTGAAATAACTTACAAAAGGTTAATAGGCCGTAAGAAACAAATGAATAGATCAATATTATAACATTAATCTCAAAATGATCAGAATAGTAACAGAGAATAGCAGAATAGTAACAGAGAATAGCAGAATAGTAACAGAGAATAGCAGAATAGTAACAGAGAATAGCAGAATAGTAACAGAGAATAGCAGAATAGTAACAGAGAATAGCAGAATAGTAACAGAGAATAGCAGAATAGTAACAGAGAATACTAGAAAGTACTAATAAGTTATTAAACTGATAATGATCCTAGATGTTGCTGTTGACATTAGCTAAGGATCAAGTGACTCTTTGTCTCCACAAATGATCAATACGTTTTCCATTTTCTACAGTCTTATGTTATGGTCACCCGGCATAGTTATTTCTAATATCTGACAAAATATATCTTCCTTTTGTGAACAAATACATTTTATTGTTATAATTATAAAAAAGTAACAAAAAAAACAAATCAATGTCTTTTGATAATAGATTCCAAGACTAGAAACTCAAAAATACATATTTGGAGCAATTGGATAAATAACCACTTCAGTAACCAACGTGACGGGGAATGAATTTATAAAGCATTTTTGTACTTAAAGAATTATGGCTATGATTATTCCCCGCACCTAATGATTGACCAATGGGGGTTAGATTTTTGAAAAAAGAAAATCTTACGTAGAACGCTTTGTTTTATTTATATTTATTGGCTATATTTTCTATTAGAATAAAAACCACTGTGTATTTATTTGTATTTTGAATTTTTTTCCTGTCACACTCACGGAAAGAGAGGCAGCGTCGGCTCAGTTCATTTTCTTTACAACCGGTTATGAAAGACCTTGCCATCTTGCTTATCTTATTTTTTTACAATAATTATGTCGTCGAGTAGTGAATAATATTCTCTCTATTATAATAAAAACCGTTGTGTATTTATTTGCATATATACATTTTCATCCTGTCACGCTCAGGTATTTGGATAATTTTGTTTTTTTTTGCTTCTTATGTCTTAATTTAAGATACACAATAGTAGGTACATCAATATATATGTTGACGTAATTTTAGACTGCTTATCGATATAAATATCTTGCCGTCATTTTTGACGGTAGGAGCTCACCAGTGTAGAAGAAATATCAATTGTATTTTCTTTCACTTTCCTTTTGATGTACTTAGGCTTTCCTGTGCCAAATTTCTAAACAACATTATGAATGAATATCACTTCGTGCTAGTCATTTTTCTTCCGAAGAACGTCAGAACTTTTTCTAATGCCGAAACAATCAGGAATAAAACAGTTCGTATTCTATCTGAACGTGTTAAAAACGATCGCTTCTCACCAATTCTTTCCAACCATTTCTATCATCTATAGTCCTACCCAGTTTTTCCTTTCTGATTCGGGCGCTTCAATTGATTAACTTACGGATGAAACACTTACTGGCCCAGCTTTTGATCTTTTCTCATAATTAGGATCCCATTGAATAAGTTGAGGCAAAAACTTGTTTCCTTCAGCAATGGTATTAAATAGCGAACTCCTTTCGGAAAATATAGTATTCATAATCTTTGGTAAGTTCTAAAATATTTCTTTATTGAATATATATCGTTTCCAATGGATAATCGAATGTACAAATCAGCTATTTATTTTAAACCGGTGATTTTATTTTTCCTTAAAACTGGACTTGTACAAGACAAATGTTTCAGCTGGAAACCGAAAATTTCAAACTTTTAATTTTAACATCCATATAGTATTAATTTTTATAGACTTTTAATATTATGGAAATCACTATTATTTATGACATTTGACCCTTGACTAACTTACATTTTTTGAGTTTAGAAGCTTGAACAGATGTGGAGACTCTTCGCGAGCATCAACAATAGTTTTGAGAATCCGCTTGCTAAAATGTAAGTTATGAATAGATTCGAGCGAGATCACGAGCCCATCCAACAAGGAGTTCGGGCGATGCAAACCCTCAAGAATATTTGGAAATTTGACCAATTTTGAAGTCATGTGAAATGGGTATTAGAGCATACTTTAAGACCATCATTAGCTATTTCAAGCCATTGACATGATTCTATCACTAAAATAGATTTATTTTAATAACAGACATTTAAAAAATATAGTTAATTTTGTTGAAAAATTCACTCATTAAAAAAATTGCTAATCTAGGATAAGCCCACTGTTTCGAGTGACTTTTGTACAAGGTGAATATCATTGTAAAAAGAAATGTATCTAATTTTTTCAATACCGAAATCATCATAATCTTAGCTTTTAAAATTATCACGGCGCGACTCTCTCCCTACCTAATCTATCTCTTTGAAGAAAATAATATGCGTGTTAGGTTCCTAATATGAAAACGAGTTCGATCCTAATCGCAGCAAACAAAGACATGGCTTTGTATAAAGCGTTGGATTAAACTAAGTTGAATGAAACGCAAGGGAAATAAATAACAACTCGTACAGAATCATAAAAATGGAGTGGAATCGTTTACATTTGTTTTCAACTGGATTCAAATCGGGGCCAAATAATCAGCTGTCTCATCTGCAAGTCCACTAATGTATTTCTGGAGGCAAGCAGTCTTTATAAATAAAGTTCTAAATAATAATAATAATAATAATAATAATAATAAGCATAGCAGTAAAAACAAACAAATAAGAATAAGTTTTCTTATTTGCTTACTTTCTAGAATTTATGGCCACATCACGACTGAAAAGATTTAAGTAAAAGCCCAAGACTAATAAACGTTAGAAAATATGTGTAAATAACACACACGCACGCACGCGCACGCATACTCAAACACGCACACGCTCAAAAATATATGCACACACGCACAAACATATACAGGGTGTGATGAATAAATCATCGTCTAAATTACGCAAAAATGATAATGACCTTGACATCTCATTTTACCAACATTAAACGAAAACATCTTGAAATACTAAAGATGAATTTATTCAATAAACCCGACATTAGCTTCAACCACGGCCTTCAGATAATTTCGGAATCTTCTACAATCCTTCTGGATGGTCTCCTTATTTAAGTTGGTGAATGCTGCCATAATCCTTGCATTCATTTAATCTTTGGTGTAACAAGGAATTTTGTTGGTCTCTCGCTCAACTTGGCCCCACACATAATAATCAAATGTGTTGCAGGGTGGGGGGTGATTATATGTGCCAAATCCAAGTGTCGTCTGGAAGAGTTATATCAGCTAGAAGTTTTGTTTTTAACTTATGAAAATAAGAGTATACAAGTGGTGCGATGAATAAATTGTCGTCTAAATGAGGCAAAAATGAAAATATCACTGACATCTCATTTTAACAGATATATTTACTAAAATTTACACAGAAAATAACTTGAAATACTAAACTTTTGTGAGTTAGGTGCAATGTGGTTACAGAAATTGCTTGACATCCATTACTTGATTCTCCTGCTTGTGTGATATGATGCCGAGTCCTGTTGTCAGACATAGTGTCTTACAGTAACTAACTTCTCTACAAAGCGAAGCACTACTTACCCAAGGCATTTGATGTAGGCCTCTGTGTTGAGACTCTGTAGGAAGATGAATCGAGCTATAAAGTAGCTATCACTAGTGATCACTTTAAACACGTTCGTAATCACCATTAGACTTATTCGACTCTTTCCAAATTCTCTGCACTGTCCCTAGATTGACACCCAGACACTCTAAAACGTTAGTAGTGGAGCTTTCGCTGCGAATGTCGAGCAGTATAGCATGCCGTTTCCAAATTTATGGCGGAGCGAATTGCGTCATGGTGTTTTTTTATCTCTCAGACAGTGCCGAACTGACCCTACTATACTGCCCGGTCGACAAAATTAAAACATGAACGAAATTAAAAATATAACATGGCGACAATTTACCAATCGCACTATATCTATCTATACCTATTCATATCTATCTATCTATCTATCTATCTATCTATCTATCTATCTATACCTATTCATATCTATCTATCTATCTATCTATCTATACCTATTCATATCTATCTATCTATCTATCTATCTATCTACCTATTCATATCTATCTATCTATCTATCTATCTATCTATCTATCTATCTATCTATCTATCTATCTATCTATCTATCTATACTATCTATTCTATCTATCTATCTATCTATCTATCTATCTATCTATCTATCTATTTCAGTCTGTTCAGATCTATCTATCTATCTATCTATCTATCTATCTATCTATCACATTTAACATTGTATTTATCTATTGACCTATTATCTTGCTCGTCTGTTCATGTTTTCTAACACATTTCATGTCTATATCGGTGTGTTAATATGTATCTTGTATGTACAATATGTTCAAATGTTTCATTTAAAGAAAGAAACATACATATGTTATTAGTAGATCTCTAAGCATATATTCAAACATAATTTAAATTATGTCAGTTTTATTTGTCTGCTATTACTTACCGAATATATTAAATGTAAGCCAGAAGAAGGTCCCTATAGCTTTCTACGATATCGAATTGAGATTATCTATCAGATAGGCGCACACTTCAAGTTTTACTGCCAATAAGTTTTAAAATCTTATTGTGTTGGTGAAATATCTTTTTGTGTATTTTTTTTATATGAAAGTAATGCAATATTCTTTTTGTGAGGATAAGACATAAATACAGAGCCAAATATGGCTGAAGTAAGACCCGGCTCCAACCCAGGCCTCGGCCCAGTCCCACAGAATTATTCATAGACATATCAATGCACAAGTAATGGAGATGAATTATTCAACAGGGTGGGATCTCAGCGCTCTGAGTGATATTACGTGTAATAGAAAAGTTTCAAACCATATCATTTTACTAGAATATAAGCAGAAGATGTAAGTATCTTTGATTTAAATTTTAAATTTTACTCGTAGAATATACAATTGTTAGTCTACGTCGTCTTTTTCTAAAGATGGCCGCCATTTTAAAAGCGTTTCTTATGTTAAAAACTTAAATATTGCCACAAACACATAAAGAAGCAATTTATAAAGACGATATGCATAAGTGTATAGGTCCGGATTCTTTCTGTATATAAGAACAAACTTACATAGTTACTGAGCATATATATATACTAGCAGTATAGCCCGGCGTTGTCTGGGTATAATGAAAGCTTTAAAACGAATCTATGGTCCTGGAGCTCAGAATCAGCCTAAAGAATATTTGTGTGAAGTTTGGTAAGAATCGGTTAAAAATTGTGGATTTGTATAAAGGACATACAGACAGATAAATAGACACACACACAAACATCTTGCTTTTATATATATATATATATATATATATATCATCGATTTTCTGCACCTAGCCAAGAATACTTGCAGACGCTTATAGTACAACTGTGTAAATTTTCAAGAAAATCGGTCCAGCCGTTTCGGAGTCTATAGGTAACGGACACACACACACACACACACACACACACACACACACACACACACACAGACCAAGTTCCATTTATAAATAAGTTTATATATATATATATATATATATATATATATATATATATATATACACTTGCGTATTTGGGCAAGAATCCCTCTTTAATACATGTTCCGTTGAGTAAGATTGGCAAAGTACTTATGTTGATGTTTTTTGTATACATACAATTGTCTTCATTAAATTGTCTTAATGAATGCAAAGATTTTTCCAAACTTTTGTTGGTTCCAAGCTCTTTCGGCTAATCTATTAGCTATTTTAAACAATTATTTGCCTATTATAATAATAAGGAACACAGCTGCTATTGTAAACGGTATATTCTTAATTTCTAAATACGGCCAACATTTTGTGGCCGTATTTACAACTAATATTACTAAGGGTTAGTTTCTTGTTATTTTTATAATAAGGGATTCCATCGCTTTTAAACGTTTTTATGTTTTGCAGTAGCACTTATCATATTCGTGTTTTTGATGAGTAAGCTTCGGTTTGAGGTAAAAAGTAGAAGTTCCTACCATCTCAGATAGAATAGCAAATGTTCACTTAAATATGAATTAACAGTATTAAAAAATACTTTGCAACGAGAGCGCACGTGATCTCATCGACGCGAACTATACTCCTTAAAGAACTCAATAACATCAAGCAAACGCACAAGCTCATAACAACTTTTTAATGTACATTATAGACAGGCCAAAATATAGTATTACTTTCAAAACGATGCAATAATAACATAGTTCATAGAATCAATAGCAGTAATATCAATATATTTTATACAAGATATAAGAAAATGTATGAATTCACTTTGGTGGACATTATAACATCTCACTGAAGAAAACAAAAATGTCAGTTTAATTATCTTCTATAAAATGTTACATACCTCGAACCTTATTATCAGAAACAACACCTCGGCGACAAAATAAAATTAAAAAAATTCTTGACCGACATTATTATATAAATATATGTGTTCTCGACGAAAATAAGCCCATTAATAGTTATATTGAACATAACACCATACGCCTGGTGAGACGACTGACGCTTTATCTCTGAGCAGGGCCCAATACGGACACTTTTAAAGTAGCATGAAATCGTCAGTCATTAAAGTGGCATACATGATACAGACTAGGGCAATCATGTCTCGAAAGAGACATGAATAACTGGGCAGAACATTTTCCCGGAGTAGTTTGCCATTACTTCTACATGAATCGCACAAACCACAAAATGTAACATTCTTGTCGAGAAAAGGAAAGTGATACGAACATTTTATCGCAAAAAGTGTTTAAAAGTCATATAATCCCACATAAGATACAAACTATATATATATATATATATATATATATATATATATATATAGAAGTAGTACAAACTAAGGGGTTAGCGTTGTGCTGTTTGTAGCGATTTATTTTTGAAAGAGTGCTCGATACTTACTTGAATATGATAAATAGTAATATTTCTATTATAATGTTTATAATAAAAACATAGTTGACTACAACATAAGCGCCGTTGTGTTTTGTGGCTAACTTATCATGACCGGCTTTCTCTTGGTCAAGTGAGACAAACCCTCTGAACTAGCTCATTTAATTGTCTGGATATGGTAACAATTGTGTTCTTTTTAAGTTTCTATGTATAATGATTCCTAACAGAAAAAAAATATTTCACTTTCTGACGAAGTGCTTTGAAACATAACAGCTCTTGCGTTGCAGTAAACTGTTTTTATTATAAATACTTATAGCAGTAAAAAAAAAAAAATCCAGGTTAAAATTGATAAATAATCCGAGAGGATCCTAGTAATATCGTTAAATATTAAAACTGATCTAAAAGAGAGCTCAATGTAAATTTAATTCTCATATATATATATATATATATATATATATAGTCATCCGCGGACAGATCTGTTTTGCTGTACCACAGCTCATCAGTACAGTTAGATATCCGATTGCTTCTAGCTGGGATTGAAACCCGACCGAAGTGACATCAGTCGGCGATTCAACTTCTGAGATATGGGCACTCGGTAGAGGAAGGCGGACTTTAGCGTGTCATATACAATGTAAACACACGCCAGTAGCCGATAAGTGTTCAAATTCATTACTGAATGAACGATGCGTAGATGAGGGAACATTGAGGTCAACACCTAGCAGCGACAGTCTGTTTAAAAGTATTAATCATTGCCAAATGTTTCACTCCTGAATTATTTAACGTGTTCTTTATATCTGTAGAACATTCGTCAATAAAAAAGAATTTATGCAGGAGTATCTCAAACATTCTTGGCAGTTTAAGTAAACAATTTCAATGCAAGTGTTGCAGGATATCGTGATGCATTGAAGGATTAGCGATATACAATGCACTGATGAAGGACAACCGTCTGCTCTTATAGTCGATTAAATTTACAAAATAAATCTTATAAATAATTTGCATTTCAATTCAAAATAAATAGTAATAAATTTCAATCTTTTCAAGGTTTTCAAATTTAATTACTGCTTTGAAAAGCTCTCATTTAAGTAATGTACTAAATAAGTTGTGCGTTGTGCGTAGTGGATATCGGCTCGGAACGAGAAATCAGAGAACCGAGTTCGAATTCCAGTTGAATTCCTTGCATTCACTTACGCGCAAATACCCTTGGGAAAGGTATTAATCCGTCTCTTCCCTCCAGTTATGGGTTAAATAATAGGACAGATTGGGTTTTATAGCCTTGGTCGGCAACCAGTCTACCGCAGAAAGCAATGGCAACCTACTGCGGGATAATCTTCTGCCCAGTCAGTCATGTCTCTTTCGAGACATGATCGCCCAAGCGTGTATCGCGCATGGCACTTAACTGACTGACTAAATAAGTAGCGACGTAATCATTTTAAGTAACGCAATTTGCTGCGATTTTGATTATAGTGGTAAAGAAACAGTTACAGCTTTCGGAAGAACTGAAAATAGAGAAATGAATACCAAAAGAACAGGGAACGAAACCGAATCGACCGTAATTCGAACTCAGATCAACTATTTTACTTTCTGCATATACACACGAAACAATCAAACATGAATACATAATAACAACATCGGAAAAAATAACATCCTTTAAAATGGCCAGTGAAGTGGTTGAAAGCGCTTGGAACATTTTTACACTCCATATCTCTAGAAAAAAGAAGCGTGTAAGAATACAGGAAAAATTAAATAAAAAAATAATTAAAAATCTTCCTTTTCAGTCGTTCCTAACGAAACCTATTTAAATGAAAGATTACTGCCCAAACATACATTAATGAATATATATATATATATATATATATATATATATATATATATATAAAACAAAAATGAATATGTTTCGTCTTCTGATTGACTTTATCAAGGCAAATGGAAGCCCTTTTTTTGTAACAACTACTTATAAAAAATAAATAAAAATCTCGTTAGCTGTTTAGAATTTTTTAATTTAAGAACGCTCATAAATACACATCAGGCTAACTGAAAGTCAAGGTAAACTATGGAGGAGAGCTAAATGATATATTTATATGGTAAAGTATGGAGGATGCTAAGTGATGTAATTTAATGTCTAATAAACGATCATGAGTAATTAATTAAATTAATTTTTTTTATAATGTAATTATTATTTATCTTATTTTAGTTTGAGATTAATTTATGTATTATATATTTTAAACAATATAAAGTTTTGAATCTAACCGTTTTCTTTAAAGTGTTTGACATTTTTATGGTCATGTATGTTGGCTTGGGAAAGTAATATTTCTTTAAGAAAAAGAAATATTTGAAAAAACTCTGCGGCACATATTTATGTCTTGGCAAGATTCGATTGGGGAAGTGTTAAAAAATTTCCGTCTAAGTAGATTACTTTCTCTTTTAATAAGTATGGCACTCTTTAGATCGAAATTGTGGTTCAACTTATTTGTATGACTAATTCATTTGATAAGATGTTGTGCATCTTTTTATTTTCATAAGTATTCTAACAAAAAAAAGAAAACAAAAAACAAAAAGAAAACGGAAAGTGCGACACTGAGATCCGAAGGCGTATTGGCATGGCGAAGGACGCATTCCAGAAGCTGAATTTAATTTTGACAGACAGGAAAATCTCATTGGAAACAAAGAAAAGAGTACTGGACTGTCATGTGATATCTGTTCTCCTATATGGCAGCGAATGCTAGAAAATTTTCTGAAAGGTGAAGGAAAGACTCTAAGCAACAGAAATGTAGTTATACAGAAGGATACTAGGGATACCATGATCCGATCACGTGAGCAACGACGAGGTTTTGGAGAGAATGAAAAAGGAAATTTATACTTAACATCAGGAAGATATAGCTAAAGTTTCCGGGGCACGTAATGAAGAAGGAGCGCTTAAAGAATCTGATACTCACAGGGTGGATGGAGGAAAATAAAGACAGTGGAAAACAGCACGTGACATACTTGGTGAGTTTAAACAAATGGATGGCAGATTAAGGTTTGAGAGGAATAATAGGATGAAATATATTAAGAGAAGAAGAGATATGAAAATGAGGCGCCATGTTCGTCTATACCATGAAGAGATACAGCACATAAAAGAAGAAGGTACGTTATATATTAATTCAGAAAAATGCGTATATTTGTGGATATTCATCAATCACCACTCACTTTAGACGTAGATTTTTCTTAAATACAAAAAATGTTATTTACGTTTTACAAATGATGAATAATGGTCCACTTTTTATAATGACATGTTTTTTAAAATAAATATATTTGAGTCAAACAATTCAGGATATACATATATAATTTTGACATAAATTATATGGATAAATGACTTTCTGAACGTCTGCGTGAAGGAAAAGAAGAGATATAAAAAGTGGTTGTAAAATATCCAGGTTGAGATTATTTCACACTGTGATATTTCTTCTTCTTCTATGTACCAGGACGTAGGTGATTATGGCCATCCACGTCTCCCTATCCCTGGTAGCTCTTAGCACACTTTCTCCTGTTACCCCACCCAAACCCCGCTCTGCCATCCACCTTCTCAGGGCTGTCAAATATGTTATCCGCAGCTTTCCCCTGTCTCTCTTTCCCTCCATCTGACCTGTGAGTATCAGATTCTCCAAGCCTTTCTTCGTCATCACATGTCCCAGGAACTTCAGCTGTCTTTTCCTGATGCTCAGTATTAATTTCCTTTTCGTTTCCATCCTTTCCAAAACATGCTCGATCCATGATATTCGCAGTATCCTCCTGTAAAACCTCATGTCAGTTGCTTCGAGTTTGTCTTCATCTCTGATGATATTGTCCAGCATTCACTGCCATATTGAAGAACAGATATTACATAGCAATCCAGAAAATCATTATGTTTCGCTGATAATTTTGTCTTTTGTTTTTTCTAGTTTAAATGGCATCCTATCAATATGTGCCTGTTCTTATCTACATATCAAAATACACAGAGATATAAAAAACTCTATATTCTTAAAGCACTCTATCGACCCGAAATAGGCTTTGCGCTCAATTTCCCGCCAACCGGATGCAAAGTTAAACTGAGGTTACACTTGCCTCCAAATACAGAAGGATGTGACCTCACACCTGCATTCAGTTTTACATGAGTAGAAAAGATTTAATACACACGCAGTTATATAAGCAGCCGTCTCAGAGATGAGTTTGGCAGTCTCATATACACCGTAGACAGAACGTACTGTTTATTAGAAATATTTTCTAAGAAAATAAATTCAAATAAATATCTATACCTATATATATATATATATATATATATATATATATATATATAGTCCATCAGTTGTTCATATCCACGTTTGATAATGTTGTTTTTAATGATAAGAATTTTGCAAGATTGCTGCTAGAGTTCAGTTTATTCTGTCGAGTAGAATTTCCTTGTTATTATTCATTTTTACAATCCAGGGAAAGAGAAATTACACAAAAAATTCGCTCCAGCAAGAAAGCCATAAACATGTTGGGAGGGGGTTACTGAGTGTGAAAGAATATAAAAAAGACATTCAGTTGGTCATTTAAGTGCCATACGTGATACACGCTTTAGTGATCATGTCTCGAAAGAGACATGGCTGACTGAGCAGAAGAATTTCCTGTAGTAGATTGTTATCACTTTCTGTGGTAGAATGGTTGCCAGCTATAGCTAGATAACCTAACCTGTCCTCTTATTTAACACATAGCTGGAGGGAATAGACAGATTGATACATTTCCTAGGGGTATTTGTGCCGAAGTGAATACAACGAATTCAACTGGAATTTGAACTCGGCTCTCTGGTTTCCCGTTCGAAGGTGATATCTACTGCCTCACAATGTATTAAGGGGCGCGAACAATAAAAGGAAATAACTTAAAAAGACAGAATATGACGATTGATATTGCGTTAAAATTTTTGTAGACCAAACTTGACTGAAAAGCAAGAAGCCGGAAAAATTTACAAACGAAAAGTATGAGAAAAGCGACTGTTAGCATTGAACTTATGGTTACATCTAGACATTTTAACAGTAAAATGAAAATTAATATTTTGTCGCTAATCTGCTAGTGCGCTTAAATTTAGTCAAGGCATTATAGAGAAGAATCATATTTATTTTGAAAATACAAAATTGTGGTACAAGCGAAAAGGAGGGTTAAGGGAAGGTTGGTCTTTAATCTGTCTTAACTTAAACTTAGCTAGCCATAATTACGCACCAAAGTATGCCTTAAGCGAAAATTGTATATATGGGCAGCAATCTCTTTTATGCAGGTGTCATTAAAAATGGCAGACAAGGTGAAATGGTTAAGTTTTGTATGTAATTTTTTATGTGATCTTATGATTTCTTTCTTTTGAGGACATAAATTATATAAAAGTTGTCCAAATGTTTTATTTATCCGAGTGCTTTCAGCCATACTGTTAGCCATTTTCGAGGATGAATGTTATTTTACGTGTAACAGAATGTATGTGGTGTTATGTATAATGTGGAGTAGTGATATGTGTTATGTAGCAAACACAGAAAGCATGTTGTTAGTCTGTGCGTAGTTGATGTTATTTAGTACTGTTTTTTTACACATTCTTACCTTTTTTTGTATAATCGTTTCACTCTAAACAATGCAGTAGTGCCACTGGTGTGAAGGGTTTACATAAGAAGCGAACGAAGAGAAAGAAGAACAGGTCACAGTGGGTGTCAGAGAATGGGTAAGAGAAGGATGAGAACACTAGTGTGAAGAGAGATGCGTGGGAATAGAGTGGAAAGGGAGAAAAACAAAATCCAAGGGGTGTCGGGAAAAGGATGGGAGTCCAGAAGTTAGATGGCAATTTACATTGTATATAAATGTTTAGATATTGTAGCTGTTAGGGAAGCAAGGGTACGGAAGGGAGTTCCACAGGCAGAAGGTGCGAGAAAAGAAGCTCTTAGAGTAGAAGTTGCGGTTAAACATGATTGTTTTCACAGTAAAATGGTGGGACCTTGTTGCCAGTCTAGTTGCTCGAGTAAATTCGCGTAGGAGGGGGCACCAAGAAGCTAAGCTCGTTGGAGCAGAATCCGTGAAAGTATTTTAATATATATATATATATATATATATATATATTGGATTCGGGCCGCCAGCTCAGTATAGACTACATTACAGATTCATTTTTGGATCTTGTCGAGAACCCTAAAGTGAACAGCAGGGCGCCTGACCAGATATGACAGCAATATTCTATTTGAATTATTCACTTGGCAATAGATACTAAAAGTAGTATGAAATACATCATTTATTTTAAAAGTGGAGTGGCTTAATAATTATGGCTGATAGTGTATTAAAATTATTGCATTAAAAAATTACTGAAGTCAAAAAGATATGTGTGTGTGTGTGTGTGTGTGTGTGTGTGTTTGTGTGTGTGAAATATTTGAATGCATTATTACCTTTTTGTCGAAACATTGGTATTAGAAAGGTGGTCGTGGGATTGTGTATCAATTATTACTTTGATGCATTAATATCTTCTTTGCATTTTATGTGCGGTTTCTATTCAGTCAAGATGGAACCACCTCAATAGACGAGCATTCCTTGAGTTTTCCGTTGAATATGATAAAATTTATATTCGAATACATCGTATCTTCATAAAGTTGCGCACATAAATTATTACAGGCACACGCGCTCCATGCGATGTGCAAATGCGTATCCGTTGAAGCTTTATTTGATTCATTGTACACACACACACACACACACACACACACACACACACACACACACACACACACACACATATATATATATAAGACAGTATTCACAAGTATAAAACAAATGAACTTATAAAAATGATCATTGATAAGATTGTGAGTGCACAAATGAATGTATTATGCACTTGATTTATAAGCGCCGCTTAGATGTGGCACAAGGCCGAAAGTATGGGGTACCTAGTGAGGATCGAACTCACTACTCAGTTGTAATAGATTCTTGCGAAACAAGCTGGCTAACCATAACACAACGTCGAGGTGCCCATTGAATGTATTATATATACACTTTCTCTCTATCATTATATGTATGTGTGTGTGTGTGTATCGCAAACCTGAATGAATGCAAGATTTTTTCTAACATCAAAATATGATTTATGATTAATAAATATATTGTCGAATTCTAGAATGCAAATATATGGCTTCTAAATTCATGCCGTCTCTTTCAAGAGCGACGAAACACTGCAGTTTGTACATATGAACTTGGGGTAATGTAATTGTGAGTTCAATCCCTGGTGCGGGTAGTACAGACACAGACTGATTGTAAAGAGTAATAATTGAATAGAACTAAAAAGAGAGCAAGAGGAGTTATATCCTCTGGACATGGACAGAAAAAACGAGAACAACCTTCACACATAGATTAAATAAAATGTTAACTTCGAAATCGCTGGAGGTAGGTAGAATGCATAACGAAAGGTTGCGATAACAATAGATATTACTCTGCATGTAAATATATTTTAATATTTCATATATATTCTTCAGTATTTCACATGTATACGCCTGAAGCTCTGAAATTATCTAATAATAATAATAATAATAATAATAATTTTAAAACTGAAATAGATGCGTGAAATGTATGATAACGAAATGTGTTTTTCAGTTATTTATTTAATAATGCGATAAATAAATTTATCAAACACCTGTCTTTCGGTCAGTTAGATAAGTATTTTTATTTATTTATTTATTGAATCTATCTATCTATCTATCTATCTATCTATCTATCTATCTATTGATAAACTGGATTATTATCTTGATAGTACTGTAACAGGAGAGAGCTTTAGAATAAAGATTCATTTTTACATTATGATCTTTATTATATCCGTGATATAATAACATCTTATTTCACGAACAGGACAGAATGACTGAAAAGAAATCCAAACATTCTTTGTTTTCAGAAGTGGTTTTCATGCTACTAAGACATAGAGCGCACGATGGATAACTTGTCGTCAAAATTACGCAAAAATGAAAATAACACTGACCTTTCACTTTGGCAGATATATTTATAAAATTACACAAAAATAATTTGAAATACTTAAGAGTAAATTCGTTCAATAAAATTGACATTGCCTTCAATCCCGGCCATCAAACGACTTCGGAATCTCCTTCATCTCTTCTGGACAGTCTCCTTTATTAAGTTGGTGAATGCGGTCATAATCTTTGTTTCAGTTCATCATTGGTGTTTCAAGGAGCTTTGATGGTCCCTCGCTCAGTTGCAACCCATTCATATTAATCAAGTGTATTGCAGTCTTGAGAGTTAGGTGGTCAGATATAAGGGCTGATATGGCCAGAAAAATGTTCTTACACATGATGTTGAGTTCTTTTGCCAGATATAGCGTCTTCCCTCTTGACCCAGGGCTGCATTACATCCTCGAGGCATTTGATGTAGGCCTTGGAGCTGAGTTTGGGGCACTCACCAACACATTTAGGCATTCTTTTCTTTTAGAACGATCAGATTGCATTGTACGAGCTACCGTACATTCGTAATTTCTATTAGACTCATCTAGCTCTTTCTGAATCCTCTGCACTGTCTTCAGATTGACGCGTAAACATATTTAGCCATATATAGGGCTCCAGATATAAAAAGGCCGGATTCATCTACTATGTCCCAGGTGACAACATATTCCAAGAACAGAAAACAGCAAGGCTTGGGTTTTCCCAAATTGAGGACTGCGAGCTGAAGTTTCTTTCTATATCTGGCAAAGATATATTCCCAAACGGTACCTTGGATATGTTAGGTGCTGGGGAGATTTAACGTTTGCCCTAGATATATGGGGCTCGGGCTCGGGATAATGAAAGCAACCTTTCGGTATGGTTGCTGTAAACAAATTGAAATTGACTGCCGCTTTCGTCACTCTATGGAGTGATGACACTAAGTGGCCCATCAAGTGATCCATGTGACTTATTTTCGTCAAAGGGAGATAATTACCTTCTGTATTCCTGCAGTACTTTTGTTTTCATTAGTTTTCCTACTACTACAGTTTGGCCATCACCAATCTAATAACATTCAATTATTAGTTTTCTGCATAGTACAGGTTGGTTATCAGCAATCTAATGACACATGCAATCTTCGTAATTGTTCTGTTATCTTGCCCCTACTTGTCACTGAACATATAATTTTGGAGATCGAGAGAGTGTAACACAAGCATGTAGCAATGCAATACATATATGCAGGTGCAGACGCAGACATCTCTTCACTAGTCCCATAGCAACGAAGGAGTGGTGACGTGTGCAGATCTAAATACACATGAAGGGATCTGTACGTATGCAATTCGAAACTTATCCTGACGTCGCTGCATTGTTGACCGAACAGCAACATGATTCGGTAGAATCTTGAGCGACTGAAATGTCCTTTTTAGGGACGCACTGCTCCTATATGCTATATGGGGAATATTTAGAAAAGAGGAATTAATCAAATCTTGTTTACCAATCAAGTTGGTCAGTAACATGCGGCAGTCCAGAATAGCGGAAATAGAACCAAGAAATATTCAAGTAAAATAAAAAATAGAGGTAGGTGGTTGGAACGTCAAAACACTTTTTGACCGCAAGGTCAAAAAGTGTAATTCTGAACACCGTAATTCTGAACACCGAACTGATATGATCTAAAAAGCATTGGTTTGGTACGATATTGATATATCTGCACTCTTTGAAACTAGATTGAGTGAAGGGGACAAGTGTTGTAGAATAGAACTCAGCGTACTTCCTTCTCTTCCCTATTAATGTGACAATGGATTGCTCCTACTTATAAATAAGGCAAGTAACTACATAAGAGTGGCATTTGAGTAGTAGCTGATTTACTCAGGTTTTGCCGTTCTATATATTCTTTGTTTCCCCTACCTAGTCTTTTCTTCCTTCAATACTCTGTCTAACTATGGCCTAATTCTCGACTATTTTGAAGAAAGACTATATTACAATAACCAGCTGACCAAATCTGTGGTCAGTTACACTTTCTTTTGAAAGAAGTGAATGTGCCCTTGGTACAGTGGATATCGGCTCGGAAATCGAGTTCGAATTCTAGTTGAATTCGTTGTATTCGCATACGCGCAAATACCCTTGGAGAAGGTGTGAAGCCATCGCTTCTCCCTCCATCTCTGGGTTAAATGGCAAGACAGATTGGGTTCTATAACCTTGGTTGAGCAACTAGTCTACCTCAGAAAGCAATAGCAACCTATTGCGGGAAAAAACTTCTGCCCAGTCAATCAGGTCTCTTTTGAGATATGATAGTCCAAGTGTGTATCACGTATGGCACTTAACTGAACCCAAAGGGCGAGAAACATGAAAGGGTTTTGGCTTTTTTCATTTGTACCGAATTAATCAAGCATCGTGTGCAGCCCCACGGCATTAGTGATAGAATCTTGTTATTTAGATAGTATTTTCCGTTTATGCTTCAGTTCTCACCTGTTTTCAAGATTCTGTCATAACTTTCTGCTAAGATATCAGAACTGCCATCACAAAGTTTTCAAAAGCAGACAAGATTCTTCTAGATTTCAATGCTAGGGTTGGTAAGGATCACGATATTTGAAAAGTTCGGTCTTGGAGAAAGGAACAATAATAGTTTGCACTCTCTTCGGCCTTGATATAAAGTTGACCTAATAAAAAGTTGTCCATAAAGTTACGTGGATTCATCCAAGGTTAAAAGTTAGGCACATTCACAATTTCATCATTTATCGCAAACTAGACCTTCAGGACGTCTGCACTGTCCGAGTCATGTGTGGTGCTGAATGTGGGACGGACCATAGGTGGCAAGATGAAACTTCGCATAAGATGTCAAATAAAATATAATGAAACAAGGATTCATAATCGTATCATTCCGTTATTCGAGAGTTACTTATACTGACGATACGGAATTTGTTAATCATTTTGAAAAGGACATGCAAATGATAATGGAACATTTTTTCGAGTGCATGCATGGGTTCTTCATCAGCATAAAAAAAAGGTTATGTACATTCACCTCCAGGCCGACGCTATGTCGATTGTAACATTTTAGTTCAGAGTCAGAGGCTCGAGGTTGTTGATATTTTTGTTTACCTCTCTCTCTCTCTCTCTCTCTCTCTCTCTCTCTCTCTCTCTCTCTCTCTCTCTCTCTCTCTCTCTCTCTCTCTCTCTCTTCTCTCTCTCTCTCTCTCTCTCTCTCTCTCTCTCTCTCTCTCTCTCTCTAGTTCTTTACGATCCCGAAAACCAATCGTAGGATAAAAAAAGTCGGTAACGCCTTCGGTAAACTAGAAAAGACATGTGACATTTCACTCGGCACTAAGATCAGTATCCATCAGTCGTGTGTCCTGACTGCTCTCCTGTACTCTTCATGACACATGGACTATAATATAATAATCAATTCAAAACTATTCAGCGTTCTCCTGGGTATGACGATAAACTAATTCCGACAGTCGGGAGGTTTTGGGGACCGTGGAAACACCTTTTAACGTCTGTTGTTCGCAGTTCTACTCTGAACTGCGGTTGTAGCACCTGTTAAACTTCCAGATATGGGAAAATAGTTAACCCCCAAAGAGAGGTTAAAACACTATGAAAATATAAAAATCCATTTTTATAATAAAAATACTAGCAATATATTTTTGGAAAGAAATTACTAAGCCCCCAACAAAAGTAAATTTCGGTATAGCGTGTTAATATGCCATTATGCGGTGAGGTTGAACATCTCTACAGCCATTTAAAAAAATGCAAATAAATTGTAGATAAAACGACAATGTTACTCAAAGAAAATCTTAAAAGCAAGACAAAAACAAATCACTGTTCAGACATAGGAGAACGGCTAATGCAGACAAGATAAAGAGATGAGCGAATCGTATAAATGGGTGCAGTTAGTTAAGTGTCATAGATGATACACGCTTAGGTGATCATGTCTCGAAAGAGACACGACTGACTGGACAGAAGATTTTCCCACAGTAGGTTGCCATTACTTTCTGCGGTAGACTGGTTGCAAACAAAGACTATAGAAGCCAATCTGTCCTGCTATTTGACATATTCTACTTATATAAACTTGATCTTTTCTTATGGTATTTACAATCGCACTAATATCCTATTCTTAGGTGTTGTTATTACGCCTCTTCTCATTGTATGCAACAGATGAACACTGAGTAAAACCAGGGAAGAAGATTTCGTAGTTAAATAACATATTTGCCGAAAGTGTTGCTTTTTTGGTAAAAGAATAATTCTTTTAATCCTTATATAATACGCTAGACTCTATTGAAATGGTGGTGTTTGCTTACCGTCTAGCAGTTCTTTATTTACTTTACACAGCTTGCAAGTCTTGTATTTGATGATATAATAAATATTACTATTTATTTCCAACCTCAGTTCGGGTTATGACGCCTGCAGTAACCTTGTAGGTTACAACACGTATATAAGCTTCTATGAGCATGCTGATTTATTTGATGAAAGATCTTTAAGTATACATTTTTAACCATAATATCTAATAAAAAGTGCTTTTATCACTGAAATAAGCAAGAAAATCTGGACGAAGAATTTCATAACATTCAAGAGTCACATAAGAAAAGAAGAACTGTTTCACTAGAAGAACAATCACTCGAAAACAAAAATAGGACACCGCTCAAAATCTAGATTGTTGGTTCTTATCTGTACCTTGAAGCATTCATCAAAAGAAAAGAAAGAACGAATGAAGGAAATCGTTAAAAAAGTAACCAGTTGATGGCAAAATAAATTTCTCAAATTTATCAACTCAAGTTATATAAGCAAAACTAGAAACGAGAAAAATATGATCTATTGAATAAAAAATTATGATATCACAGCAGAAAATGTTGAATGACTATGTAGTGAGGACAGACGGTTATATCATCTTCAGATCGAAAGCAAAGGACATGGTGGATATACAACAGAAAAATACTGCAAGTTCCAAAACTATTCATCTATTCAAAAGAACAAAGTTGACCTTGAAGCAAACTTGCACAACAGTCACAACAACAACTTTAACGTCCAAATCAGAGATTGAAACAGAGATCTAATCAGAGAGTGAATATGAAGAGGCTGAATGTTCAGAAGAACAATCCACAAGAGAAAAGAAGTATAGCAAAACCAAAACTGCAATCAAAGTAATAATCAAGCTATTCAAACCAGCAGTTATCCCGAGAAGGATTTAACATTGAGACACATTCTCAGTCTGGTATTTATAGATCCACAATTTAAGAAGCTGTTTAAGCTTAAAGAAGAAATGAAGAAAACAATACATTTAGAAAATTGGCCATTGCATTTTGATGCCAAACGAATAGATGGTCAAGGATATCAAGTTCTTGTCTTAGAGAATGAAAAAAAGAGACAAGAAGTTAGAAATATTACTACCACCAAATGAATAAGCAGATATTGTTGCCAAAGGAATGAGTTGTTTAGGATGAATGTAGTTCATGGTAGTGAATAAAGATGATTTCCGCGGACACTACGAATGTGAACACTAAAAGCAGGAATGGGATTGTCATTCAGTTACAAAGAATATTCGCCCAAAAGAATCTAGAGGAACCACAATTCATTGGCTGTTAACATCATGTTCTTGACCTAGTGCTTCGCGTAGTCCGGGATGACGAACATGGAGGAGACAACACATCGCCCAATATCGAATATTCGTTTATCCGTGAACTTGTAAATAACTCTGAACAGCTCAAGAATAATTTCAAGAATGCTAAAGAAGAGATTACTAGAACAGCAGGAAGGCGTGATAATATGAAATTTAACTCGGAAAGTTATAAATAACCTCAGTAAAAGAGGATGTAATTCTAAAGCAGTATTTTGGCATTTATTCTATCAGAGAAAAGACACTCGCTATAAAAAATTTGTAGATGCATCTCTTACAGATGGGCGGACCATTGGTTTATTGACCAAATCTAAAATGCAAATGAATATCAGAAGCTATGTAACAGCTTTTAGGCGCACAAAAGCAGTAAAATCTGTTAAAATATTTTGGAATCCAGAATCATTGAGACTGGAAATTCGCAGTGTACCGAACGAACAATCAAGTGTCGTCAAAATCTTTATAACGTCTGTAATAGGAAGGAGAAATTTCAATTTGTATTGATTTTGTGTAACAATACTCAATAATATAATATAATATAATATAATATAATATAATATAATATAATATAATTAGCAATACTCAATAATTGTATATAATATAATATAATAGTTTAATAATATAGTTAGCAATACTCAATAATTGTATATAATATAATAGTTCAGTAATATAATTAGCAATACTCAATAATTGTATATAATATAATATAATATAATTAGCAATACTCAATAATTGTATATAATATAATATAATAGTTTAATAATATAGTTAGCAATACTCAATAATTGTATATAATATAATATAATAGTTCAATAATATAATTAGTAATACTCAATAATTGTATACAATATAATATAATAGTTCAATAATATAATTAACAATACTCAATAATTGTATATAATAAAATACAATAGTTCAATAGTACAATACAATAATTAGCAGTACTTAATAATTGTATATAATACAATATAATAATTCAATAATACAGTGAAATAATTAACAATACTCAATAATTGTATATAATACAATACAATAATTTACATTACTTAATAATTGTATATAATATAATATAATAATTCAATAATACAATACAATAATTAACAATACTTAATAATTGTATATAATAAATAAAATAATAATACAATACAATTATTGATACTACTCAATAATTGTATACAATGCTATATTTATGCAAAATATTTCACATTCTTTTCCTCTATATCTCTATCCTCACTTGTAAATGTAAGTTTGTAAATGCATATGCAAGTTTGCAAGTTTTGTTTATTTGTAAGTTTGTACGTTATGCTATAGCTATAAACTGCTAAATTCATGAATAATGTTGTGGTGCAGTCGATATTGGCTCGAACCAAGAAATTGGAGAGCCGAATTCTAGTCGAATTTGTTGCATTCACTTACGTCCAATACTTTTTTGAAAAGTATTAATCCATCACTTCTTCTTCCAGATATGGGTTAAATAACAAGACAAACTCGGTTCTATAGTCTTGGTTGTCAACCAAAAAGTAATGGTAACCTACTGCATGAAAATCTTTTGCTCAGTCAGTTATATCTCTTTTGAGACAGTATTGCCTAAGCGTATATCCCGTATGGCACTTAGCTGTCTATTCAATTACATCAGCAAATTGAAAAATAAACCTTCTGAAATATTTTGAATTTTTACTCTTATTGCGTATATGGAAAAAGTGAATGGTTGGTTTGGGAAGAGTGACCTTTTTCAATAACTAAAACAAATTAATGCCTTTTTAAATACTTTTGGATAAATTTCATCAATTTATGACACAGAAACGGGTTACGAAGAGGTCATAACAAACACACACATACATATGTATGAATAGAATAAGTAAAGAACAGGTAGGAAAAAGTGTCTGTAATCTAACATGTTTCACTTTAACAAGCTTCTTTAGAATTTTTTTTAAATGGATGTTGCAAAAAACTTTAAAATTGAAAAAAAAATTAAATCCACAGTAACAGTAAGTTATTAAGTTATGATTTCATTAGTCAAAAACGTGTCACGTGTAATAAAGCAATGAATGAATATTAAATATACAGGAAAATTTTGTTTTTTTAAGTGTGTGTGCCACGTGTAATAAAAATATTAGATCTTTATTATTAATGTAAGTATATGTAAGCTAAAATAATGCGTGTCAAGCCTATTGAAACTACAGACGAATTAAGTGTGTGTGTATGTCGGTAACATTAGTATGTGTGTGAATGACAACATTTCCATTCAAAATTGTAGCGAAATAATGTATACACATGTCAAGCTATGGAATGATATTATTTCTTTTAATAAAATGTGAGAATCATGTATGAATGTATGTGTATGAGAGAAAGAATGTATGAATGTATGCGTTTATGAGTCGGTAAAGTTAGTATGTGAAATAATGTATACACGAGTCAAGTGATGAAACGATTTTATATTTTAAATAAAATGAGAGAATCATGTATGAATGTATGTGTATGAAAGAATCATGTATGAATGTGTGCGTTTATGAGTTGTTAAAATTATATATGTGAAATACACACACACACACACACACACACACACACATATATATATATATATATATATTAAAAACAGAAATATGTGTTTGTGCGTGCAATGACTGAGGTAGATATTTTCTTGATGGTTTATAATATTTCAATAATGTTAATTTTTCAAAGAGGGTTTTATTGCAATCTGAATTCGTTCTCTATCGTACACACTCAAACACACACGCACACACAGAGACACACACACGCAAATAACTATTTGTATTCGCTATAAGTCTAATTAATTCTTTTTCCATAGTGCATAAAAAAGAATGAATTCTTATAAAACTGAAAATTCTGCTATGCTTATGCGTATACCTAAACACGCACATCTGTCTCCAAGCTTTTAAAATAGCATCAGCGCTGATATATAGACAACATTCCTAACGCGCAAATGTGGCTAACAAAACATACGCAGACATTTTGTTGTACGTACGTAGTATCTTATGTGTTTTTCTTTGTGTCACTGTTAAACATCTAAGAAAAAAATAAAAGAAATTATCCCCAAAGAAGCCAACGGCCCGACAGACATTAACACGTTTGTTGGCTGTCTTAAAGAAACGACATTTGCAAAAAAAAAAACAACAACAAAAAAAAACCAAAACAAAACAAAACAAAACGAAAAAAAAAACGAAAAAAAACAATAAAAAATAAAAGCAAAGAAAACACATAAAAACATTTGTGTAGAAATAAAAAGTAGATTTTATAATTTTTTTTACTACGTTTCTTTCTAAGTTTCATAATCTCTCTAATTCATGTCTAATTCATAATTGTTATGTTTATTCGTTTTTCTTATTCTTTTTTCGTTACTTCTTTTTATCTACTCTCTCGTCTTGTTCTTTCACCTTTCTGTATCTATTACATACTTATTTTCTTTTACACTGTCTTTCTTTTCACGTTTCTGTTATTTTTCTCTTTCCTTCAACTTTCCCGTTCTTCTCTAATTTCCCTATCATCGTAAATTCTTTCTCTTCTATCTCAATCGTTTTTGATCTGCCGTTTCTTTTCGTTCGATCTCTTTTATTCTTGCCAGCCTTCTTTACTCTCACATGATCCTCTTTTCACCTTACTTCCACCTCTTATCCTCTGTCTCGTTTCTCTACGGTCTTGGGTCACATTATTGCATCTTTTCTTTTATTCCTTCTTCTCTACTTATCTCCCTTATTTCAAAACGTTCGCCCTTTCTTCCTTGTTTCCTTTCTATCTCTTCCTCACGACATTCATTTCTCTTTGTTTCCTTCTTGTTAAGTTCCTTCTATTTTACATTTACTTGACTTATTTTACTCACTTTTCTTCCATTCTTTTGTCATATCTACATGTGCGTTGTGGTGCAGTGGATATCGGCTCGGAACGAGAGATCGGGGAGCCGAGTTCGAATTCCAGTGGAATTCATTGCATTCACTTACGCGCAAATACCCTTGGGAAAGATATTAATCCGTTTCTTCCTTCCAGTTATGGGTTAAATAACAGGACAGATTGGGTTCTATAGCCTTGGCTGGCAACCAGTCTACCGCAGAAAGCAATGGCAACCTGCTGCGGGATAATCTTCTGCCCAGTCAGTCATGTCTCTTTCGAGACATGATCGCCCAAGCGTGTATCACGTATGGCACTTAACTGACTGACATAGAATTCTTCTTTTTTTTTTCTTGCTCTTTATCCCCAATCTTCTTCTTTAACTAACCCTTTTCTGTCTTCCTTCAATACTATAATCATTTCTATCTTCCTTTATTAATAACCGTTTTCTTTCTCTTTTCATTACTAACTCTTTTCTATCTTCCTTCATTACTAACCGTTTTCTGTCTTCCTTCATTACTAACCACAATCTATCTCCCTTCATTACGACCCGTTTTCTATCTCCCTTCATTACTAACCAGTTTCTATTTTTGTTCATTACTCTTTTCTCTCTACTTTCATTACTAACTCTTCCTTCATTACTAAAATCATTTCTATTTTCCTTCATTACTAACTCTTTTCTATCTTCTTTCGTTACTAACCACTTTCTATCTTCTTTCATACTAACCACATTTTATCTTCCTTCATTGCTAACCATTTTCTATCTCCCTTCATTGCTAACTCTTTTTTTTATCTCTTTTCATTACAAACTCTTTTCTCTCTACTTTCATTACTATTTTCTATTTTCCTTCATTAAGAAAACCATATCTATCTTGCTTCATTACTAACCGTTTTCTATCTTCCTTCATTATTAAACACTTTTCTATCTCTTTTCATGACAAACTCTTTTCTCTCTGCCTTCATTACTAACCGTTTTCTGTCTTCCTTCCTTAATAACCACTTTCTATCTTCCTTCATTACTAAAATCATTTTTATCTTCGTTCATTACTAAAATCATTTATATCTTCCTTCATTAATAACCGTTTTCTATCTTCCTTCCTTACTAAACAAATTCTATCTTCCTTCATTTCTAACCACTTTCTATCTGCCTTCATGACTAAAATCATTTTTGTCTTCTTCATTACTAACACTTTTTTATCTTCCTTCATTACAAACTACTTTCTATCTTCCTTTATTACTACCCGTTTTCTATCTTTTTTAATTACTAACCAGTTTCTATCTTCCTTCATTACTAACTCTTTTCTCTCTAGTTTCATTACTAACTCTTCCTTCATTACTAAAATCATTTCTATGTTACTTTATTACTAAACCTTTTCTACATTCCTTCAATACTAACGTTTTGTATGTTCCTTCATTATTAACCCATTTCTAATTTCCTTCATTACTAACTTCTTTCTATCTGTTTTCATTGCTAACTTCTTTTTGTCTTCCTTTATTACCAACAGGTTCTGTAATTTCTTCCTTTCTCGAGTTGTTTTAATTTTTCTTTATTTTTCAGTTGGTCTCTCTCTTTATATTTGACTTTTTTCTTTTTAAACTTTTTTCTCTGACACTCCTCCTCATTTTATTTTATTTTCCTTCTATATTTCCCCCGTCTATACTTCGCACTCCTTTTAATGTATTTCACCTCATTTTTCTTTTTGTTTTTCAATTGTTCTCTTCTGTTTCTCTGCCAATTTCCTCAACATTTTCACACCATCGAACACTTCAGGCTTCTTGGTTTGACATCCCTTATCTCATCAAACCCATGACATTTCTTCTGCTGGTTGTCGATTTTCTTTTTTCTCAATGATTTTCCATCTTATTTTCTTTTAATTTTTCAGTTTCTTTTTCCTCGACAGCTTTCTTTCGCTAATTCGCTATCTCTCCCTCTCTCTGCCTCGCTCTCTCTTTGTTTGATTTCTTCTTTTATCGATTCCTCCCCACCCGCTTGTCCTTTGAGCCTTCGATCTCTTGCGTAATGTCTATTTCCATTTTTTTATCTTCTTTTTCTGCTCACCTCTACCGTCCCTACAATGTCTTGCTTCCCCATGTTTTCGCTTTCTTTGCCAAATTAATCAGCTCCTATTCTTCAAGGTTCCATGTTTATACAAGTCAATTCCAGGCGTCGAAAAACAGCCGACAACGCGACAGGAATATTCGCGTGACTGAAATTCACAAGACCAACGGTTGAGGACAAAAACGCGTAGGTGATGGCGATGAGAATCAGCAGGGGAAATTGGTAAGTGTATTGCCCCGGAGACTGAAAGGCACGAGATGGAAGCTGTAGCTGAAAAGAGAGGCGTACAATTTGAAGAGATGCAAAACGTACAGTGTGAAGAAGATAGAGAAAGAGAAAAGAAGAGAATGAAAATAGGATGGGAGCGGGAGAGAGAGAGAGAGAGAGAGAGAGAGAGAGAGAGAGAGAGAGAAAGAAAGCGAGAGGAACAGGAAAACAAAGTGTGAGTTAAGGATAAAAAGGTATAAATGGAAATAAAAAGAATGACGGAAAGGAAAGAAAGATAACAGGTACAACTGAAGGTGAGGAAATGAAAGATAGAAAAATAAAGGAATGAGAATATTAGGAAAAGAGGAAGAAACAGAGATAAAAGAAAGACAATAAACGTGAGAAAGCAAAGACGTATGAGACTACCCAGGTTGTAAAAATGACGGCATGTTTTGTTAAAGCATTATTCTTATGAGACAGTTTCTATATATGAATCACACAATATATACGCATTATTTCAATTACTATATTAATATCTAGTAATTCTGAGAAGATCCGTCTAGCGTTCCATAATGGTATAAACTCGATACACTACATTATGTCTACTAGAATTTTATATAAATACTAGTTAACCAAAACTGATAAAGAAAAAAAAGACGGCTTATTCTACTAAGACTTTATATTCATTAGATTTTCACATGCCACCCTTAAATATATTTCCTTAAAATATTATATCAACATATAATAATTCTAGGAATTTGTTTTGTTACTTTAGTGCAGTGATTCCCAAACAGTGTAGCTTGCCTCTTAGGTATAGCAGAAAAGGATAGCAGGTGAGGCAGAATTATTGGAAGACACTCAAACATTTAGAAACAGTTTTAAAAAATTAATATGCCAAAAACAAATATGATTTCAAAATTTAAAATATTATTATAAATTACTTGTAATTGCATGTATGAATCTCAGTATAAATAGTAATAAACAATTATTGACCAATTTTGTCATAGTGATATATGCCTTTTATCAAGTATTAAGAATATAGTGACTAGGATCTGCAATTGGAGGAGAAAGTTATCAATGATAATGTTCTGACTTCCGATCCGCGGTTATCTCCCTTTAATCATCGATCTGTTGTTTTAACTTTCAAATGTACTTTTTGTCACACAAACTTTGATAAGGCGTGAGCAAATTTTAATTCTGAAAATGCCACTTAGAGAAAGATGTTTGGGAACCACTGCTTTAGAGTAATAAAAATTGCTTTCCCATTTCATGCTCATAAGAATCATCAGTATTTAAACATAGAGTCGTATATTTTAATGGTAAATTTTCGTTGTAAGTCCCGACGCTTTCTCCTTCAAATTTATCCAAAATGGCATTATCTCTGTGCAAAGGTATATGCTGAACTCAAATCAGCTGTTAGTTATTGAAGAAACTTACCTTTTTTTATCTAAATGTCCATAAAAAACGAACTATATCTTGCACTTTTTCTCTCCCGTAACTCTCACGAAGTCATGTAATTAACTGCAGAATGACGTACTGCGTATGCAACGAATTTTGGCTGATTTTTGGTCGATTTTTCTTCATTTACTGATACTTTCAGCGATGTACTTCCGGTAATGAAAGTAATGCGATATTGTATTTCTACTCTTATTACTTGCATAACAGGAAGTACATCGCCGGAAGTTTCGGTAAAGGAAGAAAATTGACCAAAATTTGACAGAAAATTGCTGCCTACGTAGAACGTCATTCTGCAGTTAATTATATGACCTCGCGAGAGTTATGCGAGAGAAAAAGTGCGAAATATAATTAGTTTTTTATGGACTTTCAAAGCAAAAAAGGTAAGTTTCTTCAATAACTAATTGTTGATTTGAGTTCAGCGTATAAATTTGCACAGAAATAATGCTATCTTGGATAAATTTGGAGGGGGAAAATCCGTCGGCACTTAAAATGAACATTTACCATTTTAATTTCTCATTCGAATTAGGGTTTCACGTATTGATCTGTAACTATAATGAATAAAATCTACAACAGTAGTGATATACTTGAAGACCCAAGCAGCTCAATTTCCTTAGCAATGCCTAAGAAGCCAGGCGCAAATGAATGTGAACGCCACCGAAGAATTAGCTGAATAATTCACATAGCGAAACGTCATTATCGGAATCTTGATGAATAGAGCACGCAGTAGAATTAGTCCAGAGATAGGACAAGAACATTCGACATAGCCACTGAAACAAGGAACGCGATATTTATGCGTAGAAGGTTATCAGAAAGGGTAATATAAATGCAGAAGCTCGTGTACATGTGTTTTATGGACTACGTAAAGGCATTCAGCACAGATAGAGATGATAGAAATGCTCGGCAACGTAGACATATTCGGGAAAGACAGAGTAATCAAGAATCTCCACTGGCAGCTCACTGCCTGCACACGGGCAAGAAACGAGTAATATATATACAAAAATAGAAAGAAGTGTAAGACAAGGATGTGTTTTATCACATGATCTATTCAACTTGTACAGCGAGACAATTCTGAGAGTCCTAGAAGTCATGCGAGGATTCGCCATTGGTAGCCATAATCTAAAATACGCAGATGATACAGTGCTGATAGCAGACACAGAAAGGAAACTAAAAGACCTCCTACAGAAGGTAACTGAAGAAAGCGGAAAAAGAACTATATATAAACTAAAAGAAAACTGAATGCATGGTTATCAGTAAAAAGTGAGGCCCCAAAAGCCAGCTACAGGTAAGGATACTAAAATCAAGTAGGTACAAAAAATTTAATAACTGGGAAGTATTCTAACAAGGGACGAAAAGTGCGGCACTGAGATCCAAAGGTGAATTGGCATGTATTCCAAGAGTTGAGACGCAGAAAAATTTCGTTGGAAACAAAGAAAAGAGTACTAGACTGTTACTTGATTTCTGTGGCGAATGTTAAATAAGCTCCTCAGAGATGAAGGAAAGATGTGAAGCAACAGAAATATGGTTATACAGAAAAATGCTGAGGATACTATTGACTGAAGAAGGGAACAATGACAAGTTTTTTGAGAGAATAGAAACGAAAAGAAAACTAATACTTAACATCATAAAAGGACAGCTGAAGTTTTTGAGACATTTGATGAGGAAGGAAGGCTTGAGGAATCTGATACTCACAGGACAGAGTGAAAGAGCGACAGGGGAAAGCAACGCGTAAGATACTTGATGGGCTTGAGCAAATGGATGGAAAGAGCGGGGTTTGGGAGGGACACTCATGAGAAAGCATGTCAAGCTGACAGGAAAATATGGAAGGCTATGATTGCCTACATCCTGAAGGAACACGGCACACGGAAGAAGAAGACATAAATAAATACCAAGTTTTCTACCTTGCACTGGCGATATAAACAGTTGTAAACATTAGTCATGCAAAATGTATTCAAAAACTATAGGCGGATATAGCAAAATTACAATATTGTTTTAAATTGTACTCAAAAGCCTTTGGTCACTTCGACGTGCTGTAATGTTTAGTAAGAGTGTCTCGCGAGATCAATTACGAGTGAGTAGTGAGTTCGATCCTCACTGGGTGCCTTTCAGCCTTGTGCCACAACTAGGCTGTACTTTGTAAATCACCATTGACGTAGTGTAATGATTAGCAGGCTTTTCTCGGTAAGTCAATTACAACTGAGTAGTGAGTTCAGTCTTCACTGGGTGCTCCATAATTTCTACCTTGTTCCACATCTAACCTTCTTCTTGTCCTTTTAGGGGGTAGGCGATCATGGCCATCCACGTCTTCCTATCTCTGGCGGCTCTTTGCACGCTTTCTCCTGTAACAGCTTGCAGCCCCCGTTCTGTCATTCATCTGCTCAGGCCCTTCAAATATGTTATCCGCTACTTTCCTCTGTCTCTTTTTCCCTCTATCTGGCCTGTTAGTATCAGGTTCTCCAAGCCCTCCTTCCTCATTGAATGTCCTAGGAACTTCTGTTTTCCCTTCCTGACGCTCAGTCATGGCTTTCCATATCTAAGCTACGTTTAGTAAATCACTATAATTGAAAGCCATATGTTATTGCTTGTAAGTGTAAGTTATTATGAGGTATTAGTTAATCACTATCTGTAGTCTCTTCATCAGGACACTCCATTTGAGATGATGGCGGATGGAACCGAAACATCAAGTGCAAACGGAAATAATCAAAAGTACTATTATTTTTAGAACTACAATAATTCCGTATTTGTCTATATTTCTGAGATGAGATAGTATTTACAGTATTTACATTATTCGGACTATTGTCCTGGTCTTTGTTGATATTTGTACGACGTTTCAGCCGTTGTACGTTTCGGTCTTCTTCAGGTACTTTATTACAACCAATAGGGTATATTACCATCATTCCGTGCGTAAAGCCTCGATTGGAAGTCATGAGTTATATCCCAGTCATTGTAATAAAGGGTTCGGTTCGAAATTCCTAGCACCTGAAGAAGGCCGAAGCGTACAATGACCAAAACGTCGTACAAATGGCAACAAAGATGAGGACAATAGTCCGAATAATGTAAATACTGTACAATAATTTATTTTTTGTGTCTTCAAAAAATATTTTATAACTCGATGATACCAAGGAAGAGAGATAACTCCACAAAAATGTCTTGGTTGATACAAAATAACAGCAACTCTTATCAAATTTGTTGACGCTACAAAAATTTGCATGGTGAAAATAACGGAGGAACTTATCTTCCGGTGGTCAGTGTGAATTAGCTATCTATGTCTCATTTTTTGTAACTTCTAATTGTTGTCTTTCTTCCGTTTGTTTTATACATTTTTACACGTCTGTCTTTTGTTTGAATGCTTAAATAATAAATATTGATATTTTCTATTTTCGCTTTTGCTTCTTTTTACCTTTTGTTTGAGACAATACGAGGAATCTATTTCTTTTTTCTTTTCAACTCTTTCTACTTCCGTAAAAATATCTTCTGTATATATATGTGAAATGTATATATATATATATATATATATGCAATTTGATATATATATATTATTTATATATTATCTATGCACGGCACTTATTGGAAAGCGCTCAATATCAGTCATAGAGCTAACATATTCAGTTGGCAATCCAAATGAATATATATATATATATATATATATATATATATATATATATATATATTCAATGGAAATATCCTACTTATATGTCATTTTTTCATTTGTAATTAAGAATTCCATGGACGGAGTGAGTAAGCAAGGACAAAGTCTTCAAGAAAATGGCAATAAAGATGACTTCTACTCAGAATCAGGAAAGACAGCTGATATTTCTTGGACATAGTCGGGAAGTAAAAAGAAAATAGGCTTAGAAAACGTAGCCTTCAGAGAGCATAATGAGTTCAAGAGAAGCAAGGGAAGCTAGTGAACCACCTACCCGACGAACACATGTGAATAGATGGCAGAAGCGTGTGTGGTGAAAGGCTTAGTAATGGGAAAAACATTGTTATGCACCACAAGGGATAGGAAGTTTTGGAGAGCGATGATCGTCTATGTTCTGAAGGGACACGGCCCATAAAAGATAGCAACAAGGATTGTAATTTTACGACCAGACATTGTTTCTGATATCTTAACACCATTGGTCTTAATCGTGTATCACTGGGATTCGAAAGCGTAGGGTTTTTAATGAAAATTAAAACAAAGTGGATAGATACATTTTATAGTTGTTCCAAGCCTATTTTTAAGATTTCCTCATCTATTTGACAATTTCGGCTCAGTAATTTGTCAAATGTCGTATATGCATTGTGGTGCAACAGTTATCGGCTCAAAATAAGAATTAGGCGAGCCGAGTTCGAATTCCATTTGGGTTTGTTGTATCATTTTCCCATCCAGCTATGGATTGAATAGCAAGACAGATTTGGTTCTGTATCCTTGGTTGGTTACCAGTTTACTCCAGAAAAAAGGCAACCTAATTTGGGAGAATATTCGGTTTAATCAGTCATTGATCAGAAGAGACATGACCACCGAAGCGTGTATCAAGCATAGCACTTAAATTACTGACTGACATTATTCAATGAGAGACTTCTGCATATTTCTCTTTTTCATAATAATATTATAACCTTTTTTCTTAAAATAAATGTCATATAGCTTTGTAGATATTTTGTTTTCAAAACTAATCCATGGTCCTGGAGCTCAGACTCTTTGAACGTTGGCACGAAAGACTAAAAAGCAATAGTTGTTTCCAGTTAAAGCGAAACCGTAGACTGAAAGAAAAATGAATGGATGTAAGTCAAATTTTCATTTCCTGGTATCGATAAGATAAGATTTTTAATAAGATTTTTTCGTCGTAAACTGAATTTTGAAGGCTAAATAAGTCCTCTGAGTAATTGGTATCATGGCTGAGACTAAGAACTACAATTAAACCTACTTAGAGCCAAACCCGAAGCAAAAACTAAAATAAAAGGGCTAAAAAAATACAGACATACAGGCAGATAAACAGACACACACACAAACATCTTGCCTTTTATATATATATATATATATATATATATATATATATTTTCTGCACTATTGTAAAAACTGCAACCTTGAAACTTCTGAATATCGTTTCTTATGTCTTTGTCTATGAGTGTATCAAATTTGATTAAAATCAGACCACTCCTTCTATAACCCGATTTTTTCGATTATTGATTTTCCATATTTATTGGGGGTACCTCGATACAAAACCTAGCTAAGAACACTCACAGACGCTTATAGTTCAACTGTGTAAATTATCAAGAAAATCGGTTCAGCCGTTTTGGAGTCTATAGGTAACAGACACACAGACACACAAACATACACACGCACATACACACACAGACAAAGTTCCATTTATAAATAAATTTAGATTCTTTTTGAGACAAAATGTTTCTTACTTATTCGTTTTTGACATCTCGGTAATAGTGTATGAGAGGTTATACACCATGTTCATATTTATTGTGAATATTATCTCTATTAACCGTATGAGAGTTCCTTTTGCCCTCCATCAGTATGGTCGATGCTAATCTCCATTCTTGGCTGATTCGAAGTAGAAAGATTATATATTTGTTGCTAAGAAAGTTGGTTCACTTTACTGGGCTATACCGTTTTCTTTCCTGAATCGGTCTTACATATTAATAAGTTCACTATTCGTTCATGCTTAGAATGTTTCTGCCAAATATGTTACATTCTGTTGTTTACTGGGACAAGGAACGGGTTGTTAATTTCAAATCATCCAAAACGAATCGTCTATCACCTGAAAGAATCCTTCATTCTTTCTATATTTCATTACATACTGTAACTTAGCGATTTCACCTCAGTACTTTGTCGAATGACCAACTTGTTCTTATTTCTCATAACATTATTATAACCTTCTCTTTGAAATAGCTGCCATATAGCTTTGTTTGTAGATATTTTGTTTTCAGATCTCTCGTTTATATTCAAATTCTTTTGGAGACAAAACTAAAAGTAATATTTATTATTCATTCTTTTTGACAACTCGAGAATTGTGTATGAGAAGTTATACACCCTGTTCAAATTTACCTTGGAAGTTCTCTTTGTTAATCGTCTGAGAGATCCTTTTTCCCTCCATCATATGGTTGATGCTAACCTCCACGAGAGTGACTCATTTTGGACTAACATTTTTCCGCTGACATGAAGTGAAATAATTATATTGAATCAATTGCTAAGTCTGCTGCCAAGCAAGTTGGTTTACCGTCTCGTGCTAGACAATTTTTCTCGCCCGAACCTTACATATTTATACGGCTATCATTCGTCCTTGCTCCGAATGTTGATGCCACATCTGCTATATATTTACATATTGTTGATCAAATCCAACGAATCCGCAGTATTATTGGTTCTGACCTGGTATCTTAGCTTCAGTCATTTTTCCCGCCATTGTAACGCAGCTTTTTTTGTGCTTTTTCTATAAATATTTTCATGGTAATTTTTCTGATGCCTTCTTTGAAGTTTCATTTTTTTAAATTGTTATCTTTATCTCTTCACTCCTACCTTCGCTACCTTCAGTAGGAGGTCTTGTATTCTTTTCGTGTCTGCTATCAGCACTGTGTCATCTGCGTATAATATAATAGCAGTATAACCCGGCGTTGCTCGGGTGTAATGAAAGCTTTAAAACTAATCCATGATCTTGGAGCTGAGACTCTGCCTAAAGAATATTTGTGTGAAGTTTGGTGAGAATTGGATAAAAATTGTGGATTTGTATAAAGTATATACAGATAGATAAACAGACACACACACAAACATCTTGCCTTATATATATATAAATATATATATTATCGATTTTCTGAACTATTGTAAAAACTGCAACCTTGAAACTTCTGAATATTGTTTCTTATGTCTTTGTCTATGAGTGTATCAAATTTGATTAAAATCAGACTACTCCTTCTATAACACGATTTTTTCGATTATCGATTTTCGATATTTATCGGGGGTACCTCAACACAATGCCTAGCTAAGAACACTCGCACACGCTTATAGTACAACTGTGTAAATTTTCAGGAAAATCGGTTCAACCGTTTCGGAGTCTATAGGTAACGGACACACACACACACACACACACACACACACACACATAGAGACAAAGTTTAATTTATAAATAAGTTTACATTGTTAAGATTGTGGCCGCCAATGACGAATGCTGGCAGGGCTTATAGTTCATAAAAACGTATTTGAAAAAAGTTACAATAGATAAAGAAAAAGAAAAAAACAGATAGATAAAAAATATAAGTGAATGGACCATTAAGAAAATATTTTATTGAATCATTTTATACGGCTTATCAATCCTTGATAATTCATTTAAAGCTGGGTGTTTTTTAAGATTGCATGAATTCTCTTTTGGGAGATGGTAATAGTTTAGTGACATAAGTCTAACTAATTAACTCATAGCTGGGAGAAGAAGAGGTGGATTCGTACCTTTCCCATTGGTATTTACGCTTAAATAAATATAATGAAACCAAAGCGAAGGAACTCGCTTCTCTGATTAATAATTCTAAGCCATTATCCATTATACTATCCACACATTCACTTACAGCACCTGGTCTTTCTAAGCAGTAACCCATCTGACCAGGCTTGACGTTGTTAACTTTGCTGATCGTATGGAAACTGGTGTTTTAACGTAAAGTGGCTGCAATTTCTGAAAATATTTGAAGCTGGTGCTGCAAATATCAAAAGCGAAAAAACCTTTGCAAAAAAAGAATGAAAGCAATTAAACTACCAACGTCAAGATTGGTGAATATGTACAGGAAAGTAGATTTCCTGACAGTCATTTTTAGTATGTAAAACTATATTGATTTGATAGCTGGGTTGGAGGTTGGGTTTTTATTGAACTCGTCAGTCGACGTGATTTGGAAACAACCGTTGGGAGGTGGAATAATGTCTCATGCTCGTTCTCTAGGCAGCAAAATTATAGGTTTTCAGTGTTGAGGATGGTGTTAAGATAAAAGTAGAAAATTATTTTACGATTACAACCACTGGCTTCTAAAATCTATAATACATGTAATAAAATAAAAGTGAAAACAAGGTATATTTCTAAAAGGATGAAGAAAGAAAAAAATGGGAACAGATAAAAAATATAGTAAACAAGTTTAAAATCGGTGAGCCGAGGACAATTAAGAAAAAAAAAAAGAAAAGAAAAGCGACTTTTCGCTTCTGGAAAAGATTAAGAGGTTCGAAGTGCGAAGTCTTGTCTTGGGGAAGAATAGTCAAGACAATGAGAGGGAAATCATGTTTTTGTATTTTACTAATTGGAGAGCGGTGCTGATGCATGTGACGGACGGTTAAAAGATGGTGCTATTGGGGAAAGAAAAGAAAGAGAAAAAAGAAATGAAAAGAGAAAAGAAAAAAGAAAAACAAAAAGAAGAGATGAAAAGAAAAGAAGATAGAAAGAGAGATGAATAAAGAGAAAAGGAGAAAAAGAAAAGAAGAGAGAATAAAAGAAAAAGAGAAACAAAAAGGAGAGAGAAGTGAAAGAAAAATAAAATAGAAAGAAAAAGGAGAAAGAGAATATAAAAAAGGAAAGGAAAGAAGAAAGAATAAAAAAATGAAGAAAAAGTACTGATTGCATAAATATTGTATTTTGATTCTTGAACACACAGATTTACATGTTTTTAGGCAAGGAAGTCTTATAGGAACGGGTAAAAAGGGTCTCTTTATAAACGATGTACACATGAATATGTGAGTCCACAGTAATTTCTCACTTTCCAACGTCTCTTTTCACTCACATCCATCAACCCAATCAATGCACTTCAATCTCAGTTCTTTTGACCTCACTTTAGCTTTTACACACACGCACATACCCACATACGCATGCACGAACGCGTACACACACACACACACACACACACACACACACACACACACACTGAAGGAACAGTCCAATCTTCGCAAAACTACATAACAATCAGATGTAAACAGCGACAGGGAAACGCGGAGAAAAAGAAGAGTAAGGAAAAAAGAAGAGTAAGGAGAAAAATACGTAAGTACAAAAAAAGATGAATTCTTAGCGAAAAAACGGATGAAAGTAAAAGAATGTGTGTGCGTGTCTGTTAATATGAGAGAGAGAGAGAGAGAGAGAGAGAGAGAGAGAGAGAGAGAGAGAGAGAGAGAAGTTAGAATAAAAACTGCAAAAATGTGAGAAGCGATTCGAGGTTCCCGGAAGAAGAGATGATTGACCAGAAAAAAAAGACGTTCTATTTGCAAATAACGGTTGCTTCTTAAGAAAAAAATTGTGCAAATTGGAAAATCGTTTAGAAAGACAAGCAAACCTATCCCCAAAGTCATTCCTTCATCGTCGGCCATTCGCAATAGGAGCAAAATCCTGATAACTCGACCTTAACACCGTGCAGCAAATAGCTGCCTCCATAGTTGACACTATTTAGGTTCTCTTTGTCATAACCACTGCTACTAATCAGCATCAGAAACATTATGGCATAAAGTTACGAAAGCAAGAATAGCAAAAGGGTATTTTTTAAAATAGAATATTCGGTAAGAATCAGAATGAAATACCTAAATAGGCAACGTTTTTATATTAGGACATTGAATAAATTATCGCTGTTTTGCAACAAATGGCGTTTCCAGAACTGCATGCGTGTAATTTCAGATGATAACGCATCTATAAACAAGTACTATAAGCAAGCTTGAAATATAGAGTATGTTATTTCTCTGAAGTGTGAACAACTTTGTTTTTCATAGCATTAAACGTCGGATTTCGTGCCAAAAAGGGTATTCGGGAGGAATTTTACTGTACTACTTTATTAAAAAGAAAACTGCAGTTAAAGCACAGAGAATTCTTGTTGAGACGTATGGCAACCAAACTCTATCGAAAACAACATGCAGAGATTGGTTTACACGCTTCAGAAATAAGGATTTTGCTTTTGAAAATAAAGAGCACTTTGGCGCACCGATAAAAGTTTGAAGACAGATAATTGGAGGCATTACTTCATGAAAAATCATGTAAAGCGCAAGCTGAACTTGCGTAATCATTAGAAGTTGACCACACAACAGTTTTGAAAAGTTTAAAAGCCTTAGGAATTATTAAAAAAGCAAGGACGTTGTGTACCGTGCGAGTTGAAACTGAAAGACATCGAATGGCGTCCTGTCATGCGTAAACAGCTGCTTCAACGGTAGAAAAAGAAAAGAAATGTTGCATCGTATAGTGACCAGCGATGAAAAGTGGATACACTACGAGAACACTAAACGTAGAAGATCCTGGCGTAATCTCTGCCATGCATCATCATCGGCGGCAAAGCTGAATGGTTCGAAGCTTCTGCTCTGCATCTGGTGGGATCAGCTGGGTGTAGTTTATTATAAGCAGCTCAAACCGAGCGAAACTATCACGTGAGATCGCTATTAACTACAACTGATGCGTTTGAGCTGAGCATAGAAGAAAAATCGCCGGTATACAAGCAGAGACACGATAAAGAGATTTTGTAACAGGACAACGCTAAGACACATGTTGCAAAACGTGTGAAAACCTACTTGTGAACGCTTCAATGGGAAGTCTTATTCCACCCACCGTATTTACTAGACATTTCCCGTCCGATTATCACTGTTACAATCGCTAAAACATGACCTGCATCAGCAGTACTTTCATTCTTATGAAGATGCAAAAAAAAAAAAAAAAGAAGAGAGAGAAAAACTTGGAGTTGACCTCTAAAGACGTGTCGTTTTTCCTACGTGGAATTCAAATATTGCCAAAAAGATGGGCAGAAGTAGTGGCTAGCAATGGACATTACTTTCAATGATGTATTTCTTACTAATGTTTGTAAATAAAAATAAAAAATCATTGGGAACTTATTCCAGGTCCTAATACTAGAAACAAAGATTAGATTATCAAATTTTAAAGTAACACAGAATACGACATATATCGGTAGTAGCACATTAATAAGGAAAATTACTTTCCAGGAACTAAGCAAAGTATTGGGATAAGAAGGTACGTTACAAACAATGAAAAATGTACTGATCTACTATGTAATATATAATCACAGTAAATGTTGTACAATATAAATAAAGAAGAGACTTGACATATGGTTCTATCGAAAAATACGGAGAATAACATGAACAGAACATATGAGCAATGAGGAAAAAATGAAAATAGGAATAAGATAACTGAAAACAAAAGATATCTTTCAAAACCAAAGCAAAGTATTTAAAACAGGAATACTTCCATAGGAACTAAAAAAAAGTACTAAGCTGTTATGTAATATCGGTCTTTCCATAGTGAATACTGTCCACTCTCCTTACAAATGAACAGGAGACTTGAAGTAACTGATATTTCATTCGGTAGAAGGAAACTGGGAATACTATAGACTGAACACGTGAACAATGAAAAAGTCTTAAAGAAAAAGGAAAAAAAAGAGCATTTTGTACACAGAATCAGAAAAAGTACACTTGATATTTCTAGGGGACATAATGAGGAAAAATTCTTCTTCTTCTATGTGCCATATTCTTTCAGCACGTAAAAAGCGATCATGGCCTTCCACGTCCTCCTATCCCTGGTGGCTCTTAGCACATTTTCTTCTGTAACATCTCGCAGCCCCGTTCTGTCATTCACTCGCTCAGACCCTTCAAATATGTTATACGCTACTTTCCTCTGTCTCTTTTCCCCTCTAATTAGCTTGTTAGTATTAGGTTCTGCAAGCCTTCCTTCCTCATTGCATGCCCCAGGAAATTTGCCACTCGCAGAAAATATTGAAAGCAAGAGAAGAAAACAGCATACAAATTACGTAATAAAAATGTTTAGCAGAACTCTGTCTAGGAAGGATAGCAAAAATAATACTCGAAGCTCCAAAAGTCAGGAACTTATGGAGAGCCACAATTGCTCCCATCCTGAAGGGGCATGGTGCATAGAAAGATAATTCAGCATCCGAATGAATAAAGAGCTATCAGCTACAGAAATCATATTGTCTTTATAAATACTTCTAATCAACAGACAAGCAAGATAACAGAAAGTTCCATGGCCTTTGTTAGATGACATTTGGTTCCGTGACTGAGTTACCTGACCGGTCAAACGTTAATAAGATGTCTAATCCTACTCACATGAAAGGCGGCTAACAGCTGCAGCAGTCGGTCTACACACAAGACTTACAAACTATCAAAAATGCACACATTCTAACACATACTTCCAGCTTCAGAAGCATCCACAAACACACAGAAACAGCAGTCAATAGATTTCAGATTTCATTTGACTACGCATAGAATATATTGATGACAAACCACATCTTAATGAAGTAGGTTTTGAAAATCATCCAAAAGCGTGAAATTAATAATCATGGTGATCTTAATACTCTCAGTAGAGTCGGAATATTTCCTTAGACAAGAATAATAAATAAACATTTCCCTAATATGAATTAAGTTATGAGGAAAGAGAGCTTGGAAAATGTAATACTCACGGAGCAGGCGGAAGGTAAGAGAGACAGAGAAAAGCAACACATTACTTCTACTGAGTGGATGGCCAAGCAGGGTTTGGGAGAGATGGCAAGAAAAGAAAATTTATGAAGAGCTACAAGAGCAGGAAATTCTCTCAGAATTGGTTCAGAGTATAGCTTGAATAAGTCTGGTGAGAAAACACATGCTTGTCATACAATTCTTTAATATATTTACTGAATTCATCCGTATACTGCCAGTATAGATTCTAAATAATTCTAATATCCTTCCCAAATATGTCAAGGTTGCCTAGTACTACCAGTAATAATATATCAAGCGTTTTTGCATAATATATAAAACAGGTATGCATCCTTTTACATTTGTATATCTCTACCTGATATCATTCCGATAATAAATAACACATTACTGGTTCCGGTGTCTTTAACGAGTTTGCACAATCTTTGGAGTAAGTTTGGTAATCAGAATCATATATTTTATAGCTAATTAGGCTGATTGCGTGATGGGGTTCACATTTATTTGTACATGGCTTCCATCAAAATAGATTTTAGCACTTCCGCCTTTCATCATAGTTGTATATTTAACCCACAGCTGGAGGGAAGAGACGGATTATACCTTTCCCAAGGGTATTTGCACGTAAGTGAATGCAACAAAATCAACTGGAATTCAAACTCGGCTATTCAATAACTACCGGATTCGAAACTGCGACTCTTATAGACCTCGGAGAAGCCGTCAGTTGATCTGACATATCTTAACCACTCGACCACGTAGGAATTTGCAGTAGGATAAAGCCGAATTAAGCTATAATGAATTAGAGCACTCTGGCTATTGGGCGTGTATAATAATAGTATACGCGCTAAAAAGTCTGCCTTCTTCTACCGAACGCCCATAGCCCAGAGGTAGAATCACCGACTGACGCCAATATATATATATATATATATATATGTGTGTGTGTGTGTGTGTGTGTGTGTATGTGTGTGTGTGTGTGTGTGTGTGTGCAGGGAGTCTGAAGGATAGATTTCAAGACTTATTGGAAGTTTCTCTTGCGTTGTCATGTACCAGGTTCAGCTAAATTTCTTAAATCATTATATGAAGGTGAAAAATTATTGAAGCCTACGCGTATCAAACCTACAAAGAGACATAAAAGACAATATTGCCATCTAAAAGTTCACCATTTATTTATTTTTTGGTATCTACCTCTCTTCAGCAGTAAGAGGTGTTATGTAACACAATCTAAATTTAACGCAGGTTGCCCATACGCTTACATATTGGCAAAGAAGAAAAAATGCCCAGTATGTGAAAAATTCTTTTACGTTGACGTTGCAATGAAATCAAGGAGATGCTGCAGCAGGGTTAGAATCCCCGGGATGAAGGCTACTTCATTGCGAAATACTTAAAGGTAGAAACACGACAGAGAAGAGAACAGGTACTACAGTTTGATCTAAACCGGAAGGATCTTATTCATCACCACACGATGGAAGCAAGGTGTGGATGTTTAATGTAATATGCTCATACGTGTACATATGAGTCAAGGATAAAATTGCTAGGTCTCAGTGACGACTGTCATGAAGGCACCTTAGTAGTCAAACCGTAACATTTTAGGGAAGGGATGTCCTTCCGATGGGCTGTACCGATTAGGGATTAGGTATCATGTAACTGCGCTGACGAGATTTTTTCTCTGGTACCTCGACCACATGTTTTTACCCGTGCTACTAAATTGGCACCAAGGTCCCACAATTCTAACGTCGAAATAGTTAAATGTAACCCCCTCTTCTTTTCTGAAAGTTTATTTTCTCGTACTTCCGGTTTGTAGAACTCACTTCTATTTGCTTGCTTCCCTGGTAGCTACAATCTTCAAAAGTTTAAATACAACGTTAATTGCAGTCGTCTATCTACTTGATTTCCATCCATCTCTTATCCTTTCTTCGACATCCCCTGTACCATTTTTATTCTCTTACTGTAACCCCCAGCGCACCAGTGGCATTTCTGTCTTGCTTGGGATTATATATATATATATATATATATATATATATATATATATATAGAGAGAGAGAGAGAGAGAGAGAGAGAGAGAGTAGCGTAAAGTTTAAAAAAGTGAAAGAGGAAACAGATACTACATTTTGAACCGAGTTAGATGGAAGCATAAAACATTTCGGATATTTTTGTGTTTTTTACAATAATGTTCATCCTGTCAAAGATGTAAAAGCCACTCTAGTTAGGGGGTTACTGAGTCAGAGGCATAGTTTAAGTAGATATGTGGGGAAGATAACAGTCATCCCTACACTTAAACAGGTTAAGATTCTAGGACTCTTGTGATTCCGTTCCACAGAGCAGGAAGAAGCTATGCGTGGTGCATAATCTCACCAATGGAATATTAAGGGAATAAAGTTGGTTCGCCACAACATCCGAAGATGGGGGTCTTAGCCTTGAAGGTTAGAGCTGGTGGAACTAAATAAATGTAGTTTGCTTGAACACTTTCCATGAAAAAATCAATAGAGTATTAAGAGATTTGCAATGTTTCAACAGTGGGAAAGCAATTGTAGGGTGGTAAAAATTTATCACTCTCAAGGACACTGAGACAGTTTTGGACTGTAACAACTGGAAACTGGAAAGTTCCTGTCTATATATGGCAACCATACTCCGTTTTCGGTTTGATATGGCTTTTGTTAAGGTAGAGGATAGAAGTACGAAAGCAAGATGTGACATGGTCGGTTTAACGTAGGGTGCTCATACGAGCCAAAGGCAGAAATGATCTAGTCCTTGCCTCCGACCATGATCAGTACAATTTTATATAACGTTAAGAGAAAGAAAGGAAAATACTTTTGTCTTAATACACATGCACAATAAGCGACCCTCCTGGGTATGACGATAAGCTACATTCTGCAGCAAGATGTTTGATGAGGGGGTATGAAGAGCAAAATTAATTACAGTTGTTCTCAGGTTCGCTCTCACCCGTGGTGGTAGCACGTTAAGCACCTGTTAAGGTGCTAGCACCACGGGTCTCAGCTATGGGCAAACAGTGAACCCTCAAACTGAGGTAATAAAAATGAAATCATTATAAAATAAAAAATATTTTTGTAAAAAATGAAAAATTACCCAATCTACCAAGAAAATTAAATTTCGACATTAAATGACTCATAAGAAAGATGATATACCGTTAAACAAACAGAAACATAGTTATTTAACAGGCTTAGTCTGGTATAAGGTCACGGTATTGGTGCAGCTAGCTGGGACTGAACTTAATATAGTGGTCTGTGTGTAGACCATTTTATGTATCGGGCTAACATACGCGTCTTACCTAATGACAATATAGAGATAATTTTACCTCTTTCAAAATAATCACACACAGACAGGCAGACAGACACGCTTTACAATCATGCACGAAGTCTTAATCCTCTCGTTAAGAGAGTTTTCGATTTTTCAAAAGTTTCAAAAGACAGACAACGATAATCGAGGGTCTACGGTTGGCTAGGGCGGGGAGCAGGGGAAATGATTTGCCGAAGGGGAGCAACAGTCGATCATTCTCTGCCAGAACGGAAACTCCATTAGCGAACGGTGAAAGAGCGGTCGGTGGTAGGAGAAGTGAGGGCGTTGGAGAAAATAGCCGATGGGTTGGAGGCTGAGAGAAACCACTATGAAACCAACGAAAAGTGATCTATTGAACAGCCGTTTCGCTTTGTAGCCGTTCAACCCCATCTACCCGCCACCTCCACCAGCATATCCCGCCTCCATGTACTGGGGACGCGGGAAATGGTCAGGAATAAATGGCGTGTCGAAGTAAACAAATTTTCCCATCCGAGCAAATGGTTAAGAGAGAAAGGTCACGGTAGGAGGCTGGCTTCTTGCTATAAAAATTGTTGTATTCATTTTATTAGACGTTCTGGTGAAAAGGGGTCGACCCTCATTCGAACCTAGGAAGGAATTGCCATCTAGAAATTGGGTCCGGTCTTTTGAGACACATAGACAACACATTAGATCATTAATGGACATAACTGCAAGCGTATGAGCGGCAAGGGACACGTGTATGTATATGTATAAAGACATCGTGTCGTTTATGCAATGCATAATTGTATATGTATGCGGATGAAATACGGCTTCATTGAAAGTAAGCCAGTGCAAGTATTTGTAAGCAAAGCCGGAGATAATGTTTAGTTTTGTAGTCTAGCTCAACATTAGTACTGTGTAATGAGTTGGAATTCCCTAAGTGCTCTATATTTGTTACCTTGTGCCAGAATAAGATAAACATTGTAAATACCTCTATGCCGGCAAGTTCTCGCTTTGCCATAGTGGCTAAGGCAGTTGCGTCAAGCAAAAGCGAAGATTACGAATCTTAATTTTTATGAAAAATCGGTGTTCTTTATTAGAGAGTGATTCTTCTTCTATACCTTCAGGTCATGGACGAGCATTGTCCTCCCCTTTTGACCTCTCAGTAGAATTTGTTTTTTCATCACCCCCATACTCTCTGTTCTACACTTCGTTTACCTGTTAGGTAGGTTTCCTCTCTATAGCTTTTGTCTTTAGTAGGTCCTTGTCTTTAGTATGTCTTGTCAGTTTCAAATTGCCGAACCCTAATTACTTTAATAAGTCGTCTAAATAATAAGTAGTCTAGAAATTTCAATCATTGTTTTCTGACTAAAAGAAATTTAAAAAAAATAGTTATTATAGAAATGTTATGCCTGTGTAAAAGTTCCAGCGCTAGTTTTTAAAAACATGCCTTGATCTTCTATTGGTATTTGAACTCGGACCAGAGATCAAGTGGAGATCAGACAAACAATCCATCGCTAAGATAATGAGTCACTTAAGTGCCATACGTGATACACACTTGGGCGATCATGTCTCAAAGGAGACATGACTGACTGGGCAGAAGATTATTCCCCAGTAGGTTGCCATTGCTTTCTGCAGTAGACTGGTTGCTAACCAAGGCTATAGAACCCAATCTGTCTTATTATTTAACCCATAACTAGAGAGAAGGAACGGATTAATACCTTTCCCAAGGGTATTTGCACGAAAGTGAATGCAAGAATTCGATAAAATAGACTGTTCCCTAAATCACGCAAGCATGTAGCTGTCTCATCCTATTCTTTACTTTTGGAAGAGCCAAACGAGGCCACAGATAATGTACTACTGCCATATATAGGTAGGTATTATCCAGATTTCACTTTTCACTCTCGATAGAGTCAAAAAGCGTCTTCACGTCCTTATGGGTGACGAAATATTTTCTGCCTTACAACTCTTTCTTAGTGACGAATTGTTGTAAACCTCTCACTGCTCTATCGCTATTTCAATGGGAAGTGTTCGGACGAACTAAATTCCTTAATTCCGCCAGTTCTTACTTTCATGGTCTCCTGCCATCCCACACACATTTTAGCAAACTTCCATTATTCCCTTCGTATTTTCCTGGTGAGATGTAAGATCTTCTCGAGCAGCTTCTTCCCTCGAACCAGATTTGTGAAACGGACTCCCAAGAGGATACTTCCCGATCACTACAATCTTAATCTGTTCAAGTCTAGGGTTAACCGTTATCTTTCACACATATCTGCATAAGTTGTGACTTACTATGTAACCGTCTACCTCGAGTGGCTTTCGGGCCTTGTACAGGGTGAACATCACTGTAAAAAAGATAAAGTTAAATGAATATTCAGCAGAAATTTCAGGTGAAAGATTTATTTTACACAAAGTTTATATATAACTTCATAATTTGTTGTGTTTTCAAAACTGTTTTATATACCCGCAAAATGACTTAAAATATATCCCACAAAGGGAAGCCATCCTTTTCATCAACAACAAGAACTTGTATCAAATCTTATTTCATAAATAAATCATGAATAGGATTTATTAATTTATTCGTTTTTTTTTTTACAGCTTGTCTACACTTTAAATTATTTACATTTTTCGGACTCTTGCCCTAATGTTTATTGGCATATTCACGGCGTTTTGGCCGTTGTACGCTCCGACCTTCTTCATGTAATTGAAATTTTGAACTAGACCCTTTATTTCGATCACTGAAATAGATTGTTCTCGTTCCATGAATCATGCTACTTCCAGATGTCTTAGTTATTTCTATTCAACTCAACTACCCAACTCACTAAATGCAACCACCATTTTTATCCACAAGGCCATGTGTCCTCACTATCCAGTAACTTGACCCAAAGATTTGTGAATTCAATAATTGGCTACAGCATCTGAAAGCGGCATGACTCATGAAACAAGAACAATTTATCCCAGTGATCAAAACAAAGGGTTAAGTTTGAAATTACAATCATCTGAAGAAGGTCAGAGCGTACAACGGGCGAAACGTCGTGAATATGCTAACATAGATGAGAGCAACAGCCCGAAATATGTAAATATTAAAATAGTTACAGTACCCAATCTCAAAGGTATAGGCAAATTAACAATACATTTAAGGTTATTTAAAGCCCTAAAATAGTTTTAGATAATAATAATTTTTTGTAGTTAATATTTTTTTAGTGATAAAAGTTTTACTAATTAAGCCATACAGAAGAGGTGGTTTAATATTTTTTTCCAATAATATTTGCGCATAGGTGAATATAATGAATATAAGGGGAATTAAAAATCTGTTCTCAGATTAACGAGCCGTTATCCATTACACCACAGGCAAAACCCAACTTACAGCGCCTGGTATTCCCAAGCGGTAACCTGTTTAGGTACTAATCAGGCTCGACGTTGCTTCATTTCGGTGATCATACGAAAACCGCCATTTTAACGTAATATGACCGTAATCCATCGGAGATGGAAGTCTTTATGCACGATCCAATACATTATATATATATATATATATATATATATATATATATATATATATATAAAGCAAATAGTGGTTGAACATTAAATAAACTAATAGCCTATTTAGAGTAGTTGTGACTTCAAAGTATTCCCTGTTTGGACATCAGATATTTATTTTAGCATCACTTGCACTTTACAAAGCAAACTGAGAAAGCCTGTTTTTAGATTGTCATTACCCACCTTAGCACATTCTCTTTACTCTCATTCACAGTCTAAAATATTCTTTTCATTTGCGATTTCAAAGTTTTTATTAGACTCAGGAAAACAAATATATATTGAATGTGTGATGTTTTGCCAAACATTTCAAGAGGAAGCCTGAAAAATAGGTTAGTGTATTGTTATTTTACAGTCGATCAGTACACAAATTTACTCTGTGGCATTTCCTGCCGACCGAGTTACTATAAAAAAGAGAGTCTGTTCAAGCAAGCGCAACAAGTCCGTCTCCAATTATAGCCGAGCCGCGCAACTGGTTCTTGAGTTGTTCAAAATGGATGGATATTTTCCAGACATCTCTGACGTGTTCACTTAGGAGGATTTTTGGGGCAGTCATTTTTATTCATGCAGATTTGGTTGAAGACCAATGAAATTTCTTTAAGATTAAAAATTAATTGGTGTGGATCATTTTTCTGTTTTTTGTCGAACATTTGAACATATATTGATTAATGGATTCTGTTAGTATTCGGTCTTTATGAGCTAATCGCAAAGTATGACTTTGGGTTGATATGGTTGGGATACCCACCAACGCATAAAGACAATGCATTAGAAAACTGCCAAATAAATATCATTGAGAACGCTATCAACCTGAAAAAAATCTCCGAAAATGATTTATGAAAGCAAAAAGAATGCATTGGTCAGTATATGTTCAAATTATACCCGGAAACCAGAATAATAGTCCGAACCACAGAAAATTAAACTAAGAACTTTTTAAAAAATTTATTAGTCTTCAACTAAAGTTGCATGCCTGAAGGAAAATATATTTGAAAAAGAATACAATTTATAACCTGTAAATTGTGCATACTTAAGGGACTGATTGATTTTTTTTATTACGGCCTATCAACTCTTTGTAGGTTATTTAAACTCGAAATATTTTTTGAATTGTAAAAATAACATTTATTTTAGTAAGTAAATAAATTTTGGAGAATAGCGAAGATTCTTCCAGAAACAAATCCTACTATTCAACCCATAACTGAGAGAAAGAAGAAACTTGTGTGTAAATGAATGTAACGAACCCGACTAGAAATCAAACTCCGCTCTCACATTTCTCATTCCAAGCTGCTATTCATTATTCCACGGGTCTGTGGCTGAATTCTCGAAGAAGACGCATATTGAGAAAAGATGAACGAGCAAAGTACAAGTAATTATAATTACACATAGACGCCCACGTGCACCTTTTGTTCAATTTCAGGAGTATCCTATTTGAGGCGTACGAAAGGCTGGGTTGTCATTTTAGAGAATCGCTGTTCGTGTTGGACGTGATACGTCGGTGTTGCATTGATACTGACAACAGTGGACATTCCTACGCGAATAGGCCAAATTCTCAGCGGCTACATGATACACACTCTTACCAATATTCATTGCCAGGGCATCAGTGGTAAACCACATGGATCAGAATGAATGAGACGCTAGTAGTGTCAACATGGAAACAAACTTCCACTTGCAAACTCACCCCGCCAATTTTCCTCTTTGTTACACTAAGCGCACATCACGTGCACGTTTTGATCTGTATATGGAAACCTTTACGCAAATCCATTGATATTATTTGTACTTTTGGTCAAGAGCAAATTGAACACATTTATGTGGCAGTGTCATTTTCACCTGGGATATACTTTGAAACTGACGCATCCTTTTAAAACTTTTTAATCATGTCTTTTTATAGAGAGCAAAATTTTAATTCAAATATAGATATATATCTATTTAAGAAAATAGTACATTTTTCAACTGTGTAGAGAGAAAGGTGGTTTGAATATGGTGTATAGCAAAAAAAAACCAAAAAAAAAAACCAAAAAAAAAACCCCAGAAACAACAAAAGGACTTGTAAAAGTAAGTACCATATTTTTTAAAAAATCCAAGCTCAAACGCCGACTTAAGTAGCGGCGAAGAAATACGGAAGAGACATCTTTGAAATAAGATCGTGTGGTTTTGGCTAGCATATAATCAAACGAGCTGGTATTAATATCTGTTTATATTTCTGAGATGATTTATTGTAATTATTTACACTATTTACATAGTTCGGACTGTTGTTTTAATTTTTATTTCCATATTCATGATGTTTCGGCCGTTGTACACTTCGGCCTTCTTCAGGTGACATACGTTGGAATTTTAAACAGAAACCTTTATGTCGTCTACAAAGGTAGATTGATCTAATTCCCAAGGACACATGCTCCAGTGAATAAAGCATTAGTTGAGTAATCGAAAAAGTGACTTGACCCAAATAGTTGTGAGTTCAATACCTGGCCACAGTAGAGAACACAAAAATAAGAAAATTGAGATACTAAAGGGAATTGTCTGAAACTGAGAAGTCCAAAAAAGGTATGACACGTGCAACTAGAACAATCTACTTCTGTGGACTAAATAAAGAGTTCGGTTCGAAATTTCAATCTATATCACCTGCAGAAGGCCGGAGTGTACACTGGTCGAAACGTCGTGAACATGGAAATAAAGAGGAGAACCGTAGGAACTATGTGAGCTGGTATTGACTTAGGAATGTTGTGTTGCTTTATTTTTTTAAATCTTCGAAAATTCTCGAAAATGACAACTGACATTCAACAAAAAGTCATTTTAGGATGTAACGATTTTGAGTTTATTAATTTGCTTTGTTTTGGTTCAATTCCGTAAAATCTCCGCTAGATACAAAAAACAGTGTGTTTTAGTTTGTCATATTTTTCTAATGTATGCTATATTTTTTGGTTAAAGTGCTCAATATCAAGGATAGAGCATATGTAAATATATATGTGGATACTGAGGTAACACTCGACAGCAACATACTATTTCCTATAGCCACAAAATTGCATTCAGATCCACAATTATTTCCACTCAATAGCCCCTAGAGTAATTTAAACTATAAGCATTACCAAAAAACCGTTATAATCATATATTAGACCTACTTATTATATACCACTAACCAGCATATATAAAGAGCCGAGCCAAAAGACAATGCGTATGAACTGACATTTTTGTTTAAGCATGAAACAGGTCATCGCCGCTTCTATCATGCCCACTTCAATAAAAAATGAAATTAAGGTCAATTTGAACGGATACGCTTCCAGACCTTTTCACATGAACGCGAGTGTCTCTCAAGGCTTTATCCTTAGTCCTACGCTGCTTCTGATCTTCATCAGTGATCTTCCAGATGTAACCAGTTCCCGAGTAGGCATTTATGCAGATGGCACCACCATTTACATCCGTCTCAATAGAAAATGTGCCAGGGCTGACAAAGTAAACATGGCTGCTGCTCTAAAACGGATCTCTAATCAGTGGTTAACTTGGGCAGCAAATGGCTTGTAATCGTTAATGCCTCTAAAACAAAACTGCTCTCCTTTAACAACCATAGAGAAACTTTCCTGCCAGCCATCAGCATGGCTGATGCTAGTCTCCTGGTGAGCAACACATTGCACCTCCTTAGCCACACTCTCTCAACCGACCTAAAGTTGCGTCTAGTGCTAAGAAGGTTAGGTGACTATGCCGGGCCAGAAAGTTTTTCTCGACAGAATCGATTTTGCACATTTATAAATCTACCATTTATCCATGCATTGAATACGGTTGTCATATCTGGTCGAGTGCTGCTGCTATTGATCTCAAGGTTCTCGACATAACCTAAAGAAAAATATTTAATGAAATCAATCATAACTCAGCATCTCGACTTTTGACTTTTTCATAGACGTGACGTGGCTTTCTGCTCTCTTTTCTACAAATATTTTCATGGCAGCTGTTCTGACGGTCTTTTTTTCTTTGTGTCTTGTCCAATTTAAGCGTGCTATTAGTTTGGCATCTAGGCCCCACCCTTTTACCATTGAAATCGTTAAATATAACCACCACTTCTACTCTAATAGTTTCTTTTCTCGTACTTGTCGCTTGTGGAGCTCTCTTACGTTTGTTTACTTGATTGCTACAATCTCCAAAAATTTAAATGCAGCGTCAATTTCCATCTTTTATCTTCTTGAATTCTTATCTTTTGTCCTTTACTCAACACCCTATGTACCCAGTCTTTTCTCTCACTGTAAACCCCTGAGTATTAGTGGTGGTCCCGACTTACTTGGGGTGAAATTAGTCAAGATATATCTATTATATTGTATTGTCTGAGTGTCTTCGTTGAAAGTACTTTATTGTATTGCATTTAGCAAACTTCCTTCATCATTTAAACTACAGAAAAGTATTTCATCGTAATAGAATCATTAATAATAAGTGTGATATTAGAAATGTCGCGTAAGTTTCGGAATGTGTACATTCTCGTTAGTGTAGATCTATAGACGTGTACTATAAATGATTTCAGGATAAGATTACTTGCTTGTAAATTTGATCAAATTAGATTGACCAATGAATAATTAAGACGTTAATTTCCCCCCAGAAAAGCTCGCCTCGGAGATTGTCGTAAACTGCCAATTAAAACAATTGCCATGAATAAGACAACAGATTTTATTGATTACGTTGTAGAGTCTGCAAACTTTCACAAACTCATAATTACTGTGGGAAAATGAGCTTTTTCAAGACGACTTTTATGTTCTGTAATATAGTATGCAATATTATCGTTTATCCCACAAAGACAAAATCTAATACGATCCGGACTTAATTAAATTTTGTGTTTTATCTTAATCGTCCTCCTCCCCCTCTTCTTCTTTTCCAATTGTAGAGATTAATAGCCTTTTTTTTATCGGTAACTCTTTCCCTGAAAGATGAATCTGTTGAGAGAGAGAGAGAGAGAGAGAGAGAGAGAGAGAGAGAGAGAGAGAGGTCTATGAATAAAAGCGAGAGGGGTAGTGAGTAATAAAAAGATGAAGAAAAAAGAGAGAAAAATAACAGAGTACTGGCCATTTTGCATTTAGTAGAATTTGTTGAGCTTGCGATAAAGTAATTACTGTATTTCTCGAGGTCAGAGATACCTCCCCATCCACCCACGAAATAAGTCTGTAATTTATTTTATGTATTTTTACGTTCATTTATTTATTTTTTCAATTCAAAACAGGAGTCCGACGTTAAGTCCAGTGTGTCCTCAACGTCTGGAAATAGGGGAATATTGTTCAAACCCGAAGACACAATTGGAAATAAAGTTTAGATTGACCACTGATTTCTTAAGGATATTTGTTTTAAAACATTTCCAATAAAGAAAAACAGCTAAGAAAGAAAGACAGCTATGAAAGAAAAAAAAAGAAAAGAAAGAATGCACGAACGAATGAACGAACGAAGGAAGCTTACAAAAAATGATAGACAACTATAAAAGAAAGGAAAGAAAGGCAAGCAGCAAACAAAGAAAATTAAAAAAATAAAGATAGCTATCAAAGAAGTAAAGAAAGAAAGGAAAAAAGAAAGAAATGGTTAAAAAGAAAAATAGCAAAATAAATAAATAAATAATAAGAGTTAACAAATAAAGAAATAAATACAGCGAACAAAGAAAGAAAGACATCTAAAAAAGAAAGAAAAAAGAAAGGAAGAAAAAAAGAAAGACGGTTAAAAAGGAAAGAAAGGCGGGTAACAAAGAAAGAAAAACAGCTAAAAGAGAAAGATAGGGAACAAAAAAAAATAGCGAAGAAAAATGTCGTCTAACAAAGAAGAAAATAAACACAGCTAACCATGAAGGAAAGAAAGAAAGACAATCACTAAAGAAAGAAAGATTCTAATAAACAAAGAGAGACTAGCAGATAAGCAAGAAGAAAAAACAACAAATAAAACTTGAAAATAAAAAAACATCTAACAAAAAAGAAAGACATTTAACAAAGAGAGAAAAAAAGACAGGTAACAAAGAATGAAACTAACAAAGAAAAACCAACTAAGAATGAAAGACAGTGAACAAAGAAATAAAGAAGGACAGCTAACAAAGAAAGAAAGGCATCTAACAACGAAAAATATCTAACCAGGAAGGAAAGAAAAACAGTTAACAAAGAAAGAAATATAGCTAACAAATAAAAAAGGAATAATGTAATAAAGAAAGAAAGACAAGCAGATAAGAAAGAAGGAGAAACAACAAAAATAGAAAATAAAAAGACTGCTAAAAAGAAAGAAAGACAGATAACAAAGAAAGAAACACGAAAAGCAGCTAACAAAGAAAAAAAAAAGCGAACAAAGCAAAAACAACAGCGAACAAAAAAGACTGAAAAAAGAAAGACAGCTAACAAAAAAAAGACAACAAATAAAGAAAGAAATTAGGACAGTGAACAAAGAAAGAAAGTAATCTAACAAAGAAGGAAATAATGACAGCTAACCATGAGAGAAAGAAAGAAAGAAAAACAGCTAAGAAAGAAAGAATCTAATGAATAAAGACAGACAAGCAGATAAGAAAGAAGGAAAAGCAACAAACAAAAAAAGAAAGTAAAAAAGACAGGTAATCTGAAAGAAAAAAAATATGGCGGATATGAAGAAGACTACCTCCACCTTTAAATTTGTTTTCCTTTTTTTTTTTACCTTTTTCAGTGCAATCTTATCGATAACACCCTAAAATTTCCCATTGATAAAAAATTTGGAAAGATTTCAATATTTCAGCAATTTTAGCGGGGGCTCAGTTTTTTATTCAACGTTATAGTAAATCGATCCTCCATTTAGGAACTACTCGCTGGTACGACATTACCACCACCTATGAATTGGTTGATTATCAATTTTTAAAAAAATTTTTTCAATGCAATCTTATTGATTAAACCCTAAATTTTCCGATTAACAAAAAAATTGTAAAAATTTCAACATTTAAACAATTTTAGAGGGGGTGGCGGCTCAGTTTCTCATACAGCATTATAGTAAATCGATCCTGTGCAATTAACTTTTTTGCTTGTGGATATTCAACTACGGAATCTTTTGCGAAATTTTTGAATAATGCCATTCTTGTTTCCGAGGAAGATGCCATCGTAAGAAGTAAAGAAAACTTGCAAAAGACAAAAACAAGAGCAAGAACTCGTCTCCAAAAAACAAAACAAAGCGACTCTAACGCGAGTGGTTCCAAAATGGAGGATCGATTTACTATAACATTGCATGAGAAAGTGAGCCCCACTTAAAATTGTTTAAATATTGAAATTTTAAAAAATTTTGTTTATGATAATTGGAAACTATGTAATAACCGATAGTACTGCACTGAAAAAAGAAAAAAAAAAAGAAGAAAAACAAGTTTCAAGGTGGTGGTAGTCTCCTACAGGTCCGCCAAAAATATAAAAGGCAACAAAGAGAGAAACTAACAAAGAATGAACAACACTGAACAAAGAGGGAAAGAAAGACAGCTAACCATGAAGGAAAGAAAGAACATTTAACAAAGAAGGAAATATAGCAAAGAACGAAAGAATAACATTTGATAAAGAAAGAAAGACGAGCAGATAAGAAAGAAGGAGAAACAACGAAGATAGAAAGTAAAAATGACAACAAAGAAAAAAAGACTATTAAGAAAGAAAAATAGAAAGGAAGAAAAACAAAGAAAGAATGGCAGCTCACAAAGAAAGAAAGAAAAAAAGAAAGAAAAAAGAAAGAAAGAAGGCAGCTAACAATGAAAGCTAATGAACAAAGAAAGGAAGAACGAAAGAAAAATGCTTATCATTCTTTCCACTTGAAACCGAATGAACAGCGAGACGTTTTATGTTATGGAGCGCATATCTAGTTCCCGCCGATTTGACAGCGTCCATAATTGCTTTTATTAATAGAAAAGTCTCAAACATGGTATTTCATTTTTATCTTACTTTAAAAGATAAATTATATTTATTTAAGAAACATTACTCTATCTTATAATATATCCGCCGCAAATTTACACTTTACTAAATAGAAAGTTACCATTAACTAAGTTCGTTTTTAATCGAACAGTAAAAAGACACTAGTATCTTGATTTACAAAATTCTTGTTCAAATTTTATTTCGATGAAAAATTTCATTATGATGGGAAGGTAAAACAATTTTTATACATGTAAGTTGTTTTAATTATTGTAAGCTATATGTCCCTTTATATATAATTTTCTTGAAAGTATATATATATGCGCGAGCATGTGTGCGTGTGTGTGTGTGTGTGTGTGAAAAAGAAGTTGAAAATGCAATTAGGATTTTTAAGAAAATTTATTTGCATTAACTTTACTAGTTTCACCGTTCTATGATTTTCAAAAGTTAAAATTGTTATGGACAGAGGTGATGGCTATGACATGATATGTCCACAGAACCTGATGAGACATTGTGGTTTCAATGTCGAAACAAATGTACAATTTGTAGTGGATATATAAATAAATTATACATGTTCTAATATATATATATATATATATATATATATATATATATATATATATATATATATATATATATATATATATATATATATATATATATACTAAAAAGTCTGCCTCCTCCTACCAAGCGCCCATCGCTCAGAGGTAGAATCGCTGACTAACGCCAATTCAGCCGGGTTTCAATCCTGGGTAAAAAGCAATCGGATGTCTAACCGCACTGATGAGCTGCGAAACAGATCTGTCAGCGGATGACTATATATATATATATATATATATATATATATATATATATATATATATATAAAATTCAGTCAAAAATATATACACGAGCGAAATTATGCAACTAAATAAATATTAAAATAAATCTGTTTGATTTTAAATTTTTCCATATCAAAGAAATAAAATATTGTCTGTAGTTGCTTTTTACGAATGTAATTCTTCCCAATAACATTTATTTACCTTTTATTAACTTAATCTATAAATAACACGTACAGAAAACATCATGAGCCTGATTTAATGCTTAACTAAAAGATAATATTATTGAGATTTCCTACGTATTTCGTGGAACAATTGCATCTATTTCCATGATCTGTTAAACGAGTAGCTTTCTTGCAACTGATTTATAATTTTCAGTACGGGTTTATGAAAGTTTCCACTCCTATCTTTTACCTATTGTTGGTAAATATCTTCGATCTTGACTCCGTTCAGTCATGCCTGTCTAAATCAGTCAAATATATTTCATCATTTACAAACTCGACGAAGAATTTAAAATCTAGAGAAAAAAAAAACGGTTTTCACATAAATAACCAAAAAATGGAGATTGGTCAGCATTTCAACATATTTTTATCTCTTTTTTTTTTTTTTTTACTAAAATAGCCGTGGGCACATCGATGTTTTTTAATGGTTAGTAAGCTTGTCACTCCGGGTCAATTACGAGTGAATAGTGAGTTCGATCGTCACTGGGTGTCCCATGCTTTCGGTTTTGTGTCATATTCAAGCTACGCTTAGAAAACCACCAAAATGGTGACGTGGAGTAATGGTTAAAAGACTATTCAGGCTGAACATTACCACTGAGTGGTAAGTTTAATTTTCATCAGTTAACCATACAAAATTTGACATTAAACCTTCGTAGTAACCTTGATATATTCGGGAAAGACATTAGAAATCAAACCATCGGCATACGGAAAGAAAATGAGTTCAGCACATATAAATTAATAGCAATGGGTGTAAGAAAAGGATGTGTTTTCTCTCCGGATTTATTCATATATATATATATATATATATATATATATATATATATATATATATATATATAGCTCGATTCTAATTACTTTCTCACAGACGGGATCTCGCCTCCCTCTGTCTCTTCTACAAATATTTTCACGGCCTCTGCTCCGACGAGATTAGCCTCTGGTGCTACATCTACACGCCTATGGAACTCCCTTACGTATACTTGCTTCTCTGACAGATACAATCTCCAAAAGTTTAAATGCAACGTCATCCTCTTATCCCCTTCACTCCCATACTTATCTTATCCTTTCCCCAACAACCTCTGCATCTTGTTCTTCTTTCTTTTCACTCTACTCTCATGTAACACGCTTCACACCATAATTTCCACCATTCTCTTACCCATTCTGACACCCCCTGTAACCGTTTCATCTTTCTCTTCACTCTTCTCTTATGTAAACCCCTGCGCACCAGTAGCAGTTCTACCTTGCTTGGGGTGAAATATATATTCTTCACTACTCGAGCACACAATTATCAAACAAATAAAATAATAAGGCACTGTTAAATAGCAATCATAACTTTCATAACTGGTAGTAAAGTTTAATAATTGGTAGTAAAGAGAATGAACTGAGCCAAAGCTACCTCGCTATTGTCTCTCTAATAGACTGATACGACACTGGCTTGCTATTGTCTCTCTTTCCATGAGTGTGACAGGAGTGAAATATATATATATGATGAGACATTGAAGTTTCAATGTCGAAACAAATGTGCCTTTGTCGTGGATATATATGGAAAAATTATGTACATATTCTAAAATATAATTTATAATATATATATATATATATATATATATATATATATATATATATATAATTTCACCCCAAGCAAAGCAGTTTTACTGCCACTGTTGCACTGGGGGTTACATAGGGGAAGGTGACGAGAAAGAGGAGTTAGTTATAGGGAATGTCAGGAGGAGGGGAATAAACGGATGTTAAATAGCAATCATAACTTTCATAATTGGTAGTAAAGTTTAATAATTGGTAGTAAAGAGAATGAACTGAGCCAAAGCTGCCTCGCTATTGTCTCTCTAATAGACTGATACGACACTGGCTTGCTATTGTCTCTCTTTCCATGAGTGTGACGGGAGTGAAATATATATATATGATGAGACATTGAAGTTTCAATGTCGAAACAAATGTGCCTTTGTCGTGGATATATATGGAAAAATTATGTACATATTCTAAAATATAATTTATAATATATATATATATATATATATATATATATATATATATATATATATATATAATTTCACCCCAAGCAAAGCAGTTTTACTGCCACTGTTGCACTGGGGGTTACATAGGGGAAGGTGATGAGAAAGAGGAGTTAGTTATAGGGAATGTCAGGAGGAGGGGAATAAACGGATGAAAATACTGGTGTAATTGGAGGGGAGTGGATGGGAAAAGAGCTTGAGATAGGAGATGTCTAGTGACCTTACATTAAAATTACTTGAGATTGTAGCTGTCGGGGAAACAAGTATATGGAAGGGAATTCCACAGGCGGGAAATAAAAGAAAGGAAGCTGTTAGAGGTTACATTTTATCGGTTTCACTGTAAAAGGGTGGGACCTAGTTGCTAATCTAGTAGCTTGTGATGCAACGGTCTTTATTATAGTAGATAGGATAATTAATAAATTTTGTATTTGGGTCACATTGGTTGCGCAAAGAATATCTAATTTCTATCCATGTCTGAAACATAAAAACCACATTAATTGTAATCTGAAAGTTAAAAAATGACAACTGGTACGTCGACGTTGTGTAATGGTTAGCAAGCATGTCATGCTAAGTCAATTATGGCTGAGTTGTGACTTCGATCCTCACTGGGTACCCCTATATTCGGCTTTGTGCCACATCTAAGTTAAACTTGGAAAATCAGCAAAAAACCATAGAACTATTATTAAAACTTTGAATAAGTTCTCGTTGTTTTCCAGCAGATGGTGTTCCCAGAACTGCATGCGGGTAATTTCAGATGATAATGAATCTATAAGGAAGTATTCTAAGCAATCTTGAAATTCAGTGTATATCATTTCGCCAAAGTGCAAACAAGTTTATTTTTCATAGCGTTAAACATGTCGGAGTTCATGTCAAAGAAAGCGTATTTGCGGGGAATTTTATTTCACAATTTTATTCAAAAGAAATCTGAACCTGAAGCACGCAGAATTCTTGTTGAGGCTTATGGTGAACATGTTCTATAGGAAACAACATGGAGCCGTTAGTGTAGACGCTTCAAAAGTAAGGATTTTGACGTTGAAGATAAAGAACGCTCTGGCGCACCGAAAAAAATTAAAGACGAAGAATTGGATGCATTAGTTAACATATTAATATGCAACAAAAATTTGCTTTCTAAATTGTTCATAATGACTTTTTCAAATTATCTAAAGATTTTGTGGACACTCTGGATGTAGCAATAAACTTAACTTATAACTACTGTATATACTCGAATATAGTGTGAGCATATATGATCTTTTTTACCCAAAAATAAGGGGTCACACACTATACAAGAAAATCTTTTGAAGAGATAAAAAGATCATGCATTTTTGGTGACAGGTTGCAATATTCACAGGTAATTTTTCTTGAGGATAAAAATTCATGCATTTATGCTGACCTCAACTTACCTGGTAGACCTACATTCTCAGGGTAACCTTAACTGTACAGGTATAGCTCTTTAACCCTAACCTCTCATAGCCAAGATTCTTTCTTTTCCTACATGAACATAAGAACGTCATACACTATATGTGCTGTTATAAATCTACAAATTACCTTATATAAATGAAAAATAAAAAAATTTTCTTCCCGTCTTGAATTTGAGTTCATCCTCGTTCGCACGTGTTAACATCGCTGAGGTATTGTTTTTCAGCAGCGCTCATTTTTCTGATACGTATCTATACTGACTATGTTTATTGCTTAAGAGGTGGGATCACATTATACACGAACTATGAAAAATATCAGACTTTTCACAAAATAATTCAGGGTTTGCACTATCCTTAAAGAAGACTTATACACGAGTATATACGATATCATATTTTAAATGCGATACTTGAAAACAACACAGTAATAATACTTTGACAATGCTTAACAAATGACAATGCTTACCTTCGTTACAAAGGGTTAAATGAGCCAACAAAATTTGACATTACTTCATATTTTTATCTTAACATGAGAGAATTAGAGGGATAATCCCGTATTTTCTCATATGTTTGTTATACAAGACTCGTCGTTGTGACTTAAAAAATAATTTTCAACCCAAGCAAGGCGATAAAGTCACTAAAATATAATTGGTTACTGAGAATGAAGGAAATTGCGAAAACGTAACCGAAGACAAACAACAATAAAATCGACAGGATTCAACGAGACAGAAAATGATGATTGGCGTTCAATTTTTAAAGATTGTAGTCGAGATTGTAACTAGTTAAAATCTTGTAGAGATAACAAAAAGGCAACATTACAAAGAGCTACAAAGGAAAGGAAGTGGTGGAGAACCATATTCGATTACATTCTGAAGGGGACATCTAAAAAAAGATGATTGAAAACGAGACTATTTAGAATATTTCTATGTTCCCTGATCATTTAACTTCGACTAAAATATCAGTATGGACTTGTCGGTAGCTGAATGCTGGGTATGTAAAGTACTTTGAAATGGCTAAAATTTGAGCTTGAAAAGCATAAAATTTTCTACGCAAAAACAAAAAAAAACAAAAAAAAATTATTAGCAATGCCTCTATTTTTTTAATCTTCTTTTGCATTTGGGTGATGCTATTATGTGTGTATTGTCAACAGGTGCAATGTCAATCTTCTTGTCAATCTTGTGGTAGTATGACCGATGTAATTTGGATTGTTTAATAACACTTCTTCAAATGACACATAAATTCGTGGACGACATTGATTTTCAGCAGTTTATATATTTTTGTGCGTGATAAATATATATATATAATAAAATTACAATCCTAAGGTATGCAATATTTGTGGATAAAATATCAGGGATATCGCTTATGTAAATATAAAATTGATCACATGATTCAACACTGAGCGGCAATAGTCCGTTACAGGCTTGAACTTATTCTTAAAGTCATCTTTATTATGTGATGGCTTCACTATTTATAGATGCTGGTCAATGGTGCATTATAAATAGGTCTATTGTATTATACTAACGGTCAATGGGTAGGTACTAACCGTTATATATAAAATTATTCTATAGACAACTGAGTGAAAACAACTGTGGATCCGAATTCCGTTATTTTTAACTATTTTATAGTGTTGTTTGTTATTATTTATTCTGATGTAATGAATATGCGTACACCTTGCTTCCCCCTTACAGTAATATGATTGGCTGGTGGCAGGCATAAATACAGACTAAGGCGGGATAGCCTAGGACAACGCCTATTGGAACGCCTACTGACTACGCCTATTGCATAATCCTACACTTAAGCATACTGCATACGACTACAGCGAGTACCAGTTCATTACGGCCACTTGCTAGATTGTCATACCCGTTTACATTTGCCAAAACCACTTAGCTGCTTTGAATAATATACATATCTCTTTCTGGGACATATCATACTCTATATTGATTACTTAATTGTTGTGAAATATTATATTTACTTTATTATTGTTCATATGCGCATTCTTAGTTTGTTAATGTGTTTATTACTGATTTAATGTTTATTTTGTGTTTATTTATTTTAGTATATATATATATATATATATATATATTATTAAAATCTTTGTTTTCTACATTATTCTTATATAAATCAGACGAAGTACAATGCTAGGGCGATCCAGTCTCTCTGTCGTTAGTCTGTGTGTAAATTTGAGCATAGTATTCGTAAAATGGGATTTGTGTGGTGGAAGGCATTAGTAGTTTACGTAAAATATTTGTTGAGTAGTATGTTTGTTTAGCGGTATATCAACTCATTATGGAATTTTCTGAGAATTAGTAGAATGTTTTCTTACAAAAATCTATTGCTGGTAATATTTTATCCTTACAGTAGTAATACTAAAAAAATCTTTACAAAAATGAATTGCTGGTAATTTTCTTACTATGAAAATTTATTGCTGGTATTTTTTACGAAAAACATTTTTATACTTTCAGAGTGTTTTGACCCCAGCTTAACAGTTAACCACTTGCTCATAGCTAGAATCTTAACAGGTGGTACCTCTCCGGATCAAGGTAGACGTGGCAACAACAGCAATTAAAAGGTGGTTCTACAGTCCTCAAAAATACCCTTCCTGCTGGATGTAGTTTATCGTCATACTCATGACAGTGAAATGGTCTAAAAGGAGTTGTGAACTTTGGGTTATTATAGGAGTTGTATATAAGTGATAAGTTATATATATATATATATATATATATATATATATATATATATATATATATAAACAGAAAGTGGCATGTAGGTAAAATCCCAAAACAGATCCTATTAATATTAATCTTATCAATATTAAAATAATATTAAAAATGATCCAGATAGAGGGCTTGATGTAAATAGCCAAATATGTATATTTCAAAAAGAACATTCAGAATTGCATATGTCGTATGACCATTACAGCAAGCAAGCCAAGATAACGGTCATGTCACGTTGAATACACCGGTTCCCGCTCGATCACCGAAGTTAAGCAACGTTGAGCCTGGTCAGTACTTACGTGGGTGACCACTTGTGAATACCAGGTGCTGTTAGCGTTCACGGATGTGCGTTGTGGTGCGGTGGATGTCGGCTTGGAGGGGGAAATCGGTGAGCCGAGTTCCAATTTCAGTCGAGCACACTGCACTCACTTGCGCACTAGTACTCTTGGGAAAGGTATTAATCCGTCCGTTCCCTCCAGTTATGGGTTACAGTTATGGGTTAAATAACGGGGTAGGACTTGGGACCCTGCCCTTAAACAAATCCCAATGAGACTTGCTCCGTCAGGGAGGAAGCCCGCTCAACCCGACTAGGGTGAATGCGGCATACATACATACATATACAAGCAAGCCAAGCTTCTTCAGCAACAAAATTATTATACAAATTCACACACTTAAAGTTCACTAAAAAAGAAATTCATACACCGAAATTTCTCTCTGAAAAGAAGGAAAAAGAAAAGAAATAAGAAAGAACAATGCGAGGGGGAGTTAAAAAAGAGAGTAGATTATGTTATAAGGTGGCCATCTATATTGTTACGGAGTGTAGGGAAAAAGGAGCAAAAAAGAGAGACGACGAAATGGATTCAACATTCGATAATTGAAAAGAACATTTAGATTACATCTGTATTAAGAAACCAAAAATTAAGCGTGTTACAGTAATAGAACTGAAGGAAAGAGAAACAGGAATAGAGAGGAAACAAAAAAATTCAGGTGTATGAATTTCTTCTTGAATTTGCATAATAAAGATTTTGTCGCTGAAGATGCGAGGATTCCTCACTGAAATTGTCATATGACACATGTAATATGTATGTTTTATTTGAATATATATATATATATATATATATAAGCATGAAAAACGAAGTTAGTGTGGATCAAATTCTTTATGGCAGTAATATCCGAGGGATGAACTTGCAAATCATTATTTGGCGATAAAGTTTCCAAGATATTTCCACCTTGAAGTATTCTCTCTGCAAAATCATTAGACCCAGGTTGCTAAAGTATATGGTCTAATATTCAGAGGTGTGAGCCTAGGCTGAATATATATATATATATATATATATATATATATATATAGCCAGCTTTCCCTGACGATCCGTTTATATATATATGTGCGTGTGTGCGCGTGTGCGCATATATATATATGAAAACATATCTGTTTATTAATATATATTTATACATATAGATCATACAAGTTATATATATATATATATATATATATATATATACTTATATATATACTTATATATATTCAGGCGCACACACATGAAAAACAAAGTTAGTGGGGATTAAATTCTTTATGGCAGTAATATCTGAGAGACGAACTTGCAATTCATTATTTGACGATAAAGTTTCCAAGCTAGTTTTTCAACTTACGGTATTCTTTCTGCAAAAATAGTTTACAAAGTCATTGACAAAATTTGACACATTTTTTGTTTTGCGATATATATATACTTTGTGATTTCACAGCAGAACTGTACATGCCAAGGTAATTGGTTCAATGTCTTGAAAAATGTTTCGCCCTCCACAGAAGCCCAACAATCGAATTACCGTCGCATCTATCATTACATGTTAAAAAGTAAACGCTCATACAACTTCCTTATCTCACATATTTTCCCCAAATATCCACACAGACGTCAATAAACCAAGAATTTCTATCAATATTTGGTCACGAAAGACGCAAGTTAAAGATGGGGGAGAGTCGATATCTATTGTGAGCGAAACTAAGGACATAAAACTAATATCTTCTCCACGAACGCCATATTTAAGTGAGTTTACCCCTACGACATCACTACTCCTTCCCAGCTGCTAGCATTAAATCCTGTATTATGACCCCCCCCCACCTCTAAATCTAGAGACCGCCACTAAGTCAGAATCCGGGTTTTACTTGGAGACTTGTAATTCTTCTAGCAAGATTTCAGTGTGAGAGTCTTGCTTTCTATTTTGTCTGCTTCACTGGTTCGTTATATTAGCTATTACACGGTCTATTGGTCGGCCCACAACAACGGAGATAATTGATAACGCTCTCCGCCCACACAAAGAGAGGTCTAGGCACTGGTCTAGGTACGTATGGAAAAGTAATGACAGGGGAATGTATAGGTTTTGGCGGGTATATATTTCTGGTATAACAGGTGTATATTGCGTATACATATATAGAAGCACATTTAGGCAAAAAACACACGTACCATACATAAAAGTATATATATATTTTGTGTCTGTTAGACTTAATCGTTGTTTCTAAAATGCGAATCAATTTTCGGAAATATTTTCAGAAAGTGATTCACATTTAAGAACGAATGATAAATAAATTTAATAGACATAACATGTCTATTCTTTTAAATAAGATTTGTTTAATAAGTTTAGATATAGAGTATACCAGTTACTCTATATCTAAACTTATTTATAACTGGAACTTTCTGTGTGTGTGTGTGTGTGCGTGTCCGTTACCTATAGACTTCGAAACGGCTGAACTGATTTTCTTGAAAATTTACACAGTTGTACTATAAGCGTCTGCGAGTGTTCTTAGCTAAGTTTTGTGTTGAGGTACCTCCGATGAATATCGAAAATCGATAATCGAAAAAATCGTGCTATAGAAGGAATGGTTCGATTTTAATCAAATTTGATACACTCATAGACAAAGACATAAGAAACAATATTCAGAAGTTTCAAGGTTGCAGTTCTTACAATAGTGCAGAAAATCGATAATATATATATATATATATATATATATATATATATATATATATAAGGCAAGATGTTTGTGTGTGTGTCTGTTTATCTGTCTGTATCTCTGTATTTTTTCAGCCCTTTTATTTTAGTTTTTGCTTTGGGTTTGGCTCTAAGTAGGTATAATTGTAGTTTTGCGTCATTTTTAACGAAATTTCTATAAAAGATGAATACATTGTATATTGAGTGCCGGGACTAATAAAATAGTTCTTAATGTATAATAATAAAAGAGCTATAATTTATATTAATAAAGTATTTACATTTTTTTCTCATCGGTAGTAAAACTAAAATTTTATGCATAAAACAATCGTAACTTTCAGTGAGCACATTACGATTGCACTGTGCATGAAACGCAGAGTTGCACTATTAATAAGGCGATATATATATATATATATATATATATATATATATATATGTATAATAAGGAAAAAGAATACTTATTTTTACAAATCCATTTGTAATATAGTATCTCGCGGTCCAAGCCGCTTTTCAAAACCAAATTCATACAACAGTGAATGTCTTAAATTTGTCCAGACGAAATCACGTGGGATAGATAAATGGAAAGGAATGAATAAATATTAGAAAGAGAAAAGCGAGAGAAGGAAAGGTAGAAGAACAGAATAGGGGAAGGGGGTTAACTGAAGTTATATATATCAGTATGCGGTGTAGATATAGAAGAATCCAAAGGAGTATCCTGTAAATACAGTGGTAGGATAACTCTCTAAGAGATCTAAATATATATGTATATAAATACATATAGAACAAATATAAGAAAAATTAAGACAGACACGTTATTTCATGATAAATCGAAAGTATGGGCAAATTTTAGGTGAACCATCATCAGCTTCCGTCTTTATTGTACAAAGGGTCGTCCAAAATGGCGCTATGGGTGCAATGTAATATTCGTTTTGCGTAGAAACTTGTCTCTTAAGTCCTTAGTCATTTATTTCCTTTCCGCATTTCAAATATGGAACACGTTTTCATAAAATAAACAATAGAATAATTTGCATGTTCGTTAGTATCACTATTTCTTTCGGTGTATCATCGTCTTAAGAAAGTGATATGATTATAACTATGTAATATGACGGAATTAGACCAGTTTGACTGTTTTGATGATATTTTAAAAACTATGGAAAATTTTCAAAGTTTGAATATATTAGTACAAATGATACATAGAGATGATATCGTTATAAGATCATTTATCGACAAAACTGTACCTCTCATCTGAAAAGTAAAACTAAAGAAATCCAGGGCAGTGGATATTTAAAATTCTGATGAAAAAATAAAATGTTATTTACAATTCTTTTATTCTTATGTGTCCAACTACTGCACTCAAGAGTATGAAAAGAAATTATTGTCGATCAATAAATTAATACTATAAAGTCAATAACAAATGCTCATATACGGAAGAAAAAAAAGAAACGAAAAACTAAGTTTTGCCCTAAGATTTATAGATATTGTGCAACTATTGTCGAGAGTGAGTTTTTTCCTTCGTTTGAATATAAGCATATTTATGTATGTGTATATATTGTCTTGTTATGAAAGCAATTGCAGAACAAATTATTAAGATCTGTGAATTATTGAATTGAACTATTATCCTGGAATAATTAAGTGTTAGGATATAAGCGCGGATTTGTAATGGGAAAATTATTCCAGAGGATTTCATCACAATATCAGTACCTCAGTAATTATACTAACCAGAGCTAGTGTTACAATGGTTGTGAAAACTGACCAATTTTTGTCTTTGGTATATATATATATATATATATATATATATATATATATATTATATACGTTTGTGCACCTATCAAAAAATCACAAAATAAGATAACACACACACACACACACACACACACACACACACAAAAAAAAAAAAAAACAACAAAAAAAAAAACGACTATCACATACTACCTCGAGGGTATTGGGTAAATACCGTCATTTTCCTTTGTGCTAACCGAAAGCTTTTTGGAATATTCTTAGTTAAATTAAATTATTTGATTTTTCGGATCTGATGAAACGGTTTGTATTTTTAAAACTGCCAGAATAAATTCTGGATTTATAACCATTTAAGACGCTTGTTGTGGTGCAGTGGATATCGACTCGGAACGACAAACCGGGGTACCGAGTTCGAATTTCAATTGAATTCTTTGCATTCACTTACGCACAAATATCCTTGGGAAAGATATTAATCCGTCTTTTTCCTCCAGTTATGGGTTAAATAGCAAGACAGATTGGGTTCTATAGTCTTGGCTGGCAACCAGTCTACCGCAGAAAGTAATGGCAAACTACTGCGGGATAATCTTCTGCTCAGTCAGTTATGTCTCGAAAGAGACACGGTCGCCGAAGTGTGTATCACTTATGGCACTTAACTGACTGATTGAAGACACTTGATGTAGGCCCCCGTGTTGAGTCTGAGTTCAAATTCTGGAGTTTTTTCTTATTAGAACGATTAGAATGAGTTTTCCGTGATGCTGTATATTCGTAATCACAATAAGACTCGTCCAGCTCTTTTCGAATCCTTGGTATTGTTCTAAGATTGACACTCAAACACTCTGAAATATTCACATTAGAGCTTCCGGTATGCTGTTTTCAAGTTCCTGGCTGTAGTGAATTACATCATGGAGCTCTTTTTCTCATAGACAGTGCCCAACTGACCCTACTATTTTGTGCAGTTGACATGATCAAAAACAAACAAATCGATTGTGCGAAATTGAAATATATAATTGTAACAATTTAACCAGTTTAGCTTGTATATTGGTTATTAAATGCTGGATAAAAAGAAAGTTCGGGTCGTATAACAGCCACCCCGGAAGAGAAATCGGCTGGTCGAGTAATTATATTAATTTTCGCACAGATAATCTTTGAAAAGTTATAAAAATATCTCTTCTAAAAAGCAGTACTGTCTGAGTTCTTTGGCAGCAAGACTAGAAAGATAGATAATTTGTTTAATTACGGTTTATCGACCTATGCAGGTTATTTAAAGCCAAACATATGCTTAGATTGCAAGATTTTGGTGGGGATACTAATGTTTTATCGATACAAATTCTACTAATAGGTGGATTTGAAGGAAAATGGTTTCCCAAAGATATCTGTGCGCAAGTAAATATAAGTGAATGTTGCAGACCCAACTAGAATTTTGGAGTGGGTATAATTATTTAGTGATACACGTTTTACTAATTAACCCATAGAAAAGGGAGAAGAAGGGATTTCATACTTTTCCCAAAAGTATGAGTATACCGTCAGTCATTCAGTTAAGTGCCATACATGATACCACGCTTGGACGATCATGTTTCGAAAGAGACATAACTGACTGGGCAGAAGATTATCCCGCAGTATGTTGCCATTGCCTTCTGCAATAGACTGGTTGCTAACCAAGGCTATAGAACCCAATCTGTCTTATTATTTAACCCATAACTAGAGAGAAAAGACGGATTAATACCTTTCCCAAGGGTATTTGTGCGTCAAGTGAATGCAAGGAATTCAACTGGAATTCGAACTAGGTACTCTGATTTGTCGTTCCGAGTCGATATCCACTGCACCACAACGCACATCCCGTACCCGACCGGAATTAAAAACTCTGCTCTCTGATTCATATTTTCAAGTCGGTATCTATAACATCACTTACACATCCAAGCTTACAATACCTGGTATTCTCAAACGATCACCCATCTAGACTATTGGTAAGGTTCATCGTTGCTTAAGTTTGCTGATCGTACTAGAACCGATGTTCTATAGCCGTAAACCGTAACTCAAATAAAACCACTATTGAGATAGATAGGTCTCGACCTATCTTAACCTAGACAAAATACTGATGCCACTAATGGATTAAAATATAATAAAACATAGCTTTATCAAATCCATGAGTAAATTTCATAGTCGTGTACTAATCTCCCGAACTTTGAAAGCCATGTTTCAAATCTAAGAATAATTTGGGAATGTTGATTCTATAGACAGGCAGAAACTACCGATTTATATTTTCATAATAAAGCTTTCGTACAACGTATTAATCTAAAGTTTCGTGTTCATGTAAAAACTAAATCAATCTCAATCTCTCCAGTTGGTAACTAAAGAGATATTGGATAGATATAGATATCTATCCAATATCTCTTTAGTTACCAATCTGCATTCCAGACCACATGCCAACCTACCTGCTTGCACGTGGAACGTTCTATCCCGACGTGCCTTCACTGCCACCCCCAGCATATCGGAAATTCAACCAGTCAGCTTCCCTACCTATCTCCAATGTTGGTTGGACAATTGAGCCGAAAGGTAATGAATCTTAAAATGGGAACTAACGACTCGACTGAATAACCCCTTCCGCGCCCAACCATTCACCGCTTATTTCCTTGCCGAATTCACTTCGTCCCAACCACCTCCGTGTCCCAAACAACCCCAACCAAACCACGAGGTGTGCACGGGCGAAACATTTTCGTTAGTGGACAATTACCACGTTTGAAAGTGAGTTGGTTACCGAGGTGAAGGATCGACCTTCGTTTGTCCAGCACTTTGTCCACTCTCTCCGCTTGATTAAATGGCCAGGGGGGAGATTGTTGGGTGTGGCGATGGTGGTAGGGGGAGAGGTTGAAGAACAGAAAGAAGAGATGGATGAGGTTTGGAGGGTCTTGGGTGGTGGTTGTGGGGAGTTGCAGTGACTATTTCATAAAGTTTATCTCGAGATTGACGCGCCTCAAAGCGAGGACACGTGTACTTGTAAAGAAAGTTGTTAGCATTTTATCACTACACATATTACAATTACCAAGTTCGCGGTGGTCTGAGCGACTGAGCAATTTGCATCTGTGATTCAGGTGAAAGAGCACTGGAAGCAGGAGCCAATAAAAGCAATGTTCATTTCTGTTGCCGATTTGGTGAGTCTCGCTCCAACAAAGCATACTTAGCGAAGAAAAACTAATTTCACGTCAAGACAAATGAGCTGCTTCTGTTACAAACAATTTTTAAATATGTATTTATCTAGACGAGTTATTCTCAACCGCCGTACTGCGGCACACTAGTGTTGTGCGCAATCCTCTTAAGTGGGTGTGTCACGAAATATTGTCATGGAATATATATATATATATATATATATATATATATATATGTATGTATGTGTAGTGTGTGTGTGTGTGTGTGTGTGTGGAATTAGTAATGGATATTTACCCAACCCCCCGACCGGGCCGAGTTGTGACACAAGGTCGGATTTTAATGAGGGCCGGTGGAAGTATCAATGCGACAGCTTGAGTATTTGAATAAATAAGTGTTAAACTTTTTGTCTTTATTTCTGCGATGAGATATTTACATTATTTAAATTATTTGTCTTCATCTTTACTAACATATTCACTATATTTCGACCATTGTACGCTCCGACCTTCTTCTGGTGAGTAGAAATTTGAACCGAGCCCCTTATGTCCTCAAGGAAGCATGGTCCAGTGGCTGAAAGCACTGGTTAGATCCAGTGACTTGACCCAAAGACTTGTGAGCTCAATATCTGGCTACAGCAGTGGCGAACAAATAATTTAGAGAGTTGAGTTAAATGGAAATAACTAAAACATCCGGAAGTGGCATGACTCATGGAACAAGAACAATCTCCCTCAGTGATTCAAGCCTTGTGAGTGAAATTGGGTAGACGGCTCCCTTTGAGGAGTCGTCGGTAGTTGTGCTAGCTCGAAGTTACAAGTCATCGTGACCGAGCGTTTGAACGTCGTGTCCTTGTTCGGACAGTTCTTTACGTTAGATAACACGCTCTCTTCCGCTCAGCATAGTTCCGATAAAAACCAAAGGCGGGCTTTTTGAATGTTGAAACAAAAAAAAAAACAAACAAAAAAACACAAATATGCCTAAGCAAGTGTTTGCAATGGGGATTTGCTAGCTACCCTGGTAGGCGGGTATTCTCGAATTCGAGTGGCCAGCCATAAATTTTGTGTGCAGAAGTTCGACTGTACTCTTTTCGTGGCTATTTCATATTTTCTGACATTATTATTTTGATATTATTACTTCCATTTTTCGTCTAATAATTTTTTCCGCTCAAGTTTTTATCTCACGTTATCTTGTCTTCCTTGTGTTATCGCATTTCAACACTGAAAGATTCTATTGTTCGCCACATTATTAAAATTACCATTTTCTGTCAATGCCGTTTATCGATTTACAGATTTCAGATTAATGCACAATGTTTCAATTTTCAATGCTTCGATTTTGGACGTCTCATTAGAACCATCGGCCATCAAATAACCGTATCTATCTATTTTAATCATTGCCAAACTTTCTTTTAGAAAGGATTCTTAATCAGGCCTAGGAAGTTTCAGAGACTATCATATATAATGATTTTACATCGATAGATGAAATTTGTTAATCAATTCATCCCCAAGTAATACCGAAAATGCCATTAAGACTCAAGAGGCGAGTAGGGATGAAAGATAACGAGAAGAACTTAGTAGGAACCGGAAACCTAATCCGAAACCGGAAACACGTGATTAATACTCTACTCCTGTTCAAAAATCAAGGAGGTGCGTGAACCGGACAACAGGCGAACGTTTCGGTTCCATATTGAGGAAAAAACAAATCAATAGTAAATAAAGTTTCAGAATTTAATCGGATACGTTACTATTACACAGAGAAGAAACTTTTAGAAAAAAACCGGAAGTCCATTTCGAGCGCTCACGCGGTGTGACCTAATGCAACCCCATAACAAATAAGCAAACACCATTTGCTATTTTTGGTGACTGTTGCCGTTGCTTAGCTGAGTTTTATGTCAACACAAGATAAAATCGTCGCTGATGGTGGATGTTTATAAGAGACAATGAATGTCTATTATATTTAATCATGAGCCGTTCTAAACGTCGTATTTTTTGCTTTAATTTCAGTTGAAAATAAAGACAAAAATTCTCCAACATTTGGATAATTATTTATTGATTTTCTTCTAAGCTTTCGACTCACAGGAGCCATCTTCAGAGAAGTTGTTTAAACTGAAATATTATAACAACCACCATCACCGACGATTTTATTTTGTGTTGACATAAAACTCCCCTTGGCAACGGCAATAGTTACCAAAAATAATAAACGCAGTTCTTAAATTTGCGATGCGGTTTTATGACGTCACACCGCGTGATAGCGCGAAATGACAACAAAACCATGTAGTCAAATGCAATGTTTTGATCAGAATTGTATATGTATATATAAATATATGTATATGTATATATACAGTCATCCGCAGACAGATCTGTTTCGCTGTATCACAGCTCATCAGTACTCCGATTACTTTTTAACCCAGGATTGAAACCCGACCGATATATATATATATATATATATATATATATGTGTGTGTGTGTGTGTGTGTGTGTGTGTGTGTGCATTGAATTCATTGCTCAAAGATTCTTTAAGGTGGTGGGAAAAGACCTATTTCTTACATTTAGTTCAAAATCTATGGGATTGACTACTTCACAGTCACGTGATTGAGTGCGTGAACACACACAAAGTGTTTGCATGGGGACAGGGAAAGCAGACACGCAAAGAGTTTTACTTTGCAAGTTGCCTGCTTTTGAATAATTCGAATTTAAAATGCATCGATGAACAACAAAAGCCAAGGAGTGAAAAATATGAGTGTCGCACTGAAAGTCAAAAACTAAACAATGAATACCAACAGAAAAGAGGAAAGCCCGGACAGTTATAACTGGAATTATAAATTATGTGAATAAAAATGCGGAAGAAAAGGTAGAACTGAACAGTAATTTAAAATAACCTAGGATGCAGGAATAAAAATAAAATAAAAGTTTGAAAATAATTATAGATATGATATTAAAAAATGAAAAGGATTTGAATGAATGCAGAAAATCTAAGAGAAATAAAAATATATTTTAATACATTTTAATAACGATAAAACAGTCATGAAACTCTCATAAAAAATAATATCAAAATTTGAATACAATAATCGTTTGTGCATAATCGAAAGGAACTGATCAACAAAAACCTGAATAACGAATAGAAAGCTTTGATTCATTTAAAACTGAAAAAGCTCAGAGATGCTTTACATTTAGAAAGATGAAAGATCCTTAACTCACCTGATATGGCAAAATTGTCATTATTATTATTTTTATTACCATCACTATAATTTTCATTATTAACTTCATTATAAGTGTTATTATTATTTTCCTTATTATTAAAATAATTATTATCATCATTATTATCTTCATTTTCATTATAATTTTCATTTTTAATAATAATAATAATAATAATGAAGATATAATATCTACATTATTATTATTATTTTCATTATTATTGTCATTACTGTTATCATTGCTATTTTCATTGTTATTATTAGTATCATAATTATTAGCCTCTTCATTATTATCATCATTGTGTTCATTGTTCGTTTTATTAATATTTTCATTATTATTAACATCATTTTCATTATTATTAACATCATTTTCGTTATTATATCTTCATTATAAATATATTTATTATTATTATGATAATTATTGTCACTATAATTGGCATCATCATTATGTCAATTATTAGTGTTATTATTTTCATTGTTATTATTATCTTCATCAATATTATCACCGTTATCATTATTAACTTTATTATTATTTTCATTATTATATTTTCAGTATTATTATCAGTATTATTATAATCATTATTATTTTCATTGTTATTGTCATCACTATTAACATTATTGTCATCATAATTACAATTTTCATTATTATTCTTTTTGTAATATTATTATCTTTAAAACTTTATCATTTTATGTTCATTTATTTGTGTTGTCATTATCTGCATTATTATTATTATCTTGCTTATTATTATCATCATTGTTATCTTCAATATTATTATCATTATTATATATTTATTATCAATAATAATAATAATCTTAACTTATTTATAAATGGAACTTTGTGTGTGTGTGTGTGTGTGTGTGTGTGTGTGTGTGTGTGTGTGTGTGTGTGTGTGTATCCGTTACCTATAGACTCCGAAACGGCTGAACCGATTTTCTTGAAAATTTACACAGTTGTACTATAAGCGTCTGCGAGTGTTCTTAGCTAGGTTTTGTGTCGTGGTACCCCTAATAAATATCGAAAATCGATAATTGAAAAAATCGGGTTATAGAAGGAGGGGTCCGATTTTAATCAAATTTGATACACTCATAGACAAAGACATAAGAAACGATATTCAGAAGTTTCAAGGTTGCAGTTCTTATAATAGTGCAGAAAATCGATAATATATATATAAGGTAAGATGTTTGTGTGTGTGTGTCTGTTTATCTGCCTGTATGTCCTTTATACAAATCCACAATTTTTATCCGATTCTCACCAAACTCCACACAAATATTCTTTAGGCTGATTTTGAGCTCCAGGATCATGGATTAGTTTTAAAGCTTTCATTACACCCGAGTAACACCGGGCTGTACTGCTAGTATTATCATAATTGTTGTTAGCAATATCGCTAATAATATCTTTCTTCATTATTATTGTTATCACTATTAGTTTCGTTTTTATTGTTGTTAGCATTTTTGTCTGAATTTCTTAGATGTGGAGTCATCATTATTTACACTATTTACATTTTTGTTGTTGTTTCAACCATTGATATCGTTCCACTGACCATGTATTGCCTAGTTCTTACTTTAATACTGCTTAGTTAAATTACATACTACCCGACACAAGGATTGGACTCACAATTACTATGTCACCAGTTTCACGAACCAACGCTTTAACTCACTTAGTTATTGTCATCATTATTAATAGTGTTGTTGTTGTTATGATTCGATTGATAATATACTACAGAAAAGAGAATGCTGAAAACTTCTCGGCCAAACATCCAAATATTTCATCAAACATCAAAGATTTTATTGGAATCAATTTTTGGTTGAGCCGAAATATTTTCAGCACCCCAACATTGTCATTGGTGCGTGCCGATTGAATAAATTTTCACTACTCGTCTTCTCTAGTTTTCACGGTTATCTAACGAACCTGTTTGGTCTTCTTGTGGCTTCACATCTTCGAAGAAGTTATATTTTTATGTATTCGTTAAATTTGTTCTATCTGCATGTGAGCTATTTATCACCATTAAAGAATACATATGACTAGAATCTATCTCCCGTGTAAATCAAGCATTTCTAATATTTCAAGTAGCTCTTCATATCTTGCCTTACGATAATCGTTTGTGCATAATCGAAAGGAAGTGATCAACAAAAAATTTGAGTTACGAATAGAAAGCTTTAATTCATATAAAACTGAAAATGCTCAGAGATGCTTGACATTTAGAAAGACGAGAGATTCTTAACTCAACTGTTATGGCATTATTATTATTATTATTATTATTATTATTATTATTATTATTATTATAACTTTCATTGCTATGTTCATTATAAGTGTTATTATTTTGAGTAAGCTAGGAAACTGTTTCGTCCTAGGTATGACAATAAACTATATCCGGCAACAAGGATCGGAATACTGAAGGTTTTGAGAAGTGTAGAAGCATATCTTAATTGCTGTTGTTCCTAGGTCGACTCGGACCTGAAGCGGTAGTACTTGTTAAAGTCCCATCAATGGACAAAGAGTTAACGCTTAATCACTATGAAAGTATAAAAATACATGTTTATAGTGAAAATATCAACAATGCATTTTCTTAGTAAAGAAATATTGCAGTAAAAAAATAAAAATTACCAGCAATACATTTATGTAATAATTAATTGCTGTTGTTTTCAGGTTCACCCTCACTTGGGTGGTAGCATATGTTAGGGTGCCAGCTACGAGCAAATAGTGAACCCCCCAAACTGAAGTAACAAAAATGAAAGTATAGATTTTAAAAACTTAAGAAATAATGTACCATCAATAGATATTGTAGAAAGAAAATTTACTCAATCTCCCAAGAAAATCAAATGTTAGCATTAAATGACAGATAAGTATTTGCTATGCCTCTAAACAAACGAGGAAACTGTTATCTCTTTCCGCGTTTGTACGGCCCTGTGGTGCAGTGATATCGGATCGGATCGAGAAATCGAAGAGCCGAGTTCAAATTCCAGTTGAATTCTTCGTATTTATTTATACGTAAAATATCCCTGGGAAAGGTATTAGTCCGTCGTTTCTCTTTCCAGTAGAAGGGACTGGGTTCTACTGAGGCCTTCGTTTATTTCACCGCTGTCATATTTTCATTTAACATTTTTAAAAATCAATCCAGAAAACAAAACTGTCTGTATTTACACTATTCGCATTCAAACTATTGTCTTAATTTTTGTTGTTGTTATTACAACGTTTCGGTCTTTGCGTCATACGACCTTCATCAGGTGTTTACCGATCTGCGTAGCCTACTGTGAATTCTGAATTGAACCCTTTATTTAATCTGATAGAAGAAACTGTTTTTACCCATTGTGCATGCCTCGTGATATTGTCTATCTTTTTTGTATTTTAGAAATGATAGTCTATTGCTCACCCATTTCCATTAAGTCCAAGTACACACTGCCCGGCCCAGGGATTGAACGCACAATTATTATATTACTAAACGGACAGTATCTTAGTGAATTTAAGCGTTGATCCGAATGTAAATAATGTAAATAATAACTTCTCATCTCTGAAATTAACACAGAAAGCTGTCAGTAGTTATATCTATCTGATCTTTTTGCTGTGTTTCTCTTCATCTTCGCCAATGCTGGTTTTTTTTTATCGTGTCACCCCAAGCAAGGCATTCCACTGCCACTATAGCGCAGGGGGTTACATAGAGTGATTGGGTATAGGAAATGTCAGAAGGAGGGTGATAGACGAGTTAGGATGTACATAGGGAGAGAGTTGGAGAGAGTCGGTGTGAGTTAGTGTTTTAGGAGGTGTCTATTGACCCTACATTTAAACTCCTGGAGGTTGTAGCCATCGGGGACGCAAGCATGCGGTAGGGAATTCCACAGGCGGAAAATTCGAGGAAAGAAGCTGTTGGAGTAGAAATTGCGGTTACATTTCCTCAGTTTCACTGTAAAAGGGTGGGACCTAGTTGCCAATCTAGTATCTCGTGCATATTCAAATCTAGAGGGCACCAGTGATTTAAGTTCGTCAGAGCAGAAGCCATGAAAGTATTTATAGAAGAGGCACAGGGAAGCCACGTCACGCAGGTGAGAGAGCGACTGCAGGCGGTCAGCCAAGTCGGTATCAATCACATTACAGATTCTTCGCTGTATTTTGTCAAGAACCCCGAGGAGAATAGCAGGGGCACCCGACCAGATGTGGCAGCAGTACTCAATACACGGGCGGATGGTAGATTTATATAAGTGCAGGATAGATTCAGACGGAAAGAATTTCCGGGTCCTGCACATTTTTTTCTGTACTACAGGCTCACATTTCAGTCATCAGTGAATTCCTCTCTGTTGTGTTCCTTTATGTATCTTTTTATATTATTACCGTTCTTACTTGGATTTTATGTATCCTTCCGATGACCACATTTTCTGTCTTTTCTTTTTATGCATGCCTGCCACGTCTATATTTTTCAGCTTCTTGTTGAACTTTTTTTATTTTGCTTGCTTGCATTGATTTAATATCTATATTTTCGTTTAACGCCATATATCCTGTGCCATTAATTTGCGTTATCTCCTTATATCTTACATGAACTCGAAAATATTTCTGGCATAAAATGTACCAAGATCGCGAATCTCTTAACCCCTTAGGGTTAAAGATGCACTACATCTATTACATCGTCATGGTGCGGGACAGCTTGACAGATCCCTGTTATATCTAGTCTGGGTTGAATTCAGAGATTTTCTTTTCCTAAACTGGTTGCCAACCAAGGCTATAGTGCCCAGTCTGTCTTGCTTTTTACCTATAGCTAGCGAGGGAGAGGGATTAATACCTAAGGTTATTAGTAAGTGAAATTGACTGGAATTCGAACTTTGTTACTTGCTATTCATTACACTAATATATATATATATATATATATATATATATATATATATGGTAAATGTATACGTATGAGTTATACCTATGTCGAAACTTTCCACTGTAGTGTCAAAGGACACTTCTTTCTTTCTAAACTAAATAAATGAGCAGAACTCATCTTAAACATGAAAACACACACACACAAATATATATATATATATATATATATATATATATATATATATATATATATATACCTTCAGAATAATTTGAACGGCAGTTCTTTATATTGGTTGTTCACTGATGATATTTGCGTTTAAGAACAAAAGATGAATATGAGACAAGTGTTCAGAATTTCAGATTTTCTTCCCTGGTATTTACATTTAGATGTGTTAAACAACTTAGGACATACCCCCTTTTGTTTAGATCCATTTAGTGGGCGAAACTACTAGAACATGTGACTGACAGGTGTTTCTTGTTTCCCAGGTGTTGTCTTTTAGAATTATTTTATTAAACATTAAATATCTCTGAATGACTACACTTGGCTTTAGCTTTTGGTTTCACCTGTAAAGATTACATTTCTTATTAAAAATGATAAACCAACATAAAGACGAGAGCGCTGTCTATAGGAGAATAGCAATACATTTTGAAACTGAGAAAAGAAAGTAAATAGAAGATAACCATCGAATAACGATTCGGCTTAGCCAACGCAACAATTCGGAGTGTCCCGAAAAAGAAAGAAAATCCTGGTGTAATGAGCAACAAACAGAACAGGTCGTCCAAGGAAAACAACAGCAATTAGTGACAAAAAAAAATTGTTAGAGATGTGTGAAAAAACCCCAAAACAAGAGTCAGTGACATCACCAACAACCTCCAGGTTGCAGCTGTGATGGTTTTATAATCCACCTTTTGAAGAAGATTTCAAGAGCAGAAATATAAAGGCCATACAATACAATAATGCAAACAACCCATTAACAGTAAGAATTGGAAAGAAATTGGAATTGGCAAGAAAGTACAGAGACGAGCGACAAATATTCTGACAGAAAGTTTTATGGACTGTCTAGACCAAGATTCAGTCAGTTAAGTGCCATACATGAAACACGCATGGGCGATCATGTCTTGAAAGAGACATGACTGACTGGGTAGAAGATTATCCGGCAGTAGATTGCCATTGCTTTCTGCGATAGACTGGTTGCCAACCAAGGCTATAGAACCCAATCTGCCCTGTTATTTAAACCATAACTGGAAGGAAGAGACGGATTAATACCTTTCCCAAGGGTATTTTGTGAATGCAATAAATTCAACTGGAATTCGAACTCGGCTCCCCGATTTCTCATTCCGAGCCATAATTCACCGCACCACAACGCACTCACTACAAAAGTGACGGGAAGTCCAAAGTGTGGAGAGAGAAAGGATCTGTTCATGATCCAAAGCATGCAAGCTCATCTGTGAAGCATGGTGAATGCAGTGTCTTTGCTTGGGTTTGCATGGCTGCTCCTGGAACTGGCTCATTCATAAGTAGTGATAATGTAACTCATGATGGTAGCATCAAAATGAATTCAGAAGTTGACTTAAGCATTTTGTCTGCTAATCATCCAAACTAATCGGGAGGACGTTTATCATGAAGCGGTAAAATGACACAAAAAATACTGTCAGCACAACAAAGGACGACACCAGGAAAAAAACGGACAGTTTTAGACTAGCCAAGTCAATCATTGGACTAAAGCACAATAGAGCATGGATTTCATTTTCTGAATAGAAGACTAATGAACGAAACACTCCGAAACAAACAAGAACTGGAAAGGCTGCGTTAAAAGTCTGGAAACGTATCATAAATTAAAAATCTAACTGTTTGATGTTAATAGGTTGCTGGCTTGATGCAGTTATTGCAAGTAAGGTTTATGCAACCAAATGTTAAAAGTTATTTACTTTAAGAGTATTTGTTCCTCTAATATGAGCGCGTGACCGTTCGCTTTCTGACCATGAAGCCCAGGTTCGATCCCAGCGTGCGGCACATTTGGAAAGAACCTGGAAACGGTGAGTGAAATTGGGTATACGACTTTCTTTGGGGAATCGTATATGGTTGTGAATCTCGAAGTCACAAGTCATCGTGACCGAGTCTTTGAGCGTCCTGGCCTTGTTCAGATTGTTGTTTTCACCCAGAAACTGTAACTAAGATCCGTACAGCATAGTTGCAGTATCAACCACAGTTGGGTTCTGTGGGTGTTGAACTAACAAACGTAAGTGTATCTGAGTAAGCGTCTGCAATGGGGATTAGCTATCCGCCTTTGTAGACAGGCATCTTCAGATACGAGTGACCAGTCATACATACTTATACATACATTTGTTCCTCTACTTTTTCTCACCTAACAATGGTGTGATTTGGAACAAATGGTGGCACGACTAAATATAAATATTAGAAAATAAAAGCTGAAATTCTGAACTTTGGTCTCATATTCATCTTTTGATCTTAAACCGAAATGTCTTCAGTGAACAACGAAAGGAAAGGAGTTGACCTTGCCATTCCATTACTTCTGGATGAGACTGTATATCGCATAAATGAAATACAAACAAACCAACCTGTCCATGCCAAGAAACCGGCTTTTGTTACTGTGAACAAATATAATAGAAAGTAGAGGTCGTATTTGTCTCGTCCGTGTGGATATGAAGAAGAGTAAGATATCAAGAGCCTGACGGTGATTGGCTAAAATTATGGCGCATGGAACTAAAAATGGCAATCATGATCGTTGGAACATTCGAAATTTTCTAAACATTCATTCCAAAAGATAGAAATGTTAGACCTCGAATGAAAAAGCTGAAACTATATAGTTCAAAGCTGTATTGAGGGAGTCTGGACACACACACACACACACACACACACACACACACACACAGAGTTAAGAAACATATATATATATATATATCGAGAGATAGACAAACAGACGAACAAGTGTGAGACACGCAGAGACGAGAATGAAATGCATGCGTACAGTTTCAATAAACAGAGAAAGAGGGAAAAAGGGGGAGAGGAACGGAGAGAGAGAGAGAGAGAGAGTGAGAAAGATCGCACAGTGTAAATAAACAGAAAGAAAGAGACACAATGTCAATTAACAGAAAGAGAGAGAGAGAGAGAGATTTACACACTGTCTCAATAAACAGAGAGAGAAAGAACATTGTTTTAATAAACAGAGAGAAAGAGAAACACACACACACATAAAATGTCAATAAACAGAGAAAGATAGAGATAGAGAGGCATTGTATCAATAAACAGAGAGAAAAATATACACATGCATTAGAGAACCAGAGAGAGAAAGAGAGAGAGAGAGAGAGAGAGAGAGAGAGAGAGAGAGAGAGAGCAGGCATACACGCATATGTGAATGCACATGCGCACAAAAAGATGAATAGTTTGACAATTGTGATGGAGAAGAGAAAAGGAATTATTAAAAAACAACAGCAGTAAACAATCCCGACTGAAATGAATGATGAATTGTTGAAAGGAAAAGAAAAGATATGGAAAATTAAACAGTTTGACAGAATGATATGAGGATCGCTGGCGTTGTTGAGATAATCAAAAGTGCAGAAAACCTCGGAAAAAATTGACTGGAGGTCAAATATTTCCCCAGATTAAGTTTATTTCTCTGTTTATGCATAAATATTTACATCCATGATAATGAGGTTTGGAACGCGCGCTTGTCTTCCTGTTTGTTTGCGCCGGTGCGAATGTGTCACAACGAAGGAGTGAATAATTCTTGCAAAACTCTAAAAACAGCAGTAGCAACAAAAAACATTAGAAGGGGAAGAAATAATGTGTAAAAAGAAATAATTAATGATAATGAGAATTAAATAAAAGATAATATTCCCGAGAAATAATTACTACTAATAATGAGAAGAAGTGGAAAAACAATTTCAATGATTACAAAGAAATAATAATGAAAAAGAATAATTGTAATAAAAATGAAAAATAATACTGAAGATGCAAAACCAGTAATAACGAGAAACAATACTAAAAATAATAAAAAATGATAACGAGAAAAGCGAAAGAAGTCTACAAAGATAATGAATGTGAGAATTTAGTTATCTAAAGCAAATATCTGTTCGCAAGTCGATGTCGTTATCCCAGCAGATAACTCAGTGAAATTGAATGGGCGAAAAGCTAAATAAATATAATGTCCTTGACAAAATATGATAGAATGTTAAAATAATAGTATGCATTTCATTACTGGGACAGTTGAAAGAGTTTCGAAGATCACTACATAGCAGGCATACAGAGGAAAGAGCTCAAATATTGAGGATACCGTAGTATGTAAAACTTCTACTTATAAAAGTCACGAGCAGAAGTGCTTCAGACAAACCGCGATTCAAAGACCATGATTTACGGCTAACAGCATAAGGAATGAATGATAGATATTCAAAGTCACTGCTTTAGAGAGAGAGAGAGAGAGAGAGAGAGAGAGAGAGAGAGAGAGAGAGAGAGAGTTTCACTCTATTCATATCTATGTATATCTATATGTCTCTTCATTTATCTCAGTCTGTTCATACGTATGTATGTCTGTATGACTGCCTCTTCGTATATATATATATATATATATATATATACTAGCATCATAGCCCGGCGTTGCCTGTGCAACTCAGAATATTTTTTAATTAGATGATTAATGCAGCGTGTTGCGATTTCCGAGCGCTTGTAGTCGCCGCCTCACTTTGAAACTCAGTTATATAAACAAATAATGATATAAAAAACTGTTGTTTAAAAATTGTTAAAAAATTTCATTAAAAAATATATATTTTTTTTGTTTTGCGTAAACGTGATACAAGCCATGAGAGTGCCAAGAAAGGACTACAAATAAACTGCAAGAAAACCGAATGCATGGTCATCAGAAAAAAGGGCAGCCGATTATACCAAATACAGATCGGGGATACTTGAATCAAGTAGGTATAAAAATTTAAATACCTGGTAAGTGTTATAACAGAAGACGGAAAGTGCGACACTGAGATCCGAAGGCAAATTGGCATGGCGAAGGAAGCATTCCAGAAGTAGAGTAAAGTATTACGAAACAGGACAATTTTGTTAGAAACAAAGAAGAGAGTACTGGATTGCTATGTGTTGTCCGTTCTTCAATATGGCAGTGAATGCTGGACAATATTATCAAAGATGAAGGAAGAACTTGAAGCAACTGAAATGTGGTTCTAGAGAAGGATGCTGCGAATATCATGGATCGAGCATGTGAGCAATGATGAGGTCTTAGAAATGATGAAAAGGAAAAGGAAATTAATACTGAGCATCAGGAAAAGACAGCTGAAGTTCCTGAGACATGCAATGAGGAAGAAGGGCTTGGAGAACCTGATACTAACAGGCCAGATAGAGGGAAAATAAGACAGGGGAAAGCAGCGGATAACATATTTGAAGGATCTAATCAGGTGGATGATGAAACGAGTGTTGCATGGTGCAAAAGAAGGCGTACTAAGAGCCACTAAGGATAGGGAGAGGTGGAAAGCCATGATCGCCTACGTCCTGAAGGGACAGGGTACATAGAAGAAGAAGAAACGTGAGTTGATGTTTCGTGTGACATTGTAAACAACATTGCGTTTGCTTTTGTTTCAAAATTACGTGGGAAAATATTACATTTTTTGTTGACTAAATGAATTTCAGAAATTTTCGAAGAATATTTAAAAATGTAAACATCTAATTTTAGAAGAAAAAAGTTACATTAATGCCACACGAATTACAGACAGTTTATTTCCTGCATGAAATATTTAGCAAAAAGAAAAGCTTTATTTTTTTTTAATTTTATTTTCTGAATTATGAAATATTAAATCTGATAAAAAAAGATTAAATAATTAAATTAACCATTGGCACTTTTTAAAAAAAATATTTCTTTTGTTTCAAAATTACGGGGAAATATTTTCACATTTTTTGTTGACCAAATGAATTTATAAAACGTCGGAATAAAGATTAAATATAAAGGCTCATTTTTTTTAGTCGCGTTTAACACGTGTGATTTGATTTCTGTGACTAAATTTAGCAACCATCTTAGATCTTAGATGTTTTACGGAGCAAATATGAACAATCGGCTCCATTGGCCAAAAAGTGCTAAAGGTAAAAATTGCTGAACTTAAACTCAAAGAGTATGTGTCAAGCTGGCTTCCCTGTAGATATGTGTCCCTAGAAAGTTTGAATGGCATAGCTTAAAAAATGTAGACGTGCATAGGGAACAGTCACACACAGACTCACATTTTGCCTTATATATATATATATATATATATATATATATATATATATATGTGTGTGTGTGTGTGTGTGTGTGTGTGTGTGTGTTGAATATTTGGATCCGAATCAGTCAAGCTAAATAAAATAAGTAAAGAACAGGTTGGAAAATAAGTGTTTTTAATCTAACATGTTTCACTTTAACACGCTTCTTCAGAGATTTTTTTAAAGATGAATGATTTAAAAGTCCAAGAGACAGTACGTTGAGTGAAGCATGATTTCATTGGTCAGATACATGTCACGTGTCATAAAGTAATGTATGAATATTAAATGTAGAAAAAAACTTGTGTCTGTTTCAGTGTGTGTGTGGCATGTGTAATAAAAACATTAGGTGTTTATTGTGAAATTAAACAAAATAATGCACGTCTCCCTATTTTTCCTATTTCTCCGATTATTATCAATATATTCTCACTATTGTTAAATATTATTATTGTTGGTTATCATTATTTTAATGATATTATTTTTTATTATTATTATAATATTATTATTGTTATTATTTACTATGATGTATTATTGTATGTTATTTATATTGATTAATTGTAATACTGTAATGATACATTATGGTATTTCATATGTATGTTTTATATTTATATATTATTACTTAATTATGTATTTGTAATCATTTTAATACATAGATTTTTACTATTTTCATTTAACCACGGCAGTGGTTGTCATTCAAACATGGCAATGGATGAATGAAATATATTCTTAAGTCCGACATTGCGTGAAATGAGGCAAATTTCAAGCTTCACCACTAATTCAGTTCTCTACCAAATTTCAAACAGTTTACAGAGTTAGATAGGACACCTTCTTAGCTATATTATGAAAAAATAAAATTGAAGTTTGGTTTAGTAGTAAAAAAGTTACATCAAAATATGTGAAGCCCAAAAAGGGAGACTAACTACATAAGTACATAAGTGAGTGACTAACACTTCTAATAATAAATCTTGTTCATTATAACATTTTTCTGTTTAATATTTTTGCATGCAGTTTTCAACATTTAAATTCTGATGATATATTTTATCATTTTTGTCAATGAAACTTTGCTTATCACTTATCATTTTATCGTCAGAATGGATTATCAGAATTGATTATATATAATCAATTTTTATTGATTTTTAAATGAACTGCATATAAATTTTTTCTTTTACATATTTTTGAATGCGGTTTTCAGCATTAAATTTACCATGTTATCTTTTATTATTTTCTGTTATAATTTATCAATTTTTATTAATAATATTAAAATAATAATTAAAATATTAATTGAATCAATTTGAAGATGTTGTTTCATCTGCAATTTAGATCAAAATATAAAACTGTACTGTAGAATTTGTCTAATTCGACCTCCCCTAACTCAACAGTTCGTCTAATTCGACACTTTTGTATCCCAGCACAATGCTTATGTTTTGTACTTGATCCAGTTTGCCTAATTCGACTTCTCCTAATTCGACAGTTTGTCTAATTCAACACTTTTTTTTATTCCTTCACAAGAAAATTAGTACAAAAATGTTTATTTAATTAGACACCAATGTAAAGTTAGTCACACACAAAGAAAGTCAATGTTACACCATGAGATATTTGTTCAATATCTTCTCACACTTAAATTTATTTGACTTTCACAAAATAAAACGTGATTATCTTTTGGGAGGATAAAGTGAAGAATGAATCTGGAACATTACTTTAAGATTAATCATTAATCTTTAACACATTTAGAACTTCATTAGAAGTTTTAGAAATCTTTAACTAATTGCTGGACGATTGGTGGTACCGGGGTTGACCTACTTTAAGTTTCTATCAACTTCTCCTGCATCTTCTTTAGCTAGTAAAATTAATTCTTTTACCACCCTCAATTTGCTAAGAGAGTTGTATGACTCCCCTCCTGACTCCAAACCATCGTCCAGCTATGTTTAACTCTCTATTATCATCTAATGATATTTTTTCTAAATAATATGTATTTAAGAATATAAAGAATAATTCAGAATTTTTTAAAACACATTTTGAATGAGGTCAAATAATTCGACAGTTCGCCTAATTTGACGCTTTTTCTCTTCCTCTTGAAGTAACAAATTAAATGAATTCTACTGCAATATCTTTTTGGTATAACTTGTCAGTTTTTATCAATATTAATTATCAATATTAATAAATTGAAATATTAATTCAATGAAATTAATTTGAGAACAAAATATAAGATTGCAATATTAAAAATTATTATGCTAAATGAAACAAAAATCTATTTTATATTAAATAATAAATAATATTTTATATTAAATAATAAAGTATTGTTTTTTCATATGTTGACATTTTTTTAATAAAATAACATGTTGACATTTTCTTGACACTTTCTAATCCATTAACACGTTAATTGCTCAATTACTTTCTCTTTCTCTCTCTCACTTTCTCTCTCTCTCTCTCTCTCTCTCTATATATATATATATATATACTTCTTTATCATTTCATTTCACTTCTTTCTTCATGCTATTGCTATATATTACTAAATATATACGCGATTCTTAAAAAATTTGAAAATAGAACGTTTTGATATTACTATTTAATATTAGAATTAGTTTTTATAATTAATTTTAATTATAAAGAATATTTTCTAGAATAAAATGCATTTCGCATTTTCGTTTTTTTGCACGCTTATATTAACATTTATATGAAGTCATCGGATCTAATCTTTTTTATAATTACAATTACATTTCTCATTATTCTAGTAAATTATTAAATTTAAATGAAATATATATACAGGCAGGTTATTATAAATTGCTTCAAAGCAAGCACTCATTTTTTAATAATAAATATGGCTTGCATGCTTTAATGTTAACGTTGCATGTTATTGGGGGAGTTTAGTTAAATCAGGGGTCTGAGATTAATAATAATGATTATAATTTGGTGGGGGATACAAATTAGATGAAGAAAAAACGAGGAAGAAAAACTGAATAACTTAAAGGAAATAGAAGAAAAAGAAAAACAGAAGATGAAAAAGAAAAAAATGCTATAAGACAAGAAAAATTTAAAAATAAAGAAGAATATTTAAAAAGAAAAAGAAAGCATAAAAAAGGTATAGAGAAAAAAGAAAAAAGAAAAAATATTAGAAATAAAGAAAACCAAAAAAAAAAAATTAAAAGAAAAAAATGAAGAAGAATTCAATATGAAAAATAAAGAAAAACAAACAAAATATGGAAAAAACAATTTAAAATTTAAAAATAAAAGAAAGTCTTATTAATTAAATTATAAAGATAAACAAAAATTAAAACAGCAAAGAATAAAAAAGTATTTGTATATTTGTATAAAAATATACAAATTACAAATGGAAAAAATGAAGACAACTGGAAAAGCAAGAAATATTATTTTAAAATTTATTAACTTAAAATATAAGTAATATTGAATTAATAGCAGTGCCTGGAAAAATCATGGATTACATGGAAAAATGCGCACATGAAAAGTAAGATTCTTAATATTATATTAAACTTGGAAAACAAAAGGACAAGTTATTAACCTGGTGAAGTAAAAAATAAAAAATTTTTTACTTAAAATATTACAGCTAAAAGTAAAATTTAGAATATCATAACACAAATTATTTAATTAACTAATTGTTTTAACACATAATTTTTGTACACATTATATTTAAACTTAGTATGTAATAAAAATAATTTGTAATGCATAAATAGTATAAAAAATAGACAAAATAAATACAATTCAAGCTATTCAACTCAATGAAACACAATTTACATAGCTCGATAGAGTTCAAAAATGCTATAATTAATCTAGAATATGTAATGTTAAAAAGTAATTCAGTATTTAAAACATGATTTTAAATATTACACTATTAGAGAGCGACAATTCTTTTGAATTATAATAATATTACTAACATAAAAGCATGTAGAGAAGATCAGGTAATTTTTTTCGATTTTAATACAGTAAAATTCACCTAATTCAACAATTTAAAGTCTGAGAAAAAAGTGTCGAATTAGACGAATTGTCGAACTAGGCAAAGTCGAATTAGACAAATTCAATTGTAATATAGAATGCAAAATCGAAAAAATAAAAAAATTATTAAAAAAAATTATTTTCACATAAATTTGGATTCCATATCTTGGAAACTTGACTATATTAAAATTCAATTAATAATTTTAATTTTATTTTAAAAATTTTCTTAGATGTTTTAACAATTTAAAAAAATATGAAATCTGTTGTTATTTTAATAGAGTTCAGTTAATTAATCTAATTAGCCCATTTTTCTATGTAATTTTAACCTTTTCAGTTTTGATCTTTTGGTTTTATTCTACATAACTATGGACATAATTCATTAATTTCTCTAATTAGACAATTATTAAAATGAAAAATAAAAAAATGTTCTATATTCAAATTTTACTTTTAGCTGGAATTTTTTTAAGTTGGTTACATAGCTGATTGACATTACGTTCAGCATCTGACTCCAGATTTTCGGAGGCGGATCTATGTCCACTCTTCAGATGATATTCGGAATGTCTCTCTTTTACCTTCTCTCTCTATCTCTCACTTTCCCTCTCTCACATTCTCTCTCTCTCTCTCTCTCTCTCTATATATATATATATATATATATATATATATACTGATAGTAAACCTTCATATGTTAGCGGTATAGTCTGTTTTCTACAGATGAAAGATGAACATACACTGAGAAAATTTAGTCCTACGCGAATTTATAAAATATTATTTTCATGATTCTTGTGATTACATTACTCTATTTGTGAGGCTTAGTATATAGGGAAGCATATTGAAAGATTTTTGATACTATACATTTTTTCATATTTGAGAAATATCAGACATTTTTAAAATTTTTTCTTCAGGGCTTGTACTTTCCAGCACCTTCCTATCTGTCAGGTTTGTTAGTTACTAGCGAATTTCAAGTTTAAAATTATTTTATAATCAAACATAGGTTCGCAGAGAACTGTTGTGAGATGACTGGGACATTCACATTGAAGGGGATCGTGTGTGTTTTCATCTCGATTTCAAGGGTTTCGTGTTTTATAACTCGTGATAAGGACACGAAGATATGGTTTTCGAAATGGTTACAAACTTGACCGAAAAGGGATAAATAACAGCTTTTTGAATCATGTAACCACAAAACTGGAAATTGAGGATGTACTGTCAAATGTTTATATTAACGGCCTCGGTTGGGATAGAGGACAGTACTGAACAGATGTTAACGGGTACAGACTGTGCCACGTGTAGTTCTGATAGCATCCTTTGCAGTTACTAAGTGTGAGTCGTGAGAGAGAGAGAGAGAGAGAGAGAGGGAGAGAGAGTTATAGAGAGAGATATAGAGAGATATAAAGAGTGATATAGAGAGTTATAGAGAGTTATTTTTTAATATAATCGTTTTACCCCAAGCAAGTAAGTACTGCCATTGGTTTGCAGAGGGTGGTATGAGAGAAGAACGAAAAAAAATAAGGAGAAACGATAAGAGGAAGATGGGACTTAAAGAGATAAAAGATGGCAATTAAAGTTGCACTTAAACTCTTGGATATTTTAGATACCAGGGAAGCAAGTATACTGAAGAGAGTTTCACAGGCGGGAAGCGCGAGAAAATAAACTACTAGAATAGAAGTGGCGGTTACATTTGACTGTTTTGACTGTAAAAGGGTGGGACCTTGTTGCTAATCGAGTAATTCGAGTGAATTGAGTTGACGGGGTATCAGGAAGATAAGCTCGTTAGAGTGAGAGAGATTAGTGAGGAAGAAGAGTTTAAGGGTAGAATTGAGCTGTTACACAGAAATGACGGACAGAGCAAGTGAAATCCCGAATAAACGCCGAAAGATAATAGAAACCGTGTTCTTTATATTCTTTGTGCCATGTCCCTTCAGGACTTTAACGATCGTAGCTCTCCATGATACCTTCTGTATCGTAGCACTTAATACATTTTGTCTTTTTGTTATCTCTCTTTAACTCTGTTCTGTCATCAATTTGCTCAGCTCTCTAGGTAGGTTATGCATTGTTGTCCCCTAACCCACTTACCTGAAATCTGTCCTGTGAGTACAAAATTTTCCGAGGCTCTTTTCTTCATTATCAGATTCTAGAAATGTCAGCTGCTTCCTCCTAATGTTAAGTATAAGTAATTTTGTTCTTCCTCTATGTGCCCTATCCCTTCAGGACGTAGGCGATCATGGCTTTCCACGTCTCCCTATCTCTGGTGGCTCTGAGCACGCCTTCTCCTGTTACGCCATGCAACCTTCGTTCCATCATCCACCTGATTAGGTCCTTCAAATATGTTATCCGTTGCTTTCCCCTGTCTCTTTTTCCCCTCTCTCTGGCCTGTTAGTATCAGGTTCTCCAAACCATCCTTCCTCATTGCATGTCCCAGGAACTTTAGTTGTCTCTTCCTATCTTCTCTAGAACTTGGTCATTGGTTGCATATTTGGTCTATTTTCAGCATCCTTCTGTATAACCATATTTCTGTTGCTTCAAGTCTCTTCCTCATCCGCGAGGAGATAGTCCAGCATTCACTACCATATAGGAGGATTGATATTATGCAACAGTTCAGTACTTTTCTTTGTAGGCTACCTTTCTCACCATGGCGTTTATTTCCAACCTTCTTTTTCTTGCGAGTTTGTAACGGGACTTTTCCAGCTTCTGGTTTACATAGACACGAACAAGAATAAGCAATATGAGATATACCAGTCCGTAGAAAGCTGACTGATGTCCTTGATTTAAGTTCACAACGTGAGAAAACATTTTTTCAGTGCCGAGTTCCAAAAAGCCCACATTATTGTGCTCAGAGATTTATTACTAAGTCAATATGACAACAACTCCACTTGAGTTTATGGTAAGTTCATCTTTGGTATGGACGATATCTGTAAGTGTTCACACGTAGTTCAGCACGAAAAGCTGAGTCTATGCATCATGGATTAAGATACGAGTTTGCGATTTGTTATATTTCTTTGACTCACTTGACTACCAAAGAAGTTCTACAAATAATCGCAAAATTGTGTTGCAGTATATAAAGCAGTATATCGTACTGGGTATGACGATAAACTATAACCAGCAGCAAAATCTCTGATAAAGACATTTTGAGGAGCATGGAATCACCTCTTAATTACCTTTGTTCCCCGGTCTCCCTTGATACAGGGTTGTAGCACCTGTTAGGGCCCCAGCTATGGACAAATAATAAAACCCCATGTTAGGGTCAAAACACTTTTATAGAAATAGATTTTAATAGTAAAAACACCAGCAATGCATTTCTGTAAAATATTACAAAAAATACATTTGACTCTTCTTTTCAAAACTACACCAATGAAACCTAATCTCTTGCAAACTGATTTCTTACAAAGAATACATACTATATTCATAGGAACCTATCCTAAAAATCTTGTCGGCATTAAATAACTCATTGAGGTTGATATACCGTAAAACAAACCAAACCAAATCAGTATATAAGAAAAAAGCACGATTTTTATGCTTTCAATAACTTGCTTTTCTTTACGATTGCTTAATTGCTATGAAGTATCCTTCTCTTCGGCATTAAGTAGTATTTCTCTTTGACCAAGACTAAAAAGACCAGACTACTATGTTATATACGAGATCTTTTCAACAAGTATCGGGACTGGTTCTATAAAAACAACAACAACAACAAAAAAAAAACAAAAAAAAACTACAGCACATATCAATTCGGCATTTGAGCACTTCGATTGGCTGAATAATGAGTTCCATCCTCACCGAGTGCCCCATACTTTCTGCCTCGTGCTACATTTAAGCTACGCTTAGAAAATCAACTTATCAGTTCGACATTTAATCTCCTTCGAAGTAGTCCTCTTCTGAATACACGCACCACATCCAAAGTCATTTCCATTAATGGAAACATTCCTGAAACTCTTTTTAGGGGAGGGGTAGCGAGCAGCTACTTCGTCCCTTTTTCTTGGATTACGTCGATGTTTTGAATTTTGTTCTTTTCAAATTGAATTGGATTTTTTAAGAGGAAAATGTGCTTTCCTGTTTTTCCCATACTTTAGTAAGAAATAAACTGCTAACCAGAATGTTTGATACCTAAAGCCACAGAGCTTAGTCATGGCAGTTACGACATTATATTAAGAGTTGAACTAGCGTTTAATTGACTATGGTCGTTTCACTTTGTCCAAAACTTGAAAACCCAGACTACTATGTTATATATTTTCAAATTGAATTTGATTTTTATATACGAGGTCTTTTCTGGTTGTGGCATTATATTTAATAAATAGCACTACATATACGGTCTGTATTTTTGCCGACTACTTGTCGGTGAAACTAAAGATGCACTGAGTGAAAGAAACTCGCGAATCCTAGCATCTTGTAGACCTATAAGTTCGCTATCAAGCGAAAATTCTCATTCGTTAATTTTTATAGGAATTATTTTTGCCATGAAATCTCTCACTTTGGCTAGCTGTTGATTCATGAATTCACGGATTAATGAGGCACCGCCGCATCTTGATTCATTACTTGCCTTTCATATCTACCGTATTTCAGGGTTTTTATATATTTCAAGCAACCTGTTTGGGTGTTTATTAGTTAGAAGATTTTTGTTCTTTTTTAACAATTAACTTTAAATTATTATCCTTTATTTTAGACACATAATATTACATGGTGTTGTTTAACCTATCACTGGGAGTGTGAAAAAGTAATGGATTCATGCTTTCCCCAAAGAGTATTAGTACTGAGTGAACTCAACTCACTCAACTAGCTAGAATTTGAATTAGGATCACTGATTCTTCTTACATCCTATTCCATCTCCATGGTTGTATACCTGAATGCAGTTACACTCTCAGGCATACAGTCATGAATTATTCCTAATTCCATGAACAAGAAAAAATAAATAAATGAGAAAAGAGTAAAAATGTATACGCCTTTAAGTGTTTTGTTTTCCGTTTGCACAATGTCCATGGATAATTGCATATCTGTCATTATCAGAAGTATAGCAAGGGAAGGCGTGAACTGACGCAGTTCAGAAGTGTTTGCACTTCAGCTACAAGACAGATGTCTGTAAAAAGTATTGGATCACTGTATTGATTCGGTTTAGATGCGTGATTCTGCGTTAGTCTTGAAATTGGCTGCTAACAGTAAAGAAAAGGCTGACAGGCTTATAGGGAATGAATAGAGAAATAAACCGACACATCTAAAAAAGAAATAACATCCTGCTGCATTCATTAACCGATGTACATAAAAAAACCCTGACATTTACTTGACAACTCTGTGATCGCGTCGGTGATGCATTGAGAGGAAATTCGTGTGATCTGATGTGACCAGATAAAACTGGATTTTCTAAAACCTTTACAACTAAATAAGTTAGGTCTGAAACCGAGAATCACTTGATGGACAGCAAAATGATTTTAAAGAATTTTCTTTTTGTTTTATTTTTTCGCCACTGAAACTAAAAAAAAATACCCGTCATATTTTTAAAATTATGAGAAGACATTGATTTAATTATTAAGTTCACTCCTTCACAGCCTACATTAACGTCCACATTTTATGTTTTTTTATACCGAAACTGAGTTTATTTACTCATATGAAAGATAGAAAATAATAGAGAGAATGTTTTAATTAGCATGAAATAGTTATCTTCCTTGAAAAAGAATATTTGTCATGCAAATATGCTGACCACCCCCAACTAAATTATCATTAAGCTGATAATCAGAGGTATGTTTTAGTATGATCATTTCGGATATTGAGAGATTATATGTAAGAAAATGCTAAGAAACAAGTGTTTAATGTTTGAGGCTAGGAAAATAAAAGAGTGTATTGATGTCTCACTTCACTTGCAAGACGCGTATAATAGTATTCCTCTCTGTTCATGTAGCTCAAGGTCACACCAACATCAAATGATATATATATATATATATATATATATATATATATATATATAGTCATCCGCAGACAGATCTGTTTCGCTGTATCACAGCTCATCAGTACGGTTAGACACCCGATTGCTTTTTAACCCAGGATTGAAACCCGACCGAATTGGCGTCAGTCGGCGATTCTACCTCTGAGCTATGGGCGCTCTTTTAGCGTATGATGTATCATATGCCAGTAACCAGAGTGCGCTAATTCATTACTGAATGCGTGCATTGATATAATATACTTAGAAAAATATAAAAATTACCATTCTCTTTGCGTTTACTGTTTCGTCGATTTTCTTTGCTAAAGACAATTATAAATATTTCATGTCGATTAGATGGCTTAAAAATATTTTAAGCAATTTTAACAAGCACATTCTCAGACAAATGCATTCTATTGAAAAAAACATTTTTTATAATGGCTTGTAAAATTTAAATTATTTATATACAAACCGAGAAACAAGAACAAGAAATTGTAATATATATATTGTGTATTTGGGCAACAATCTCTAATTCATACAGGTTTCATTAAAAATGACAAACAAGTTATCATTAAGTTTTTTATATAATTTTTATGTCTTCGTATAATATTTTTTTCTTTTCAGAACTCAAATTATATAAGAATTGTCCAAAGCTTTTGTACTTTCGAGCGCTTTCGGCTATACTTTTAGCCATTATCGAGAATTAATTTTGTTTTACTTGTCAATAAACATGTATAAAGTTTTTGCATATAGAGTCTTGTGTATGTTAAGTTCCGAACACGGTAAGCAGATTGTTCCCATGTTCATAATTGATGTTATTAAGTGTAGCGTTTCTCTTTTTATTAGTAATGCCTTCATTATATTTAATCTTCTTTTGCATGTGGATGTTACTATTATGTATGTATTATCAACAAATATACCACGGATAGGACCTAGAAGATCTTGATGTGTGATTAAATGAGATCCGATGGAACGGTTGTGGGAAAGGTGTAAGGTCAATCTCCTCGTCAATTTTATGGTGATGTAGCCAATGTAATTGTTTACGGATTTGGATAGTTGAGAAACACAGATCTACAAAGGACATATAAATTAGTAAATTGGTTCTCTGCAGTTTAGATTTTGCAGGTGAGTTATTATTATTGATAATGAGGTTGGCACTTTTGAGTATTTTATTAATTAATGTGATTTTCTAGTTTGAATTGGTCAGTGTTGCGTAATTTCGGTTGATATTGCAAAGTGAAGATTCACTCTGTCTGTAGTTATTGTGCATTAGATTTTTGTAAAAAAAAATTAATGTTGTTGTTTTTGTCTACGTGTTTGTGGTTGCCTTTGTTTACGTTACGAAAAAAAAATTTTGATATCTTAATCAAGTAAATAATTTGAAAAGCCTGTGTTGACAAACGTTTGTTTCAATTTGTGTAGTTCTTCGAAGAAAAGCGGTTAGGAAGATAAATTCTCGTGTGCTCTCTTGAGGAAATATTTAATAACGCCAATTTTGTATCAAAGAAAACATTAACTAATAAAAATTAAGGTGACAAGAATTAAGGTGAAAGTATTATTACTAGTGTAGGGAAACATAGCTGTCTTCCCTTTTGAGGAACTTTTTTATCTAAGGATCAGTTCCCTTCCCGGCTTTAGTGGGGATAGCCACGTGGACCAATTGCTGGCTTAACGGTATGTAATTTTTTCGCCATACTTGCTAAAAAATTCTCGTCCATTTGGACAACATGAACACTCTTCTTGATTGAGGACGTGCTTAAGCATTCTTAATGTATTGTACTGGTTTTTGTTATAGTAAATACCTATTTGTTATTGCCATGTAACTTGTCCTTTTTTATTACACGTGCTACGACAGCGTATTAATATTTATATTGTTTATATTAGTATTGCGTGACTGGAAATACCACCGGTTCGCAACCAGACTAATACTATAATCTACAACATCCAAAAATGGGAGTTTTTTTTTTTTTTGACTAAGCCCATCTGTGAAGTTGAGAACAAATATTTTTTTAAAAGTCGTTTTAAGATGATCTATTTCGTTTTTGTTGTCAGCTAAAAAGAAAATATCATCAACGTATCAAACATGTATTTTTGGTTTAGTAACTTTTTAAAAAACTATATTTTCAATGTGAGACATATAAAAGTTTGAGAATCACGAACCAAGAAGGTTTTCCATACTTACACCATTAGTATGGGTGTAACTAATACCATGTTGGTCGTTAAAATGTACTTTAGTGGTGAAAGAAAGTAAGAGTTTTTAAGAATATTGAAATTAATAGGTGGGGTGGGATTGAATTATGTTTATATACGGAGTTAATTATTATGTCTATAGTTTCAGCAACAAGTACATTAGTAAATAAATTTTTGACATCAAGCGATACGAGGGTGCCATTTTTTGGCGTAGCAGATCTAAGAATTTGAAGGAATTCATGGGTTGAATTAATACTATAATTAGTAGAAATTTATGGGGTGATAATATCATTAAGGAATTTAGATAATTGATATACTGGCGTTAGAATCTGAGAAATCCTAGGCCATAAGGGGTATCCAGGTTAATGTATTTTCACATTACCGTATAAGTATCCAGGTTGATAATCACCAGTAATTTTGTTGATTTTCATGGATCCTACAATGGAATTGTTGGATGTTATGAGTTTTTTTAACCTAAATTTTAAGAGTTTCGGTGGGATTCCTATTTCAGTTAAATGCCATACGTGATACACGCTTGGGCGATCATATCTCTGACTGGGCAGAAGATTATCCCGCAGTAGGTTGCCATTGCTTTCTGCGGTAGACTGGTTGCCAGACAAGGCTATAGAACCTAATCTGTTATTTAACCCATAACTGGAAGGAATAGACGGATTAATACCTTTCCCAGGGGCATTTGCGCGTAGGTGAATGCAACGAATTCAACTGGAATTCGAACTCGGCTTCCCGAGTTGTCGTTCCGAGCGGATATCCACTGCACGACAACGCACATCTATTTAATCTTTTGAATTTGGATCGGTCATCAATGAATTGCTGTAATTTTGAGAGGAAATGTAATTTATCCAAAATTACGTTAGAGTTTGATTAATCTGCTCTTTGAATGACAAAATTACGGTTGTTTTTTTAGTTTCTTGAGCGGTATTTGCGTGTTTTGTTTGGATGTGGTTGTGGATAAAAGATGTTTGAAAAGATGTTTGTAATTTGGGTAGAGGTTTATTAATTTGGCATTTTTCAATTTCGGAATTTTACATAAACATGACTCAATATGCATAAACTTTAAACATGTTTATTTACAAGTAAAACAAAATTCATTCTTGATAATGGCTAAAATTATAGCCGAAAGCGCTCGAAAGAACAAAACGTTCGAACATTTCTTGTATAATTTGAGTTCCGAAAAGGAAAAAATTATACAAACACATGAAATATTATACCTTGTCTGTCATTTTTAATGGAACCTAATATATATATATATATATATATATATATATATATATATATAGAAAGGTGTGCGTTTGCAACAATAGAGCGTGAAATCCAGGGTTGCAAACTCACACCTACCTATATGAATATGTCAGCTCTATCACTGACTATAGCGCTTTCAAATAAGTACCGCGCATATATAATATATAAATAACATATACTAGCAGTATAACCCGGCGTTGCTCGGGTGTAATGAAAGCTTTAAAACTAATCCCTGGTCCTGGAGCTCAGACACTTTGGACGTTGGCACGAAAGACTAAAAAGCAATAGTTGTTTCCAGTTAAAGCGAAACCGTAGACTGAAAGAAAAATGAACGGATGTAAGTTAAATTTTGATTTCCTGGTAGCGATATCAAATAAGTTTTTTTTGTAGTAAACTGAATTTTGAAGGCTAAATAAGTCCTCTGAGTAATTGGCATCATGGCTGAGATTAAGAACTACAATTATATCTACTTAGAGCTAAACCTGAAGAAAAACTAAAATAAAAGGGCTGAAAGAAAAATACAGACATACAGGCAGATAAACAGACACACACACAAACAGCTTGCCTTTTATATATATATATATTATCGATTTTCTGCACTATTGCAAGAACTACAACCTTGAAACTTCTGAATATCGTTTCTTATGTCTTTGTCTATGAGTGTATCAAATTTGATTAAAATCAGACAACTCCTTCTATAACCCGATTTTTTCGATTATCGATTTTCGATATTTATCGGAGGTACCTCGACACAAAACCTAGCTAAGAACACTTGCAGACGCTTATAGTAGAACTGTGTAAATTTTCAAGAAAATCGGTTCAGCCGTTTCGCAGTCTATAGGTAACGGACACACACACACACACACATATAGAGACAAAGTTCCATTTATAAATAAATTTAGATATTGAGCGCTTTCAAATTAGTACCGCGCATATATAATATGTAAATAATATATATAACAAATTACATATATCTACTGATATTTATAATTATATACATACACTTTTCATCACACATACATACACACGCACACACAGGTGAAAAGTATGCGCTTCTTTAAAATGAGAAACGCAGTAACGAAAAATGTTGGAATGCTCCTTCTGATACCAGTAATACACACTTTAATGATAATTAAAACCTGTGTGCCTATTTAAAATACGAAGGATTTACTATAATATTATTTTAAAAATCAGAATAATTACCCGACTGTTATTCTTCATACAGTTAATTCATTATTCTATTTTTTTAATATCAATATCAAAGCTTTATTTTTTAAATATTGAGCACTATTGAAAAAATTTGCATTCATAATATTAATCGGAAAATTTATATATTTTTTATTATTATCGTATATATATATATATATATATAAATTTATGATAATAATAAAAAATTATAGATATGTTCGATTATGTTCTAAACTATAATTTATAATAAATATTCATAGCTTTATTTTTATATTGAGCACTGTTTTTAAATGAATATTTTGAACGTTGTTAAAATTTTCTTCGTTTCTTATTCACTTGGATATATATATATATGTGTGTGTGTGTGTGTGTGTGTGTATGTAAATGTGTATGTATAAGAATACACACGGTTTGTGTAGCTGTTTACACACATACACATTTTCATAACTTTAACGAATGTTATTGCAAATTTGGACGTATTTGGGGGTGCTGAAAAGTTCAGTGCTATCAAAAAGCCTTTCTAACCACACCTCCACAAAAAGCAATACAAACACGAAAAAGTTTACAGTTCGGCAACATCTTTCTTTGCTTTTTGTGGAGGTGCGGTGAGAAAGGCTTTTTGATAGCACTGAACTTTTCAGCACTCCCAAATCTGTCCATATTTGCTATAACATTCGTTAAAGTTATGAAAATGTGTATGTGTGTAAACAGCTACGCAAACCGTGTGTATTCTTATACCTACATACACATATATATATATATATATTAGATAGAGAGGGAGTTAAATGCAGGAATAATTTGCTAAATGAAATCGCTAGAAGGAGACATAAAGTACATAATAATATCTTAAAAATGAGAATTGATTTGTTGGTAGAGCTGGATCAGTGCCGGACTTCGGGCGGTGACTTGTGAAAATGTTGGACAGTTGAAAAAGGTGGCGGATGGAAAATGGTTCATTTCAATATTCCTGAAGCATGGAACTTTTGTACCCTTACGTTCGACTTGTCGATAGGGGTATTGAAGAGCCTCGTGCCTTCCAGGTAGGCACTGACACTGACAACCTTATATTACTGGGCCTCTTAAGAGAAACACGCTATCAGCATTCGTCAAGCTCCACTTTCTAACTTTGTCTTTTCGTCTAGCTTTCCTTCACTTCGAACGAGCGCTCACATTTAAACAAGGCGCATGCAGTAGAACAGTGGCTAGATAAAACCTCATCGACTGTAGATAGAAAGAGTTCGATTATCACTGGATGCTGCTTTATACCGGTTTGTATTAATATCAATATCTACATTTTTAGTACTAAATAATGACTGGAATAGTAATGCCAATGAGAATTTTTAAACTTATAAAATAAGCGTGCTGTTTCAAATACAAGTTCCGCTGCGGATTTTCAAATTGGTAAGAAACAATCTTGCTGCAGAAAATTAATTAAACACATAGTAAGAGCGACATAAGTCAGTCAATTAATTTGAATATTGCTGCCACATCTGGTCTGATGCTTTATTATATATTTACAGATTCTTGATAAAATCCAATGTAAAATCTGCAGTGTTATTAGTCCTGACTCGGCATCCCGGCTTCAGTCCTTTTTCTCAGTGCCGTAACGTATCTTCCCTATGTTTTTTTTTTTCTAAAATACTTTCGTGGAATTATTTTCTGGTGAACTTTCGTCTATGAGCGTGTGTTTGAATGTATGTTTTGTCGAATTATTGTTGTTAATTACTTCTGTCCCATTAATTTCGCCCGGTTAACTGCCACGATTAATGTTTGTGGTAATGGTGGGGATTGTTACCAAGACTATTTTTGCTTCGTTTCTTGTATATAAAATTACAATCATTGTTAATATTCTCCGTTAATATATTATATATATAAGAACTAGTTAGGACTTCAAAGAAACCTAGTGGTGTTTGTCTGTAGTAAGAATAATAGGTAAGAATATGTTGTTTTGGTATAAGGATTACTGTATTATATTTGGGTCAGTAATCGTGGCTAGTTAAGTTTAAGATGAGACAAATTGAAGAACAGCCGTCCATCATTCCCCTTTTTGACCTAGTGGCACATTTTCGTATTTTTCAAAATAAATATCACTTTCATCAATGCTAAGTAAACTTTATGAATTTAAGCGCTGTGCTAAGTTGTAGTTCCAGTGGATAACGGCTCGGAACGAGAAATCAAAAAGCCGAGTTCGAATTCTAGTTCAATTCTTTGCATTCACTTATGCACAAATATGATTGAGAAAGGTATTAATCCGTCTCTTCCCTCCAGTTAGGGGTTAAATAACAGGACAGATTGAGTTCTATAACCTTGGTTGGCAACCAGTCTACGGTAGAAAGTAATGGCAACTTACTGCGGGATAATCTTCTTCCCAGTCAGTCATGTCTCTTTCGAGTCATGATCGCCCAAGCGTTTATCATGTATGGCATTTAACTGACTTAACTGTCTAGGTTGTCGGAAAGGTCTCATCATTTTACTTTTGAAAAGGCTAGATGTGACCATAAGTTCTATGTTAAAATCGCATTTCTCGCTTGTGGAAGTATCTTTCGGCTTCTTGCTTCTCAATCAGCTATCATAGTTATCTTCCGTCCTCTTAATTCGTATTTTCATTCTATTCTCTCCTAAATAGTATTTTTTCTCACATTCACTGACATTCAGTAACCGCTTGCGTCCTAGTGGCTTTTTTTTGCCTTGCTGAAGGTGAAATTACTTTAGAAAAAGTGTCATGCATGATAAACGCTTCGACGATCATGTCTCTTTCGATTCATGACTCATTAGGCAGAAGATTTTCCCTCAGTAGTTTACCGTTTCTTTCTGCAATAGACTGTTTGCAACACAAAGCAGTAGGGCCCAGCTTTTCTTGCTACTCAATCCATAACTGGACGAGAAGAGACGGAGTGATATCTTTCCCAAGTGTATTTGCGCGTAAATGAGTGTTAGGTACCTGGCTTGAATTCGAACACTGCTTTCCGATTTGTTATTAAGCGCCGTTATCTATTACACCATCTGCACATTCGTGCCATATGAAACCAATAAAAGCGCTGCTGAAAAATGTGTGGTAAATTATTTAATTGTACAGACATTTGCATTTAATAGACAAGGATTTCAAGTATTTTGCTGCTACCTTAGATAGCTGTTAGAACTGAGGCAGTGTTGCTCAAAAACACGCTGAAATTTGGATTTTTTTTATTTGGTTACCGTAAAGAAGACATTACAACAGCATAATGTCTTTACTTGATACGGTAACTCCTCGATTATCCTGACAACTTTGGTTGAAAATGAGATTTCAAAAATTAAAAATTCCACATATTTAAATACTAGTATTATCAAAAAAGAATGAAATAAAGAAATTTAAAATTGGTATAATCAAATTACATTTCTAAGGATTCTTTTTCAAAGTACCATGTTTAAATTTATGAAAAAAATAAAATAAAATTTAAGTAAAATTAAAAATAATGCATCAAATTTATATTTTTCTAACTGGCCTCGCGTGCTTTTCCCCGCTAACTTCCAAGGTTGAAGTAAAGTACACACGTATTTTAAGGCTCGCTTCTGGTTGAAAGCGCATCCAACTTAAGCATTTTTATAAATGTAGAAAATACCTGTGTTTCATAGACTACGCAAAGGCATTCGACAAAGTACGCCACAGAAACTTGAGAGAGATGATCGGCAACGTAGACATATTCGGGAAAGACGTTAGAGTAATCAAGAACCTCTACTGGCAGCAAACCGCCTGCATACGGAAAGGAAACGAGTGCAGCAGATATACAAAGATAGAAAGGATATGTCTTTTTACCAGATCTATTCAACCTATGCCGCGAAACAATTCTGAGAGCCCAAGAAGTCATGCCAGGATTCGTCATTGGAGGCCACAGTTTGAAGATATGCAGATGATACAGTAGTGATAGCAGACCCGGAAATGAAACTACAAGAGCTCCTACAGAAGGTAGATGAAGAAAGAGGAAATAACAAATACAAAAAAAAAAAAATGAATGCATGGTCATTAGTGAAAAGAGCTGCCCAAAATGTTAACAACAGGCCGGGAATACTAAACTCAAGTAGGCACAGAAATTTAAGTACCTGGGAAGTATTCTAACAGAGGACTGTAAGTGCGACACTGAGATCCAAAGTCGAATTGGCATGGCCAAAGATGCATCCCAGAAGCTGAGTAAAGTATCAAGAAACAAAGAAAATAATATTGTATTGTTATGTAATATCTGTTCTTCAATATGACAGTGAATGCTAGATAATCTCGTCAGAGATGAAGGAGAGACCTGAAACTATCGAAATGTAGTTCTACAGAAGGATGCTGACGATACCATGGTCGAAACATGTGAGCAGCTACGAGGTTCTGGACAGAAGGGAAACAAAAAAGAACACCAGGAAAAGACAGCTGAAGTTTCTAAGACATTTGATGAGGAAGGAGGGCTTGGAGAACCTGATACTCACAGGTCAGATAGAGGGAAAGGAAAACGGGGAAAGCAACGCGTAACACACTTGATTGTTTGAGTCAATCGATAACAGAGCAAAATTTAGAAAGGAAACAGGAAAAAGCGTGTTAAGAGCTAGTAGGAACAGGAAGATTTAGATCGCCTACAACCTGAAGGGACACGGAACATGGAATAAGAATTATTTAAACTTGGTTATGGTCTTCTAAATTTTCAAAGCATCCTGATAATCGAAGTTGTGAAAATACAGGTAAAGATAGTCGCGGAAAAAAACAAAAAAACAAAAAACAAAAAAAACAAAAAACAAAAAACAAAAAAAACACACACACACACACACACACACACACACACACACACACACACACACACACAAACAAACAAAACAAAACAAAACAAAAAAAAACCGGTCTGTTGTACCTACCTAGGAGTTAAACTATCCAATAGAAGTAGATTTTGTGTTGAAATTCAAGTATGAACTCATCATGGTGTTCAACGTGACGACATTGTTATTTTGTCAATGGATATTTTTTATTGTTAGACAAAGAAACAGAATTTGAATTTGCATTTTCGTGTACAAAAGTTGGTGTGGTACTGGATATATACAATTTCAAATTTAAAGTGAGTCTCTATTCTGATTAGTTAAATTAAACAGACAAATTTTTCTGTCTTCTCATATCAACAAATAACAAACGTATTGTTTCTTATATTTAAATAAGATAAGAAAGATACACATTGCCGTGTCGCTATGTAATTTTAATTTAAAATAAATTTAATTATATATATATATAGTCATCCGTAGACAGATCTGTTTCACTGTAGTATATATATATATATATATATATATATATATATATATATATATATATATATATATCAGCTTGCAGTGTGGGTATAGAAGAATCCAAAGGAGTATTCTGTACATACAGTGGTAGGATAACTCTCTAAGAGAGCTCTAAATATATCTAAACTTATTTATAAATGGAACTTTATCTCTGTGTGTGTGTCCGTTACCTAAAACTCCGAAACGGCTGAACTGATTTTCTTGAAAATTTACACAGTTGTACTATAACCGTCTGCCAGTGTTCTTAGCTAAATTTTGTGTCGAGGTACCCCCGATAAATATCGAAAATCGATAATCGAAAAAATCGGGTTATAGAAGGAGTGGTCCGATTTTAATCAAATTTGATACACTCATAGACAAAGACATAAGAAACGATATTCAGAAGTTTCAAGGTTGCAGTTCTTACAATAGTGCAGAAAAAAATTTCAATTCTTCCAAAAAGAAGCTGCTATCAATTACCCACCATAGACAACCGCAACTCCCTCCCATTACCATGGAATAGGCTTGCCTCCCAGAGAGTAAAACACTACACCTGCTTGGCCTGACACTCTCAGCGGACCTCAAGTGGAATGACTACGTCGAATCCATTGCTAAATCCGCTGCTATGAAAGTCGGCTCTCTGTGCAGGGCCCGGAAGTTCTTTCCGCCTGAATCCAGCCTGCACATATATAAATCTACCATCCGCCTGTGTATTGAATACTGCTGCCACATCTGGTCGGGTGCCCCTGCTATTCTCCTCGGGGTCCTTGACAAAATACAACGGAGAATCTGTAACGTGATAGATACCGACTTGGCTGACCGCCTGCGGTCACTCTCTCACCGGAGTGACGTGGCTTCCTTGTGCCTCTTCTATAAATACTTTCACGGCTTCTGCTCTGATGAACTTAGATCACTGCTCTGAAGAACTTAGATCACTGGTGCTCCCTAGGTATGAATTTGCACGAGATACTAGATTAGCAACTAGGTCCCATCCTTTTACAGTGAAACCGAGGAAATGTAACCGCAATTTCTACTCTAACAGCTTCTTTTCTCGCACTTCCCGCCTGTGGAATTCCCTTCCGCATACTTGCTTCCCCGACGGCTACAACCTCCAGGAGTTTAAATGTAAGTTCAATAGACACCTCCTAACACACTAACTCGCACCCATTCTCTCAAACACTCTTCCTATGTACCTCCTTATACCCCCTTCTGACATTTCAAATATCCAATCGCTCTATGTAAACCCCTGCGCTATAGTGGCAGTGGAATGTCTTGCTTGGTGTGATACGATTAAAAAAAAATCGATAATATATTTATATATAAAAGGCAGATGTTTGTATGTGTGTCTGTTTATCTGCCTGTATGTATGCATTTTTTCAGCACTTTTATTTTAGTTTTTGCTTCGGGTTTGGCTCTAAGTAGATATAATTGTAGTTCTTAGTCTCAGCCATGATACCAATTACTCAGAGGACTTATTTAGCCTTCAAAATTCAGTTTACTACGAAAAAAACTTATCTGATATAGATACCAGGAAATCAAAATTTGACTTACATCCATTCATTTTTTCTTTCAGTCTGCGGTTTCGCTTTAACTGGAAACAACTATTGCTTTTTAGTCTTTCGTGCCAACGTCCAAAGAGTCTGAGCTCCAGGACCATGGATTAATTTTAAAGCTTTCATTACACCCGAGCAACGCCGGGCTATACGACTAGTATGTATATAAATACATATAGAACAAATATAAGAAAAATTAAGGCAGACACGTTATTTCATGTTAAATTGGAAGTATAGCCTAATCGTGTAAAATCCTTTGTAAAATAAAGACGCACGCTGATGATGGTTCGCCTGAAATAGGCTATACTTCCAATTTAACATGAAATAACGTGTCTGCCTTAATTTTTCTTATATATATATATATATATATATATATATATATATATACTAGTAATATTAAATGAGCAGTCATTCTCATCTCTCCTATCTGTGAACGCTGCACCTGCAATCCATTCGGGCATCCTGGGAATGGATCATGCCGAACAGCATTACTCTGTCGAACAGAGGTCACATCGTGTAATGATACTTTGAGTGCTCGATGAGAACGGTTTCGATTACCAACCCATATTCCCATCGGTGAAGAGCAGACTCTTATCCCCACTCTATATATGTTTTCATTAACATCACACGCGATCATATCCTATATCATAACGTTTGCATATCTATGGGCGTATTTACATCCCCCACCACTGTCTAACTCTGCACACAACATTAAAATTCACATCGATTTACTTAATTATAAAGAAATATTTAGCAGAATTTAATTCCTTTTCTCACATTAAAATGGCAAACATATTCTATTTTACTTTTCTTTTTTTTTTTACAGTGATGTTCAGCTTGTACATGGCCAGAAAGCCAGTCGAGGTAGACGGTTACAAAGTAAATGGTACAGTTTATGCGGATATATGCTGAAGTTAACGGTTAACCAAAGACATGATCAGGTTAAGATTGTATTGGTTGTGCAAGCAACCTCTTGGGAGTCGTTTCTACAAGAATGTGATTCGTGGGCAGAAGCTGCTTAAGTGGAACTTAAAAAAGAAATACGAAGAGAATGAAGGTGTTTTTACTTGCAATGTGCGTGGCATGACTAGTCTAATGCTTATAAGGATTACCCTCTTTTTCTTTAGGCAATCGTGTCTCAAAAGAGACATGACTGACTGGGCAGAAGATTATCCCGCAGTAGGTTGCCATAGCTTTCAACAGTAGACTGGTTGCCAGCCAAGGCTATAGAACTCAATCTATCCTATTATTTAACCCATAAATAGAGGGAAGAGACGGATTAATACTTTTTCCAAGGGTATTTGTGCGTAAGTATTAACCCTATTAGTATTAGTTTGCGAACCGGCGATATTTCCAGTTATGTGATAGTAATATAAACTTTTAAACAATAAATATTAACGCACTACCGTAGCACGTGTATTTAAAAAAGGACAAGTTACATGGCAATAACAAATAGGCATTTAATAAAACGAATACAAGTACAATACATTAAAAATGTTTAAGTAAGTCCCAAAACAAGAAGAATGTTCATATTGTTCAAGTGGACGAGAATGTTTTTATCAAGACTAGATAAGAAACGACATACCGTTACGCCAGCAATTGGTCCTCGTGGCTACCCCACTCAAGCCGGGAAGGGAACTGAACCCAGATAAAAAAAATGAGTTCCTCAAAAGGGAAGACATTTGTTGTTCTCCTACAACCCAATAGAAGACTCAAAAGGTACAAGGTTACTATGTGGAATTATATTAGTACAGGAAAGAACAAGCGTTACGAATATAGACTTGAAGTAGACTATAAAAGAAACCCAATTCTCATCAAGAAACTAGAGAAAATAACCTCTACTTCTGTTTGAAAGACAGGGGAGGACCGTAAAAACTAAATGGAGTAGATAGACTAAACTATCGCCCGGTTCACACTCCACCCACGTCTATTGTACAGGTGTAGAGGCTCATCCCTTGTTCTCTGTTTAGGATGTGGTTTCCGGCTTTCTCTTTTCCAAATCTTTTCACTCTTGCTGCGTAGCCCCCTGCACATCAGTGGCGTTACCGCCTTGCTCGGGGTGATATGATTAAAAAAAAAAAACAGATTATATGTGAACCTATCTACGCTTATCTACAGCTTAATTCTAAATTGTGTGTATCTAGGCACCAAATGTTCTTTAAGGCAAATGTTATTAAAGATAACAGACATTTTGCATCGATTAATTTTATTGATCGAACTTTCCAAATTAAGAACTATTCTTCTCAGATAAAAAAGAAATTTTGTCAGAAATTTTCCAAACTTCATTAAAGGAAAATATCCTGCCGAAAAGCGCATATTTTTTTATAAGATTTATCGAATTTTCAGGCCACTAGACGAAAATAAATAGATTTACAGTTTAAGAAATAGTTAAACACAGCGTATACTCAAATAGGCATATCCACTAAAAGTAACATTTAAATCATAAAATCTGTCGGATTCACACACACACACACACACACACACTGTACATTGAACTTTTTGAGATTACCACAAAGGTCCAATAAAATTGAATCCTGGACAATTGAGTTACTTAACAATTACTTAGCATTTCCTTGCCATGATCTACTTAACACTTTCCTGTCATTAGGCATGTTCGCTGAACGATGATACTCACAACTTTTGACAACAAAATCTTATGATCATAAATTTTGGAAACTGCGTGATCTATTTTTTTTTTTTTTTATAGATAGTCGCCAATCTCTGTTGGACTCGAAATTAGGCCATTCCGATCAGATCCCCATTACACCCACGACCGACTCATAGATTGCATTTGCATTTTGGGTTACATCAGTGTTGTGTAATGGTTAGCAAGCTTGTCTTGCTAGAATAATTACGATTGAGTAGTGATTTCGATAATAAATGAGTACCTCGTATCTTCAGCCTTGTGCCACGTCTAAACTAGACTTGAAAAATCAGGGCACCTCGACGTGGGGTAATATTAAGCAAGATTGTATCGCTAGAATCATTACAAATAAGTAGTGAGTTCGATCCTTACTGTGTGCCCTATACTTTAGCCTTATACCACATCTAAGAAAGTCACCTATTACATTTGCACATATGTGTGCTATTTCATTTATCATATATATATATATATATATATATATATATATATATATATATATACGTCATTTCAGTTATAAACTATAGCACATTTCAATGAGTTTAATTAGCTCATTTCATAAGACCTTACAATATATCCTGGATTTAATCTCCTGTGAAATTTATCTTACCAAGTACCAAGGATTCTACTTCATTATATATATATATATATATATATATATATATATATATATGCCTTTTCACAGCAATTTTTTTGATAGGTGAAATGATAATTATAGTAAGGGTCGGAGAGAAATAGATGTTGATAGCATATTAACAGTACGAAGCAAAAAAAACACATATGCAGATACGCAGGAACCTAAAAAAGAAACGTTCGTGCACACACACACACACACACACTAAATAACAACGAGAACGCTCGCACCCCTTCCCCCGCACACAAAATGAATGAACACAACCATACACGACCACCATAAACACGCAACCAACGCCAGTTTTACGTGTTCATATAGGCGAATAACATTGAGGAGTATACGTATACAATAATTGTTACACATCTAAATCTTTAGAACACTCCAGTAACGTTCTGGCTATGTATTTTTATTCCATGGCCAAAACGATATTAATCACGGACTAGCTTTTCACTCATCCAGTCGTTCAGTCATCAGACATCTTCCAACCTCAAAAGACGGCCAATCGCCAGCATTTCACTGACGAGCGGACAATAAATGAATTTTGAACAATAAATATTGACTACCTTGAATATAAACGCGTACGTAATATAGTAATATAATGTACGTATTGGACAGTCCAAAATACAATGATCCGAAGGTTGTCAGAAGTAATTTACTGAAAACTTGTCCTTTTCCCTGGCCAACAGATTTCGTGCATAAATATGGCGACTATTGAACCGACAGCGTTATACGATATTTTAGCGTCTACGTGAAAGTGAATGTCTATGCTCTTCACTTAAAAAGACGGAGAATAAGATATTCGTAGTAGTTGAGATATAAATGTCAATTTATGTGTATATTGACGAACCTTTCCTAATGAGACTGTTTTATAGTTCTGAAAGTTTGTTTTTCATTCAAATTTATATGTAGAGATTAACAAACAGAAAATGGTTACTAAAATCAATTTTCTTGAGAAACATTGCGGAGATAGATTTTCAGTGATAGGCACATCGCAATGCAAGAAGAGATCGACTACGTAATGAAAGCGCAAATCGACCATTCTCATGTTACAACCGAGGAAGATTTCCATTCTTGTCTTTAGAAGTAAATCTTCCAAACCAGTCCGGTTCATATCGAGGATCAGATAAATCTTTAATTTATCTCACTCTCATTCATGGGGATGTGCGTTGTAGTGCAGTGGATCGACTAAACTATCGCCCGGTTCACACTACACCCACATCTATTGAACAGGTGAAGAGGCTCATCCCATGTTTCCTGTTTAGGATGCGGTTTCCGGTTTTCTCTTTTCCAACCTTTTCACTCTTTTCCTTTTTTACTTTTTTTTTTTTTTCAATTGGAGTAGATAGACTAAACTATCGCCCGGTTCACACTCCACCCACATCTATTGAACAGGTGAAGAGGCTCATCCCTTGTTTCCTGTTTAGGATGCGGTTTCCGGTTTTCTCTTTTCCAATCTTTTCACTCTTTTCCTTTTTTACTTTTTTTTTTTTTTTCAATTGGAGTAGATAGACTAAACTATCGCCCGGTTCACACTCCACCCACATTTATTGAACAGGTGAAGAGGCTCATCCCTTGTTTCCTGTTTAGGATGTGGTTTCCGGTTTTCTCTTTTCCATTCTTTTTACCCTTACGTAGCCCCTTGCGCATCAGTGGCGTTACCGCCTTGCTTGGGGGGATATGATTAAAAAAAAATATCGACTAGGAACGACAAATCAGGGAGCCGAGTTCGAATTCTAGTTGAATTCATTGCATTCACATGCGCACAAATACCCTTGGAAAAGGTATTAATCCGTCTCTTCCCTCCAGTTATGGGTTAAATAATAGAACAGATTGGGTTCTATAGCTTTGGTCGGCAACCAGTCTACCGCAGAACGCAATAGCAACCTACTTCGGGATAATCTTCTGCCCAGTCAGTCAGGTCTCTTTCCAGCCAAAACCATAGAACCTAATCTACCATATTATTTAACCTATAACTGGAGGGAAAAGACGGATTAATACCTTTCTCAAAGGTATTTGTGCGTAAGTAAATGCAACAAATTCAACTGGAATTCGAACTCGGCTCCCCGGTTTCTCGTTCCAAGTCGATATCCATTGCACTATAACCTAGCGGGAATGACGCCAATTTAATTACAATTTCCAGTACCTGATTTTATTACCTACATAATATGTTTCTTTTTTAAACTCCTGTTTATGTTAACACAAATACAAAGTTTGAAGTGCCTGCATGTAAAATATTTCAAATAAAGATTTATATTTAATATTTTTTTGATATTTTCAAAATCGGGTATAATATACCCGTGGTTAGTAGTGTTGTAACTTTAATTGATGGTTAGTGTTCCAGAGTTAAGGCGAAGGATCGAAATTCCCACGTTAAAAAAAATAAAAAGAAAAGAAATATACTCCATTTATGTTCTGGTCAAGCTCGACGGTGTTTCAACCAGCGTTACTCACATGGTGTGTTTTGTTACCCTAAACTTTTTTAAAATATGGAGTGTGCGTTGGGGTGAAGTGAATATTGGCTCGGAACGAGAAATCGGAAAGTTGAGTTTAAATTCGTTGCATTTAGTTACGCGCAAATACACTTTGGAAAAGTTTCTTCCGTTCAACTATGGGTTAAATAACAGTACAGATTCGCTTCTATAGACTTGGTTGAATTTATATATATATACAAACTTATCACTATACTCGTTTCGAAAAACCCTCCGCGCATATACGCGGAAGGAAAAAATGGTTGTAAAAAAAAAAAGAGCTAAGCACATGAACATCAACCAAAGCGATTTGGATCGAGCCAGTACGTAGCCCAAAGAAAAAACCCAGACGAGTAATCAATAACAAAAAAGCGCTCAACACGTAAGCAGAGCAGAATAAATAAATTAACCTAGTGAGCCAACAAACCTACCAAGGTTTCATCTAAACAGATCTTCAGGGAAGTTTGGAGCCAACATTCCCTGAAGATCCGTTTAGGTGAAACCTTGGTAGGTTTGTTGGCTCACTAGGTTAATTTACCTATATATATATGTTACGGAAAGTCTCGAAGATTAACGAAATGGTTTTACCAACCAACATATTTAATTTATTTGTTTGAACATTATTTTTCATCGATACTCGTATTTGAGTAGATATTCTGTTTTTGATCATGTAGTATATTTATATATTTATTTCTACAGTCCTGATTATTTACGATAAATTTTGTTACGAAAATGTGTGTTATTCGGCAGGATTCAAACCTGCGATCTTTAACAACATAGAGAACGCCACCAATTTATCTGGTGCGTCTTATACCACTCTACCAGGAATGATTCCACAGTCTAATCGATATATATATATATATATATATATATATATATTTGAGCAACAATCTCTCTTTTATGCAGGTTACATTAAAATGACAGCCAAGGTGTGATGATTAATTTTTTTATGCGATTGTTCATATGATCTGATGATTTTTTTTAAATGGGTAAAAGTGAAGCCGAAAGCGATTGGATAAACGAAAAATTTGGACAATTTTTATATAATTTATCTCCTTAAAAGAAAAAATCATAAGATCACATGAAAATTAGAAAAAAATTAGAAAAATTAGAAAAATTAGATAAAAGATTTAACCATCACACCTTGTCTCATTTTTAATGAAACTTGCATATATATATTATAAATTATGTTTTAGAACATGTACATAATTTTTCTCTATATGTCCTCTTCTCTACAATCATATGTTTGTTTCAATGTTGTGTTACCAACATTTCATCAGGAGGAAAGCCCAAGAGTTGAAATCATCCTCTGTTTATATTTGGTTTGTTGTTGTTGTTGTGGGGTTGGTTGGTTGGTTGGGGTTATTGATAATGAAGGGAATATATATATATATATATATATATATATATATATATATATATATATCTTTATTATTGTTATCAGGATCAACCCTGGTTACATACAGAGAAATCCGAACTGAACCTTTTATTTAATCCTAGTGGAGAGTAGGCTGTTCTCGTTTCGCATGCCATGTCTTATATTTTTTGTTGCTCAGATATTACACGCATTGTTATTAAGTACTCAGCACAGGGATTGAACTCACAATTACTATGTCACTATATTCACAAACCAATAAAAGAGTGAATATAGTGGAAATAAGTAATAGGTTTATATGTAGAAACCTATAATTAAACAGGTCACAAGCCTCGTAACCTATTAAAATCGTAGGAGCGCTCCGTGTCAGTCAATCAGTTAAGTGCCATACGTGAAACAATCTTGGGTGGTCATGTCTCGAAAGAGACATGACCACCCAAGATTGACTGGGCAGAAGATTATCCCGAAGTAGGTTGCCATTGCTTTCTGCGGTAGATTGTTTGCCAGCCAAGGCTATAGAACCCAATCTGTCCTGTTATTTAACCCATAACTGGAGGAAAGAGACTGATTAATACCTTTACCATGTGTATTTGCGCGTAAGTGAATGCAACGAATTCAACTGGAATTCGAACTCGGCTCCCCGATTTCTCGTTCCGAGCCGATATTCACTGCACCACAACGCTCATCCCGTGTACTTCAGCCATAACAGCACTAGATGTATCCCGGATAAGATAGATACAGAGAGGATATTTCTCTTCAAGATAATAATTAATATCAGGATTTTATTTTAAAATTTGTCATAACGGATTTTACGGTTAGCATTAAGGGGTTAATTAAATGGGTTAATTATAATTTTTACTAGAGGTACGTGATTAAAATTGAATGGTGAGCCTGGATACGTTAATGTAAAGAACACACAATTCAGTTGATAAAAGCGTTGGTTCAAGTAATCAAAATAGTTTTTTCCTTCTACGTGCCTTGTCCCTTCAGGACGTAGGCGATTATGGCTTTCCACGTCTTCCTATCTCTGGTGGCTCTTAGCACGCCTTCTCCTGTTACACGACGCAACCCTCGTTCCATCATCCAACTTATTAGGTCCTTCAAATATGTTATCCGTTGATTTTCTCTGTCTCTTTTTCCCCTCTATCTGGCCTGTTAGTATCTGGTTCTCCAATCTCTCCTTCCTCATTGCATGTCCCAGGAACTTCAGCTGTCTCTTCCTGATGCTCAGTATTAATTTCCTTTTGGTTTCCATCATTTCCAAGACCTCATCATTGTTCACATGCTCGATCCATGATATTCGCAGCATCCTTCTTTAGAACCACATTTCAGTTGCTTCAAGTTTTTCCTTCATCTTTGATGATATTGTCCAGCATTCACTGCCATATTGAAGAACTGACAACACATAGCAATCTAATACTCTCTTCTTTGTTTCTAGCGAAATTGTCCGGTTTCTTAAAATTTTACTTAACTTCTGGAATGTTTCCTTCGCCATGCCAATTCGCCTTTGGATCTCTGTGTCGCACTTTCCGTCTTCTGTTAGAATACTTGTCAGGTATTTAAATTTTTATACCTGCTTGATTTTAGTATCCTCGACTTGTATTTGTCATATTGGGCTGCCCTTTTTACTGATGACCATGCATTCGTTTTTCTTGCAGTTTATACTTGTCCAAAAGAGTTGCGAGCTCAATATCTAAGCAAAGCAGAGGTAAACAAAACTTGGAGAATTTAGTTACTAAAGGGAATTAACTAACTGAGATATTCAGAAAAGATATAGTACGTGGAACTAGAACAATCTATCTCCTTCGACCAAATGAAGGGTACGGTTCGAAATTCTAACTATATCACTTACAACGGCTGAAACGTCATGTATATGACAATAACGATGAGGACAGCAGTCAGAACAATGTTAATAGTTACAACACTTCATTTCAGACATATAGACAGATGTTAATGTAACGATGTATTATAAGAAGTTTCTAAACCCACGAAAATAAACGAAAGATAAAACAGAAATCAGACAAACTATTCTAAAATTAATGTGGAAAATTTCGCCACTTTTTGTCAAACCCAACGACTCAGCACATTTCATAAATTCATTTAAACTTCAAAAGATATTAATATCTTGTAATTTGGTGCAATTGATACGTGTCTGGAGTTTAATGAAAAAAATTGAAACCAATCAATTGGTTAGACTTTTTTTTTGTCTAATAGCTTCCCATTCCGTCACAATGAAAACATTCATTTGACTTTTAAATTAAAAATTTAGCTTTAATATGTCAATGATATCGAACTAATTTATTTATAGATGCATATTTTGGAAATAAAAACAAGTTTTCTTCCATTAGTCTACTTCAACATATCAACTGACTATATTTCTAACCTTACGTTTATCTAGCACACGGATAATCGAGTGCTTAATATGGCTTTAAACAATTGCACAGACAATAATTCAAGAAACTGGTATGTGGCAGTAAATGCTAGGCAATCCTCTCACAGATGAAGACACACAACAACTGAAATGTGGTTCTTCAGAAAGATGCTGAGAATACAATGTAATTTACATGTTAACAACGAGGACGTTTTAGTGAAAATTGAAACAAAAGCACACTTATGAAATTAGAAATAAACGATTGAAATTTCTAGAGGATATAAAAAGGAAAGTAGGTTTAGAAATTTTGATACTCACAGAACATATTGAACACAAGTAAGACATAGAGAAACAGAAAAATGAGCTTGTGTAGCAGAACAGCGTTTAGGAGAGATAGCAAAAAGATAAAATCTACTAAGCGCTACAAAGGACAGGAAATTGTGGGGAGCCACAATCGCTAATGTACTGAAGGGATATGGCATATAAAAGAAATAAACAGTTAACTATTTATCAAATTTAGATCATTGATTGAATGATTCGTTGTTTACGGATTATCAACCCTATGCAGATTATTTAAAGCCAGAAAATATTTTGAGATTGTGAGAAATGTTTGGATATGATAATGGTTTAGTGATACAAGTACTAATAATTAACCCATAGCTTGGGAAGGAATCATACATTTCTTAATGGTATTTACGCAGAAGTGAATATGACGAACCAAAGGGAATTAGAACTTGGCTCTCTAACTAATATATTTAAATCAGAGATAAAGTATTAGGGTGTACTGAAGGCATTTTTATTTTATTTTAACTAAACTTTACTCCAGAGATTATTTCGTGTCCAAATCTAGACTAAACTTTCATTAAATGATACACTATTAATATACCTTTTTTCTTGTGTGTTATAATTGCCGTTATAAATATTGGTATTCTGTCAGTTCTGAAACATTTTTTTTAAATGAGGCTTTAGAATTTGAAAGTGGAAGGAAACAGCATCTGATTTTATTGTCAGAAGCTGTTTTAAGAGTGGTAACTTGTCTTTTAGAATTAAGACATGCGGTAAACAAGCATCTTTAACTTTTCTTTTTTCTAATCATATCGCCCCAAGCGAGGCAGTTTATTTACTGCCACTGTTGTGCAAGGGGTTACATAGGAGAAAAGTTATGAGAAAGAGGAGTGACAGGTTATAAGGGGTGTCAGGAAGTAGGTAAGAGAAGGATGAGAAAACTGATGAGAGTAGAGTGGATGGAGAAAGAAGTATGAGAAAGGAGATTTCAAACTGTCACTAATATTAGATAAGAAACACGGGAAGATCGAATTCTCTGCATTGGCAAATTATCTTCGACTCATAAACTTAGTTGGCTGGATTCTTTTTGTTTTTATACCATGTCCTTTCAGACGAATATATCATTTCATAACAAAGGAAAATGATTCAGGATTAAGAAGAAGAAAAAATCTCTTAACTTAAAGAAAATTAAAATCAGTCAGTCAGGTTGAAAATATATCGTATTTCTGAAAGATTAAATATTTGAGAGGGTCAATTGATGACAACATCAGTTAGTCATTTAATTGTTATACATGATACACGTTAGGCGATCATTTCTTGAAAGATTAGGCAGACGATTTTTCCACAGTAGATTGCCATTTCTTTCTGCGGTAGACTGGTTGCCAATCAAGGCAATAGAACCCAATTTGTCCTGCTTTTCAACCCATAGTTGGATGGAGAAAAAATAGATTCATTACCTTTCCCAAAAGAAATTCTCCAATTTCTCATTCCGAGCATATATCCATTACATCACCAAGCACATCCGTGAATTTGTGAATTGACGAATCCGTAATTAACGAGAGTTACTGGTAAACAAAAACTCTTTTATTTCAAACTTTTTCTGTGAGAATCACCATGCAGGGTATGTGTTTTCAAAGTTCGGATATCGGCAAAACTTTCTCACTGGGGGTAATATAAGTAACCAGTACGGTGTATATCACAACAAGAAATCCTTTCTCCTGGTAAAAAGAAGGCTGATTTGACTTTCAATAAGAAACAGAGACAGTGTGAGTTTGGTGTATTGATCTGAAGACAGCCGTAAAGAAAAACGCATGGACACACCCGAAATGTTACTCCTACAGAACAATGAACGTAGTCGCCAAACATCAGCACGATATCGGGATTATATCACACGTAGGATATCATGATACTACAGATTCTTTGTTATTATTTGTGGATTGAGCAAGATTTTGTTTGCTGTATGTCAACATTTTTCCAGGTTATTTAATGCTGAATTTTGCCATACATTTGATAAAGAGGTTTAGTTTGCCGAAGAAGCAAAACGGTAGAAACAGGTACAGTAAACAAATGTTCCCTTTAAAGGCTTGGGTTTTACCTGTCTGCATGAATTTGTGGGTATTCTCTACCCAAACCAACTGGTCGACGTTTCCAATATTTTAATATAGAATAATAATTTAAATCCTGTTTAAGATCAAAGTAATTACTCTCGTTGATGTGCCTTGTGGTGCATTGGATATCGGCTCGGAACGCAGAAATCGGGGAGCCGAGTTCGAATTCCAGTTGAATACATTGCCTTCACTTACGCGCAAATACCCTTGGGAAAGGTATTAATCCGTCTATTCCTTCCAGTTATGAGTTAAATAACAGGACAGATTGGGTTTTATAGCCTTGGTCGGCAACCAGTCTACTGCAGAAAGCAATGGCAACCTACTGCGGGATAATCTTCTGCCCAGTCAGTCATGTCTCGAAAGAGACATGATCGCCCAAAGTGTGCATTACGTATGGTATTTAACTGACTGAATTACTCTCGTAACGTAATGGCGTTATCATAGGTACCGAATGGCGTAAATAAAGGAGGTGTCTTAAAATTCGTCATTAAATAATATTTCATTTCGAGAAAAACTGTGGAGGCGGAAAAATGTAGTGAGCATTCTCAAGAAATTTGAAAAATGAATGTAAGAATAATAAAGTAATTTATATTAAACTTTAGAATTATCTTATTTCCGCCATGATAAAAATAGTGGCCTTTTCCTCTTATTCCTTGATTTTAGACAATGACATCATTAGTTTGACAGGTAAATGACTTTGTTTAACGAATTGTGTCTCCTCAAAATTAATATTTAAGTTAAGATTAAACAATCAGCGCAAGAAACCGAGATATAAGTTGGATGTATCGCTATAGAAATATAATATTTTTTTCTAAATATGCCTTTAGAAAATATAGGTGCGTGTTATGCAACTGTAAATACAGTAAATTGTTTTCAAAGAGAAAATATTCTTTATATTAACTTTAGCCCTCCGTTAGTACTGTGAAATGTTCAAAGCCATTTTTTTAAATGCTATGGATATTTCATTTAGTTTTTTAATTTTTTGTTATATATTGTCTTTCAGGATTTTAAAAAGTTTTATTTTGAAAAATCAAACAGTCAATATCAAAAATGAATATGCAAATTTTAAATGATCAAATATGCAAATTAAGCAAATAGGTTTGATTTCATTTTCAGTAATATAAACAAAAATCAAAGACATAAAACTAAAACAAAAAATAAAGATAAAACTATTTATAAAACTGATCTTTACAAATATGACTAAAACCAGAAACACATATTAGTTACTTGGCAGAGTTATTAAGGAAACTAATTGACTAATCATGAAAAATTGACATGTCTCTTGTTAAATGTAAAAAAAAAAAGAAAAGAAAAGAAATCTCGGGTGAACACCCCATTGCACAAAAAGATTTGTTACAGATTCAGCAGTAATTTATTATAAAGTTACAATATTTCACTGATTGTTTTTCATATTTTGCGTAGAAAATGGTTTAAAAATGAACAAATAAAACAGCAGACAATTATGACATCTCTACAATTGTCTATTTGATATAAAAAAATACATATTCTTTAATTATGCAGATTTCAGAAGAGGACTCTTCACATTGAATCTTTTCTGAGAATTCAGTAGAGATTTATTTTACTACCTAATACTTAGCACTGATACATCTATTTGATTCTATCTTTATGATTAGATTTTATACTGAATCTTAAATTTTAGGTTACGGAACACGCGAGTAATGACAAGGTTTTGAAAAGGATGGAGACAACAAGAAAACTGATACTTAACACCAGAAAAAGACAGCTGAAGTATTTCATATATATAATGAGGAAGGAAGGCTTGAAGAACCTGATGCTCACGTGGCGGATAGAGAGAACAGAGACAAGGGAAAGCAATACACAATATACTTTGAGCAGATGGATGGTGGATCGGGATTGTGTGGAATAACAGGTGAAGAGCGACAAGGGATAGGGAGATGTGGAGAGCCATGATCACATACGACCCGAAGGGACACGGTACATAGAAGAAGAAGAAAAAAAGAAAAGTGAAAATGCATTTCTTTCTCATATGTTCTTGATTGTTTTCTTAGATCTCATCCCAATCGATAAACATTCACATACAAATGCACATACGCTTATAAGGACACGTGACTTTTCTCAATAGCATCTCGTCTATATACAATTTTTGTGTACATGATCCTACCAGTACTATTTCTTTCCCGCCAAAGGCTGTACCCTTTATGTTTGGATTGAGCATTCGTGATATCTGCGAACGTGTCGATGTCATGTTTGGCCTTTGCTTGTTGGCCAACTGAACGTGTCTGATTTGGTGCCAGGCACACGGCTATGAGTCAACCGTTTCGATGGAAAACTAACAACTGAGCCACAGGTCAAAACTAAGGATATCTGTTCGACAGTATGAACAAATTTAGCATGACCTTCCAGATTTGGTTTGGCAAATACACATGTGTGCGATCCTGTGGAGAGAAATAGAAAAAAGGTAAATTGAAAATCATGAACGTACGAGTTAGGATATTTGCTTTTTAGAATGATGGGTCATTCTGTACAAGGTTCGGAAATTACTCGAAGTAAAGTAATTGTGCCTATTACTATGTAATAGTAATAGGCACAGTTTATGCAGATATTTGTTAAATATAACGGTTAACCATAGTCTTGAACTGGTTAAGATTGTCGTAATTAGGAATGCATTCTCTTGAGAGTCGGTTACACAAAGCAATGGTTCGCAGGAAGAAGATGCTGATGTGCTCTATTTATTCATATCTCTTGCACACATTGTAATAAGTGCAAATATTTTATAAAATGAAAAAAAGAAAATTAAAAAAGCCTCAACTGAACATGGGTCCTTTTTGTAAAATATGACATTTTAAAAAATGTATCCTAATTTTACGAAACGTCTTCCGAATATTGTATATGTCGTTGTAATAAACATCATTCGATCATTTTAAAAATGAAAAAAAAAGTGAGGCGTGTGTTAATTTACACCCTTTTAGAATGACACCGGCGTTTTGCGATTTGTAATATAGAAATGAAAGGATTTAGAATTTAATGATTTCTGACTGCTGTAAAAAGAAAGCAGATAGATTTAAATTAAGTTTTAACCTCATTAAACGTCTTTGTATGAGAACAATGTCTCTGTTATTCTTATAAAAACCAATTTGTTTATTTCAGAAATGAAAATTCCCTAAAATAAGGCGTATGTCAACTTATGTTCTTTTATAATTAAACCGGCGTTTTCACTGTATAATGCCCTATGCGATTGATAGAGATCATGTTCAGATATTTGTGTAAAATTTCTTCTTCATTAGGCCACACATTGACTTATCTCCACCCCAGTTTTTTGAACAGAAGTATATGTTTATTCATTGTTCTCTGTTTAGAATTCATTTTCTGGTTCATTTTAAAGTCTACTTCAAATCTATACTCTTAACATCTCTGCCTTATTTACTAATTATTTTTGTTGGCTTAACAACGGGCACACACTCCGCTTCAATCTTTTCAGCAGGAGGATATGTTTATCTCTTGTTCCCTGTTTAGGAGTGGGTTTCGGGTTCCTTTTAAAGTCTTCATTTTCTTTCACTCCCAGTATCCACTCGCGTCATATTGGCATTATCACTTTGCTTGGGGTGGGAGTAAATTGCTTAAAAAATACTAAATTATTGAAATTATCCCCAATATTCAAGCTACTTAACTTGCTGGATTCAAACAGATAGGCACTGAAAAGTTACCTAACTTCCTAGAATTCGGCCTTTCATTGACTAAATCTCCTAGGCTTGCAACCCTTCCTCGTACGTTAAAAACACCTGCCGTTGAATGCAAGCTAGATCATTACTCTTGTGAACTTTCCAGTTGATTTATTTTTTCAGGGGCACCCCACAAACAGTGGCGATTCTACGGGGGTGGGGCAGAAGAGGCCAAGTCCCCTCACCCCGAATATTGGCTGGATTCTCGTTTAATGCCCTCTCAACTTTTATACGCTTCAAAAATTTATGAAACTGATCAGCCTCTGAATTTGATAAGATTTGATCTTCAGCACTTTTCCCTCTGCGTTTTTTTTTATTTAGCTTTTAAAGGACTAGTTTGAAAGAAAAACAAACAAAATAAAACAACCAGATAGACAGAAACAGACATTTGATTCTGTTTTGAAATTAACCTCTCTTGTGTTCCAACAGCTTGAGAGTAGAAAAGAGGGTAAGAATAGATTTAAACTCCACAACTATGAATGAAAAGTTATTCCTTCTAATTTAGTGAAGTAATATAGTTATATTCAAACTCATTCCTATGTTGTGTATACAATACTGGTGTAGTATGAAAATGAAGACGTTACTTCAGTTTTCCCCCTCTATCTCAGAAAATATCAGCCTCTAAGTGCCCCACTACAATCTCCACTGCCCACAAATGTTGGTGCGTTTCAAACTGCTGCTGGGGAGGGGACTTTAAATATTCTTACGACTAAAAATTTTTAGAAAAAAGATGATATTATCAAGATATGTGGGGCTGAATCTACTTAAGTCGGGTACACTAGGATTTCGTTATCAGAGGTAAATAGAATCCAAGTTTCTCTAGTAGTGAAAGAAAGAAATATATTTGAATTATGCAGCAAACGAATAAAAAATGCATTGGGCATTTCGACATCACTTAATGGTTAGCGAAATTGTCTAACGTAGGGGTTCTCAGCCGGTGTTCCCCATCTGAAGAATTTCAGTGTTTTGAGGTGGAGAGGGAAAGCTTTTTATTTTTTTTTCATTTTTTATTTGCAGAATTAAGAGACCATCATGCGTATAACAAAACATCCTCTATAAAAGTAATCTATGTAAATCTATTTGTAGTAATATAGAAAAGGGAACAATGACGACAAAATATTTATATTGATATGCCATCAAAATATATTGATCTACCTACTATTGAGTATCTTACATTAAGACATAAAGAATAATAATTCACACCCTGTATTCTTTACTACTCGATGGCATAATTATTGCAAAAATAATAAGTAACTGTTAAAGAGCAAACACCCGGCAAGAGCTTTCATAACTGGTAATAAAGTTTAATAAGTAGAAGTAAAGAGAATGAACTGAGCCAACGGAGCTTTGCTATTGTTTCAGAATGGACTGAGCTGATTCTGGCTCGCTATTGCCTCTCTCTTCATGAGCATGACAGGAGGGATTTATATCATATATAGTCAGATATAGTTGGAAAAAGGGTCTTGGCATATAGTGAAAAGTATACATTGGGATTTAGTATATCAGAAGAATGCGATCCTCACTGGGTGCTTCATACTTGCAACCTTGTTTCATATCTAAGTAACGCTTAATAAATCTCAAAAAAGATAAATTAATTAGGCAAAAGTATTTCAGTAGTCAAGGAATGATGGGGAGAAGTAAGAAGTGCAGATTAAAAGGATAATGTAGGAAGGATAACGGTTGACTGAAGAGGTTAAGGTTGCAAATACTTAGGAAAACATCCCCTCGGGAGTCAGTTCCATAAAGTAGCGGTTCATAACAAGAAGCTGTCCCAATAGAACTTACTTGTTACTTATGAAATAAGAAGGAAATGGGGAGGATTTGTTTCTCTGTACGTGGAATCATGGGTTTTAGCCGTGGGGGTCTGAACTAGTGAAGCAAATGAATATAGCTCGTCAGAGCATTTGTTATAGAAATAACGATAAAGTAGAGGGAGACAAGCGAAATTTCGTTTGTGGGAAAGAGCTTGCAGAGTGGAAGATGATTCAACAATCACAATTGAGGAGATGTTGTTGGGAGAGAGAGAAGAAAGGACTCATATAGTGAAGATAGTTTCCTTGTTAATTTCTAGAGAAAACGTAAATTCGAAAATACAGCTCCATGCGTATTTTTATGACTCAAAAGAATGTTTATCGAACAGAAAAAAATGTTTAAGAAATTTTCATAAAAGATTTTCAAGGCAAAGTAGCCGATAAAACAACGCCTACTTCATTTTATTACTAAAATATTTTACGTCAATTTTCAGGACTTCTTTAAGTCATAGTTGTGTATAGTTTTTATTTAGTAAAATGAAGACCGGTGTCAGTCATAATAAAGGAGCAAGCAGCAACAAATACCAAGGTATATTTTATTCTTACGTGAGTGCAGCATTTCTATATTTGCAGAGATCTAAAGATAAATGATCACAGATATATGTTTTTCTTCACCTCTGCGTAGATATAAGAAAGTGATGTATACGATCTCCATAACTGTCGACTTGCCTAAGTCAATCTAAACGTGAACATTTTTTTTCTTTTAAATAAAAACCTTAACCACTAGAACAATCCCAGATAATTATATATTTCTATTTCTTCAAATTTTTGCGATAGCCATTATCGAGGATAACGAATAATTTCATATTGTTGTTTCAATACAGATTTGAAAATGCTCACTTTCGGCGCTCTCTCTCCGTTCCTTCCCAGTTACTAAAGAAATAGCAGGCAATATGGCGGACACTCAATTTGGCGCCACATTACTCTTTTTTATGTTATTAATGAAAGCTCCTTTAATGCCTGAAACAAAGCTATAAAAATGAAATCGAAAATAAAATAACTTTAATAAAAAATATATATAAATTATTGATTTCTCGATGCAAAATTATATTCCCATGAGCTATCATTTTTTTTTATTAATATTTTGTTTTCTTTGTTTTTCGCATTGGAATTTGCGTTGGCCGCAATCATTATTTGAGGAACAGAATTAAATTTTTCAGAGTTGGCGCTAATGAAACTATATTGTTTCATAGGGTTTGATTTCTTGCTTTAGGCCAACTGGACGTTTTATTACGCGCATGCGTACCTGTGTATGTGCGAGCGTTTAAACATGGCGCAGGCAAGTGTTCTGTGACTTTTAAAAGGGAAGAGAGATGTAGAAATGAGAAAAGAGAATTTATGCATTCAAACCTAATTATATACGTATATAATGAAAGTAACTCCGAAAAGCATACATATCCATGATATTATATTAACTGTTATGTATTGAGTAACTTGACTAAAAAAACATCGCATATTAAATATTGAATTGCCTCTCTTTACAGGTTCTATTTGTAGTCTATAAGGAAAAGATTGCCCTCAAGTTTATTGCCATATACACGACATTTCGGTTGCTGTACATTTCGGCCTTCTTCAGATATATGATATACGTTAGAATTCGAACCGAACCCTTTATGTAGTTCACGGTGACACATGGCCCAGTGAACAAAAGCGTTGAATGAAGTAATCCAAAAAGTTACTTGACCCAATGAATTGTGAGTTCAGTACCTGACCACAGCAGAGATGAACAAAAACTTGCTAAATTGAGTTACTAAAGAGAAATACAGTATTTACATTATTCGGACTATTGTCCTCATCTTTGTTGCCATTTGTACGACGTTTCGGTCGTTGTATGCTCCGGCTTTCTTCAGGTGCTAGGAATTTCGAACAGAACTCTTTATTACAGTGACTGGGGTATATCATCTCCATCCCTTGCGTAAAGCCTCTTCTGGTAGTCATGAGTTATCTCCCTCTGACCCAGTAACTTGTTCACCACTGCTGTAGCCTGGTATTGAACTCACAACTCTTTAGTTTAAGTCACAGGAACTAACCAACGTCTATATCCACTGGGCCATGTGTCCTTAAGTATAGATGTTGGTTAGTTCCTGTGAAATGTCGTGAAAGAGACATGACAGAAAATTTTACCGCAGTTGGTTGCTATTATTTTTGTGGTAGACTAATTGACAACCAAGGCTATAGAACCAAGTTTGTCCCGTTATTTAACCCATAGTTAGAGGAAGAAGAGATGTAAGTGAATGCAATGAATTTAACTGGAATCTGAACTCCGCTCTCCGATTTCTCGTTCCGAGCCAATATCCACTGCACCACAATGCACACCCTTCGATTTTAATACCGGGATATATTTTTTAACCATTTGTGTGGTTCTTATCAAATACAGTACAGATAGACCACCAATTTTGCAGCATATATGCCGGATTATCTATTTTGTTTGCCCAACGGAAGTCACTTTGTAAGAATTCTAAAATACTCTCCTGACCTATTAATTATGCATCCCTCGTTTCGTGAAACAATCTTTCGGCTTTATGCTTTTCAGTTCATTTTGATTTAAATCCAATGCCAGATTGGACATCGTTGTAAAAAAAAAGTACGGTAAGAGGATTTGACTATCTTTATTCTTTTATAATCATTTCACCCCATGCAAGTAAAATTGCCACTAGTGCGCAAGAGAGAAAAACAGGATACAGGGATGCCGAAGAAAGGATGAGAGGTTGATTGCATTTGGGAAGCTGGATGAGATTTATGGCGGTAGAAGACAGAAAATGTCGTTGCATTTAAACTTCTAGAGATTGTTGTTATCAGAGAAGTATACGGAAGAGATTTCCACAGTTCCAGTTCACAAACTGTTGGAGTAGAGGTTGCGGTTAGATTAGATTAATTTGACGGTAAAAGTTACCAATGTGGTAGCACGATTAAATTCATGTGTTCGAGGCACCAGAGAAAGAAAATCGTTCAAGCCGTGACAATATTTGTAGAAAAGACAGAGAGAAGCCACATCTAGTTGGTGAGAAAGTGACTGAGGTCGAGCTGCCAAATCAGGATCGACTACATTGAAGATCCTTCCTTTGGATTTTGTCAAGAAATAAAAGTGAATAGCAGAAGCATCCGACTAGATATGGCAACTGTATTCGATGGACGGACGAATATTCTTTATTTCTTCATTTTTATTATTCTTGCTCCTTAATAATATGCCTTGAGTGTCCACTGGGGCTCAACCTAGACCTCAAGTGCAGATCATACATACGATCCATTGTTAATGATACAGAAAAAATGGTTGGTTCCTTGTACCGCTTCAGTAAGTACCTTGTAGTAAATAAAAAAAATTTTTTGATTTAAAAAATCAAATGCTAAGCACTGACTCATTGATTTTGTTAGAAATAAACAAATTTACTCAAATCACAAGCTTTTCTTAGCAAACACAAAACTCGCGAAATTTCACATCTCGACGTGAAATGTTTTTCGTCCAATAGAAAACTATGAAACATCTAAAAACAAAAAAGAAGACCAGAATCACATTCGGGAGTGAATTCTCAAATGACCCACAAACGAAAGAAAAGACGGAGGAAGCTCGACTGTCGCCAGAGAGATAAGATGACGGGCGTAATTAATACGTCCCTTGACAAATGTCAAGCGGTCGCTATTATTGTCTCTATATTTCACCCTTACCTCTCACCTCCTTCCTTTTCACCATTCACCCCGACCGACAATTTCAAAGACACTCCTACACAACAAACGTTCATATACACATACATACATACGTTCCTGCCTACGTACACATAAACTCACTCTTGCAAGGACTACTACGAACTCTTGATACCCTTAACTTCTTAATACTGTTTCTCATTGAACATTAACTTCTACCAATTCATGTTATTCTTTCCCATGAATAAATTTCTTTTTAAACACACAAAAGGTATACTGTTATTCTTCCAGTCTTCTGATGATAGCGAATAGGGAGTTCGATTATGTATGACACAAGGCCAATTCAATAAAGATTAACCATCTCCCTACTTCTACAATTTGACTCCTCTTGCTATCCTTTATCTTTATATTGGCTAGATTGGGCCAATAATCGAATAGTACTGTCACATATAGGCAAGAGTTGGACAGTCTTCACTTTCCAATCTCGACAGAGCCCAAAAGGTCCCCGCGTTCTTTTGATCGACAAATTATTTTCCAGCCTACAATTTCCTTCTCACAGATGAAACGTCTCAGATCATTCGCTGTTCTATCGATATTTTCACGAAAAGTGTTCAGACGAACTACATTAAGAAAAGTTTAACAATTTCTAACCTTTACACCTAAGATCCACCATACCACGCAAATTGTAGCGAAAAACTGTCATCTCCTTCCCATTCTATTGGTGAAATGTCAGTTCCACTTAAACAGCAGCATCTCACGAATTGCTTTGTGGAACTAACTCCCAAGAGGAGGATTTATCGATCACAAAAATCGTAACTTGTTCAAATTTCAGGTTAATCGTTATTTTTTCACTTATCTCCACTTGTTTTGTAAATTCCTACCTCGAGGGGCTCTTGGGCCTTGTACAAAGTGAACATCATTGTAAAAAGAAAGTTCGGTAAGAGGAACTGGATTTGAGTGTCTGACACATATATTCTAACTAGAGAAAAATGCTTATCTTAAGATTCAACATTTTTTATCATACCTCGAATACGAACCTCTGGCATTAGCAACGAATACGCAACTATTTCAACCACGAGGGAGTCCACAAATAACTTAATCTAGCACAAATCTATAATATTTGGGAAGCCAGTTAGACGCATGGTGCCGACTGTGCAAACACCGACCAAAAAAAAAAACTGAGTGCATTTGTAAATCTACTTGTCATTTTCGAGTCTGTGTGTTTACACACATATGTATAACACTTTGCGAAAACGTGTTTATACAGATGTGTGTATTTTTCTCAAAATATGTGTATGCAGATGTAAACCCTGAACACAATGTTCCATACTTTTTTTTAAGGTACAATTATGGAAGCTGAGATCGGTGTTAGGAGAAGAGTGTGAAGGGTAAAAGATTTGCTGCTGAAGTGAGTCAAATGTCATAATTCTACGCTGAGAGCAATGAAGTTACTCGAAAAACATTTAAGACAAAAAGTTAAAAATAAAAAGGGAAACACCACAATTTAAAAAAAAGACAAAAAAAACCTACGCCACCATCACCACGAGAAAAACAACAACAAAAAAAAATAAATAAATAAAATAAAAATAAAGTAAATTTTGTGGATAAAATTTCCTGTCGCAATCAATTATCACTTAAAACAATAACTACTTGGCAGCAATTTTAAGACGTCATGAAGAAAAAATTAAATTGAATTTAATTTGAAAGCCTTCCTAAAATACAAAATTAAAAGGAAAAAAATCAACGTAGTTATAAAAAAATCTTAATTGCTTAGTCAGTCGAGATCTGACTGTTATCATTTAAAGAAGAGTTCAATTTCTGGTGGAATCTCTTCTGAACAGTACTGAAACTAAGAATATAAAATGTCTTGTATAACCTTGCGGGTGATATACTAAGCATAGATTAGAAGTGGTACAAGGCTAAAATTATGGAGCAACCAGTGAGAATTGAACTCACTTGTAACTGATCTAATGAGAGACAAACTTGCTAATCATTACACTACACCGAAATAATCTCAGAATTATGCTCTTCAAAAATTAGAGAATAAGGTATGAATAATAAAAAAACAGTTCTTGCAAATATGATCTACATTTGCCAATTAAAAAAAACAAACAAAAAACAAACCAAAAAACAAAACATTATAAAAGCAACTTTCAAAACTGTATAATAAAGAACCTTGTCCAATTTACCATTTCAAAAGATTTTTACATATTCATTGTAGAGTTTATTATGAGATAAGATGAGATTAATTACGAAGTATCGCTGAGATATCAAAATGCATGCATCCGAAATGCAATAGGGTTTATTTCAACTATTTTCCGTTAAGTAAACATAGAAATAATTCAACATTTACGACTACGAATTTGAAAACAAAAGTAAAAAAGTAAACAAAAATAAGCAATGGCCTCTTCTTCTCTCGGTCAGCTGCTGATATGTTAACGATTATTGCTGAAAGAGTCTATCAAGATTTAGGTAAAAATAGTGAAGCTCCGGACGTGGCTTTGGACATCTCGAATGCATTCGACAGTGTCTGACATATTGGTCATTTTCAAAAGTGGAAAGGTAATTGTATTTCTACACGAACGGTGTGTTCTTGGACTCAGAAGAAATGGGCAAGCAATAAATGAGCAATTATAAAATAGGAGCTAGATAAGATTTCCATAGACATGAGCAGGGGAAAAATGTGTGCTTTGACTCAATGGAAACGGGTGAGCATTAGCTGAGCAGCACTGAAAAAACGAACTAGAAGAGAATTCCATAAATATGGGTAGTGGAACGGGAGTACCGAAATTTTTTATTCTTGATTTTAAAAATCTTCATCTTGGACTCGATGCAGTAACCGTGACAGAAAATCAAATCAGTGACGGCAGGTGCTAAATTAGACTATAAAATTAATGTATGCGGTTGACAGATATTCATTTTGAAAACGTCACGAAGTATTTTGCGATCTATTATCTTATTGTAGATATTTTTGTTTATTTTTCGTTTGCACTTATTTTCTGGAATGTGATCGATAGACATTTTGCGTGAATACGACTTAATAGAAGGTAATATTTCGAGTGAATAAAAACAAATATGAACATTTGGTTTATTCCGAAAATTAATGGCAGTATTAATTTTAGACAAATTAGAAAGATCAGCTCAACTTGGTTTCAGAGAAATAAAGTGTGGGACCTGAAATCCTCAAACCCAAGCTTATAGTGTCATGGACGCCATGTGAAATTCGTTTCAAGTTTTACATTAACCTGCAGTTTGGTCAACGTATTTTTCTTAAAAAAAATGTTCAGAGACTGATTAATCGCAAGTGGTTTTCATTATAGAACATATACTGATTAAGATTTTTAAAATTTATAATCAATATAAAACTTGACGCTTTAGTATTAATTGGTAATCAGTATAGCAGAAGGTAAAGTGTGAAATCAAAACTGGGGCTTGTAACGGTCTGCTGAGTGACAATATTTTATAGCTAAAACAGCAAAACGCTGTGGTAAACGGAGTCCACCTGGTAACAGACTATTTGGCCTGTCAAGGTGATTATTTTGTTAAGTGGAGATGACGGAAATTTCTTTCATTGGATTTCTGTGGATCAACTTCGAAAGGTGATATTTTTCGTCAGATAGAGGGTTAAACAAAGAAGAGAGTACTGGATTGCTATGTGTTGTCAGTTCTTCAATATGGCAGTGAATGCTGGACAATATCATCAAAGATGAAGGAAAAACTTGAAGCAAATGAAATGAGGTTATACAGAAGGATGCTGCGAATATCATGGATGTGAGCAATGATGAGGTCTTAGAAATAATGGAAACGAAAAGGAAATTAATACAGAGCATCAGAAAAAAACAGCTGAAGTTCCTCGGACATGCAATGAGGAAGGAAGGCTTGGAGAACGTGATACTAACGGACCAGATAGAGGGAAAAAGAGACAGGGGAAAGCAACGGATAACATATTTGAAGAACCAAATAAGGTGGATGATGGAACGAGGGTTGCATGGCGTAACAGGAGGCGTTCTAAGAGCCACCAGGGATAAGGAGACGTGGAAAACCATGATCGCCGACGTCCTGAAGGGACAGGGCACATAGAAGAAGAAGAAGAGGGTTAAAAATATTTTTGTATCATTGTAGCGTTTGATTGCTTATTAGATTGAAAATAAAGAACCATTTGAAGAAGAGCAGTCCACGAAAAAAAATCACAAGAAGGGAAATAAAAGAGACAAATAGAATCCAAAGAAACTCAGATCACTTCTTCCCCTGAACTTTTCTACCCTACCATGCGGTGGCTGCGGACGTCTCTTCAGATACAGCAGAGGACTCATTTCACACAGAATGTAATGTCAATACGCATATCGATACTCGGCAACGTGTTCTGCCAAAGACGAGAATGGAGCAAGGAAAGGGTTTTAATTTCAATCAGTGAAAAAGTGAATTTGTTCCCCACTTTTTAAAGAAATAGTTTTTACTATAAATTCTGTAAGTATCTATGATAGTTATGTAATTTGTTCTTTAACGTAAAGTTTCTTAATCGATAAGCCGCGAGATGAGTTTAGGTTATAATAAAATTAAATTTGTCAGATTTTTACTAAATGCTGAAACAAGTTATATAGTTGGATACAATTCATCTGTTTCCACAGCTGATTAATAAATTAAATAATAAAAAAAACAGTATCGAGTCTGAACTATTTTTGTGCACTGAAGCTAACATATCCTCTCCTCTCCGGTAATATACAGGGTGTCCATAAACATCGTTTGCATTTTTAAAATTTTATAATTTTATTTGTATTTGCGATAGAAATAATTTGTAAAATGTATTAGAAAGAAGTAAATCTATATTTTTTAAGGTTTTATTGAAATTTTATTTCAGTTTCCACATGTCCTCCATCATTAGCAATACAAAGGGTAATAAGAATTTAACAATAATATTTTTTATCTATCTAAGAATTGTTACAAATTTTGTGGTAAAGAATTATTCAATAACCATACTTAAAACTAGGTACATTAAACTTTATAAGATTTTTTACAGCTTATTTCTATCACAAATACAAATAAAATTATAAATTTTTAAAAGTGCACAGGGAGTTATGGACACTCTGTATATTTTTAAAATGTTGTCCTACATTCCATACAATTTATAATTCTTTATAATTGCTAAACAATACCGAAAGCGTAATAAAGTTTCTATGAACATTCATAATCATATGTTTTTGTCAATCCGAATTATTCCAGAGAAAAATAAAAAGACGGAAATCGCTCAACTGTTAGACTCCCGATCGTTGGTACTTACCTGAACCTCCCCACAAAGATGGAATGTAGCACAAGGCGGAAAGATCCAATCCTCTCTCAAGAATTGCAACAGTGTCGAATTTCATATTCATTTTTTTAAAATTTATACTTGGGTAGAATAAAATAATATTGCTTCTTCTATGCCCGATATCTCTCCATGATTATCTGCCCTTTGTATCTTTTAATTAAATTGTCTTTTTTTGTTATCTTCACTATACTTTTCTCTACCATTTATTTACTTAAGCTCACTATGTAGATTATGTGTTGTTTTCCTATGAGGTTCTTGCCATCAATATGTCGCGTGTCAATTTTTCTATGCCCCTCTTTCCTCATTATGTACCCTAGAAATTTCAACTGTATGTTCCGAGTGTCAAGTATAAGTATCCTGTTTGTTCCCATATTCCTGAAAACTTCGTCATTGCTCGCATTTTTGGTCTATGTTATCCTAGGCATCCATCTGTAAAACCACATTTTTGTTGCTTCAAGTCTCTTCTTAATCTGTGCGGAGATTGTCCAGCATTCATTGCCATACAGGAGGACTGATATTACATAACGGTTCAGTGTTCTTTTCTTTGTTTTTAATTAAATGTTTTTCTTTGTTAAGACTTTGAATGTTGGACTGTGTCTTTTGCGAACACCCATGCAAAAGTTTTCGTCTACCAGCTTAGATTCTTCCTCTTCTATCTGAGATCATGGCCCTCCACAATTTCCTGCCCTTAACCTAACATGCCATTTACTATCTCTCCCAAACTCTGCTCTAATGTTCATTTGCTCAAGTTCACCTAGTAGGTTTCACATTGCTTTCCTTTGACCCACTTGCCTTCAATTTATCTCGTGAGCATCAGATTTTTCAAGCCTACTTTCCTCATCATTTCCCCCAGAACTTTCAACTATCTCCTCTTAAAGTTAAGTGTCCTTTTTGTTGCTAATGTCTCTGGAATTTTGTTATTGCTCATATGTTCGGTCTATCCTTCTGAAGAATCACATTTCTGTTGCTTCGAATCTCTTATTAATCTGTGCCGAGATTGACCAACGCTCACTGTCATACAGGAGGACTCATAATACATAAGAGTTTTGCACTTTTGCTTTGTTTCAAACGATATTTTTCTGTTTCTTAATAATTTGCTTAGCTTTTGAAAGGCATATTTCGTGATTCCAAATCGACGGATTTCATTGTTGCATTTTTTCCTCTGTTAAAACACTTTTCAGATATTTAACTTATTGTACTTGTTTGATTTTGGTATTTCCAATTATCAATTTTTGAAATGCGTCCATTGCCATGCCAATAGGGCTTCGGATCGCAGTGTCACATTCATTATCACTTCGTTGGAAACAAAGAATAGAGTACTAGATTGTTATGTGATATCTGTTTTTCCGTATAGCAGGGAAATGACGATATCTTCAAAGATGAAGGAGAGACTCGAAGCAGCAGAAATGTGCTTCTACAGAAGGACGTGGAAGATACTATGGACCGAGCATGTGAACAACAACAAGGTTTTGGAAATTATGTAAACGAAAAGGAAGCTTATACTTAGCATCAGAAAGAGACAACTGAATTTTCAGGGACACGTAATGAGGAAGGGGGTTTCCTCGTGATGTACCCTAGAAATCTCAACTGTTTCTATCTTATGTTAAGTATTCTGTTGCTTCAAGTCTCTTCTTCATTTATGAAGATATTGTCCAGTATTTACTGCCATATAAGAGGACTGATATCACATAACAGATCAGTACTCTTTTCTTTGTTTCTAAAGACACTGATCTGTTTCTTAATACTTTGTTTAGCGTTTGGAAAGCTTATTCCGCCTTCGGGTTTCATTGTTGCAATTTCCATTCTTTGTTAAAATATTCCAAGATATTTAGATTGTTATACTTGTTTGATTTTGGTATTTCCAATTTGCATGTTGGTATGTTACTTTTACTAACAACCATGCATTCCACTTTCTCGCACTAAATGTTTAGTCCTTTCTTCTCGCCTTCCTTTCTATAAGAGTTATTTTAGTTTTCTTTCTGTGTATGCTATCGACATTGTGTAATCTGCATATCTTATGTTGTTAAGATTGTGGTCGCCAATAATGAATTATGGTAGGAATTCTAATTTTTAAATATTGCTCTACTGTATAGGCCCGGTGAGAAAGCAAATCCTTGTCTTACATTCCTTTCTACTTTTGTATATTTTCTGAGCTCATTTTCTAACCGTATACCGGCGGTTTGATGCCAGCATAGGTTATGGATTATTTTAATATAATTCCCAAATATATCAAGCTCCAACACTTCTTTGTGGCGTATTTTATGAAACGCATTTGCATAATCTATAAAACACATTTACACAACCTTCTGAATTTATATTACTCTTTCTGATAGCATTATGATCATAAATATCGCATTCCTTGCCGTTAACGAACCCGCACTGTTCATGTCATATTTCCGGTTCGATTCTATTGCATGCTCTGTTCGTCAGAATTCGAATAACTTTTGTTATATGGATCATTAGGTTGTTTGTTCGATGGAGCTCACATTCGTTTGTAGCTGGCTTCTTTGGAAGTAGTAGTTTACTTAGATCTTCCGGTATATGACCTCTTAGGTCTAGGTAAACATTAATTTAAAAGAAAAAAAAAGAAGACATTTGTCACTAGTATCTGTAGAGAACTGTTTTATCGCCAATTAACAGTTGATTACATTGATCAATTAAAAACTTGTTCGAGGTGGTGATTTTCTAGGCACAGCTTACATGTGGCACAAAGCCAAAAGTATGGGACGCACAGTGAGGATCGAACTAACCACTCAATTGTAAAGGCTCTAGCGAGACAATCTTGTTAACCATTACACCACGTCGAGGTACGCCAATCTGTTTCAGGTGAATGCTTATCTGATTACAAAAGTTGTGACTCAAGAAAATGCTTATTAAACTTAGAGAATTTTGTTTTCTGTGACACTTTAGATTGTTACGTTTGTCACCTAAAGAGGTCAAGATTAAAGTCTTCAGGGAAGCAAATATGCAGGAATATGTTCCACAAAGTGGGGCTTTTCAAGAGTGCAAACGTTCTGAGGGTAATGTTCTTCTTAAGAGAAAATTGGGTTTCATATTTCAGCTATAAATCTTCTAATTAGTAGAAATGAAAAAATAGAGTTCATTTGAACATTAGCCATGAAAATAGCTATGGGATAATAATAAAAGGTCTGCAATGTTGCATCTGTAGAAAGAGATTGCAGAATGGAAAATAGGAAAAGTAGAGAACACGTACCCATATTCAATGCTGCGAGATGCCATTTTTCAAGCGTAACAATCTAAAGTGTGACAGAAAACAAAATGGTAATACTCGTATGTATGATATAAATGGAAGAGAAGTTGGCAGAAACTTAAGATTATGACAAGAAGGATAGATAGTGGATGGACTAGTCACCTAAAGAGGTCAAGATTAAAGTGTTTAGGGAAGCAAACATGCAGGAATATGTTCCACAAAGTGAGGCTTTTCAGAAGTGCAAACGTTCTGAGGGTAATGTTCTTCTTAAGAGAAAATTGGGTTGCATATTTCAGCTGTAAATGTCCTAATTAGTAGAAATAAAAAATAGAGTTCATTTGAACATTAGCCATGGAAATAGCTATGGCATAATAATAAAAGGTCGGCAATGTTGCATCTGTGGGAAGCGGTTTCAGAATGGAAAATAGGGAAAATTCTATATATGTAAACACATGAAAAAGCAATATGCAATGCAATATGCCGTGAATTATTGCTCCAACGAGGTAAAGCTGTAATTATGCTTTGCGAGCCAAGGCTACTGTTTCTTTAATTCTAATAACATTGCATGAAGAGCATTTGGTGTCTCATCAAAAGTAATCTGATATGACACACCCATACCATTACGCCAATGATTGTATTCTTCTTCTATGGGCTTTGTACTTTCAGGACATAGTCGATCATGACTTTTCACGTCTCCCTATTCCTGGTGGCTCTTAGCAAGCTTTTTCCTGTAACACCACGCAACCCCCGTTCTGTCATCCACCTGCTCAGGCGCTTCAAATATGTTATCCGCTGCTTTTCTCTGTCTCTTTTTCTGTTAATATCAGATTCTCCAAGCCCTCCTTCCTCATTGCATGTCCCAAGAACTTTAGTTGTCTCTTCCTGATTCTCAATATTAATTTCCTTTTCGTTTCCATCTTTTCCAAAACATCATCATTGCTCACATGCTCGGTCCATGATATATCGTATTAAATAAGCTAAATTAACCGAAGAACAGAAAGGATAGGACAGAAGAAAATAATAAAACTTCAGAGAAGGTTACGTACCACCTTAGCATTTTGAAGCGAGAAATTCTTGTTTTTTTGCAGCAAAAATGGATATTTCAGTCCTCATATACTGAAAACAGTAGCGCGTAAGGCCATTTCTTTGTTATGAAATGAGTTTAGATTTGTCACGAGGCGGAAATTGTCTTCTTTATTTATATTCTTATCTTCTTCTTGCTCCTTAACAACGCCCTCTACTCCATATTCTTTCACAATCTGTATTTCCTTGTGTCTTTAGTTGCTCTACTGTCTTGCTTGATGTAAAATGATAAAAAGAAAAAAAAATTCGGTGAAGATCGAAATCACAACGCAATCACCATGTTCAACCTGACAAGGTTGCATAACATTAATCCTCGTCGAGTTTGCCATTGTCATTTTTGCGTCGTAAATTGGGAAGAGTTCATTATCTGCATCAAGGAGAAAGCGTTGGCCAAGCACAAAACGATTGTTTAAGGAAGTATGAGTTATTTTCTTTAATAAATATTGAGGTCTTACAGCAGTCAATTTTTTATTGGTGCTTCAGTTTTTCATTTGTTGCATCGAACAGTGAAGAACAAATTTAACTTTATCATATATACATATATATATATATATATATATATATGTGTGTGTGTGTGTGTGTGCTTGTGGGTGCTTGTGTGTGTGTATAAAGAAGTTTGTGCACATATTGATCATTAAAACACAACTTACAACTATCAACATAAGACAATCATTAGTAGCTAATACGGAAATGCTATTCAGTACTCATTGTAAGGAAAGTCTCAGAATTCCAGAGGCTGTTATTATGCAAACGAAGAAACAGACATTAAATTAAATATATTTCGCTACAGGAGACGGTATATTAAAGGATATAAAGACGGTGTATTAAACTGTATAGAAAATTTAATATGCGTAAAAACGATTGTGCATACAAATATATAATGTATTCTTTTCCGGTAATGCCTAGTACCACGTAACCGTCTTAAATATGATTTCCTTTGACATGAACTTGATTTCTAACATTTCAAAAATGCAATGATCTTTTCTGTTAGCAACATACAGTTCTGGATAATAACAGAAACTGACGAAAAAAAAAAAAAACAGAGAAAAAAAAGAACAAAACAGATACATTTGACAGTTTATCCACTATTCAGATCCTGATGTATATCATCTAATTTGAAAATTAGAAAAATACAATAAAAAAGATGAAATGCACATCTCTTATTATTTTAATAAAAATAACTGTTTCTATACATTCTTGATGTATAAATCAATATACCTTATATATATATATATATATATATATATATATATATATATATAGACTGTAGTATATATATACATATATAGACTGTAGTGTATGTATTTAGACACTAGTATATATTAGTTTATAGACATATACTAGTGATATATATAAACATAGCAAAGTACATATATATATATATATATATATATATCCACGATGAGTGGTGGATATAAAATGTCAGTGTATAAATTTAAACTATTAATAATAAATATGAATTTTTTCTCACCGTTTGATGCACGAAGCAAACTTCAATTTTTAATAAAAAAGTAATCGTAGTAAAATTTAAATCGTATTAATAACCTACTGTTCTCAGATGACATCAAGTGCAAATATTGAACTGAATCCATTGCTAGGTGAGCTGCTAAGAAAAGTTGGTTCACTGGGTCGTGAAAAACATTTTTTCTCTCCAGAATCAATGTTGCATATCTACAAGTTTATCATCCACCCATACTTAGAATATTGCTGCCACATAGAATTTGGTGTCCCTGATATTTACCTTGAGCTCCTTGATAAAATCCAAACAAGAATCAGCAATATTATTGGTTCTGATCTGGTGGCTCGGCTTCAATCACTTTCCTACTATTGCAATGTTGCCTCTCTGTACATTTTGTATAAATACTTTCATGATAATTGTTCAGGTGGGGGTCCTCGCTATGGCACCTAGACTTTTGAATTTAAGCGCAGTACTAAACTGGTCAAATCGAGGAGCTGAGTTCGAATTTCAGTTGAATTCGTTGCATTCACTTACGCGCAAATACCCTTGGGAAAGATATTAATCCGTCACTTCTGTCCAGTTATGGGTTAAAATAATAGGACAGATTGGGTTTTATAGTCTTGGCTGGCAGCCAGTCTACCGCAGAAAGCAATGACAACATACTGTTGGATAATCTTCTGCCCAGTCAGTCATGTCTCAAAAGAGACATGATCGCCCAAAGTGTGTATCCCGTATGGCAATTAACCGACTGACTGACTAAACTGGCGTCGAGATATCGCCGTTTTACAGTTGAGCTGAATAGATGTAGCCGTAAGTTCTATGGTAACTGTTTTTTTTTTTGGAAAAATGGGGGTGGGGAACGCAAAAATAAATATACATATAAACATATTTATAGTTATTGCCCTACATCAAATTGAGTAATTTGGTATATGAATTTAAAAAAGATGTAAAAAGATGTAAAAAGATGTTAAAAAAGATGTAAAAAGGTGTAAAAAGATGTTAAAAAAAGATGTAAAAACATCTTAAAAAAGATGTAAAAAGATGTAAAAAGATGTAGCCGTAAGTTCTATGGTAACTGGGTTTTTTTTGCAAAAAAGGGGGGTGGGGAACGCAAAAATAAATATACATATAAACATATTTATATTTATTGCCCTACATCAAAATGAGTAATTTGGTATATGAATTTAATTGCCAGTGCGCTGCTGGTTATGTGGGGCGTACAGCCTTACATTTAGAAACAAGAATTAATCAACATGTACCTCCTAAAATACGATTTGGCAAAATAGATAACATGTTATCTTCCATCTACAAATATGGAATCGGCTATTGCTCAACACCTAGTAGAGAATATAGCCTGTGCCAAGTCGTATAGGAAAGCATGGTTCAAAATTTTACATGTAGCTGGTTCCAATAATCATTTAAAGATTTTGGAATCAGTCTGCACATCTTTGCGGATGTCTTCTCTTTGCCGGCAGAATGATTTTGAAGCCTCTTCATTTATTATGGGATATTTTATTTTAACTGTCCCTCAGTGATTATTTACACGCGATTTCTCCTCCCCTCGTTATAAATATTTTTATGTATATGTATATTCTTCTAGGGTTCTCAGAATAGTCTCGCTGTATAAGTTGAATAGATCCGGTGAAAAGACGCATCCTTGTCTTACGCCCCTTTTAATCTTAGTATAATTGCTGAATTCGTTGCCGGTCCCTATGCAGGCAGTTTGCTGCCAGTAGAGATTCTTGATAACTCTTATGTCTTTCCCAAATCGGGGCTGCCAAGCATCTCCATCAATTTTTTGTGGCGTATTTTGTCAAACGCCTTTACATAATCAATAAAACATAGGTACAAGTCCTTCATCATTTGTATTGCCCTTTCAGAGAGCACCCTAATCATAAATATGGCGTTCCTTGTTCCAGTGTCTTTGACGAAACCACACTGTTCTCGTCCTATTTCTGGCCTGATTCTGCTACTCGCTCTATTCATCAGGAATCGAACGATCAGTTTTGTTACATAGCTCATTAAACTGATGTTTCTGTGGAATTCGCACTAGTTTGTTCCTGGCTTCTTAGGCATCGCTATGAAGATCAATTTGCTGAGGTCATCTGGTATTACACCACTATTATAAATTTAAGTCATTATTTTTGTAATTTTCTTTATGCCAAATTCTTCCAGGGTTATCAGCAGCTTTGTGACTATGCCGTCTGGTCCCGCTGCTTTGTTTCTGTTCAGTTTGGCTATTGCAGATTCCACTTCAGACTTTAATATTTCTGGTCCGTCCACATCTTTGTGTATTATCGGTTGCTCTCTCTAGTAGCGGAAAAGATCTTTTATATATTCTTCCCATCGTTGCAGTATTTCCTCTTTCTCCATTATGATTATTCCATCCTTGGATTTTATACATCCTGTTGAAGAGCAGTTTTTTTTTTCCTGTCAGTTCTTTTATTTCTTTATGCATGTCTGCTCAGTCTTTTTAATTCTGCACATTTGTCATTGAGCCATTCCTCTTTAGCCTGTCTGCATTTTCTCCTTATTTCCTTGTGTGGTTCCCTGTATTCCATTCCATGTTTGATCTCATTTTCTGCCTCCTTTGCATCATGTCGAGAATCTCTTCAGTCATCCACTCTTTTTTACTTCTGCACCTGATTTCCTTTGGGGCAATGTTGTTTGCTGATGTCACTACCGCTTCCTTGAGTGAGTCCCATTTCGATTGTACTTTTCCAAATTTTTCTTCATATTGAATTTTCAAGCTGTTAATGTATTCTTTCTGTAGGTTGAGGTCATTCATGAACGTGTTGTATTTCAGTTTTGGTGCTGCACTAGGCTTCTTCAATCTCCGGAGTTTCACCTTTAGTTTTCAGATGACTGGGACGTGGTCGCTTCCACAGTCGGCGCCTGGATAGACTTTGCTTTGAACAACTGCGTTTCTGAATCTCCTGTTTATGGTTATGTAGTCTATCTAGTTTTTCGTCTCGCTTCCTGGGATTCTTTATGTCTGTAGATGGCGTGGGTGTTTTTGAAATCAGGTGTTAAATAATACCTGGTCATTTGCTGTGCACAATTGAACCCATTTTTCTCCTCGTTCGTTGCGGATTCCTAATCCAAAGTTGCCTTCACTCATACCTTCTCTCTCCTTGCTTACCTTGGCATTCAAATCTCCCATGATGATTTTAATTTCTTGGCTTTTACATTGAGCCTTGGCATTGTCTAAAGTAGAGAAAAAGATTCTATTTCTTCCTCAGTGCTTTGCGTTGTTGGTGCATAGACAACTGCAATAGCTATGTTGAACGGTCTCCCTTTCAGTTGACCAGGAGAGCTCTTTCAGAGAACCGGCAATATCTTAGAACGCATTTCTTCATTTCTTTGTCCAGTATTAAGACGACTCCTTTTTCGTTATTTTTTCTCCTGCGTATATTATCCTATAGTTGTCGCTGCTGAAGTCTTCATTGTTTGGCCATCTGGTTTCACATATTCCCAGAATATTGATGTTCAGTCCGTTCATCTCCTGCTTGACATTCTCTAGTTGTCCACAATTGTTGAGCGTCCTGACGTTCCATGTCCCCAAGGTAATCCTTTCTTTATTGCGCACAGTTGCAGGGTATCGGTCCAGAGACACCTGTTGCTCATGTCTTTTCTTCCCGGTCGAGGGACACATTTTGGGAAAAAGCGTCCCCTTTACGCCGTTGGTGATAACAGTCGCCGGATGACGGTCAGGTGACACCTGTAGCCCATGTCGTTCCTTATCGGGCGAGGAGTTGCTGCCTTGGAAAGCAACCCCCTTCACGCCGTTAGGTTGCATATTTTTGTATTGTAAAGCCATGATAATGCAGGATAAATAGATAGTGGAATGGTATCCTGTTGTCTTCTCCAGAGTGATTTATTGAGACACCACCTCTAGTTAGCTGGCCGTTGACTCATTTAGAGTTCCTCCGTCCTTTATAGGCTTAATTTTTTATCCTACCCGATTGCTAACATCCCGTAAAAAAACAAAAAAAAAAGTTGGGTAGAAGAAAGATTATAAATATTAAGTATATATTTAGTATAAGTTCAAATAACTAGTCCTGTGAAGGAAAATATGTCAATTCCCCAGAGTAGCATTCCGTTTCCAGTAGACGGAATGTTGGTAATAGAACGCTAGGTAATATTTGCATGTAAATAAATAAATAAAAATACATTTCTACATAAAAATTAAACATTAATCTACAGAAATAGAAAATAATAATAATAATAATAATAATAATAATAATAATAATAATAATAATAATAAATGAGGTGTAAATGAGAGCGAAAACATTCACCATAAAAAAATGAAAGAAATAGTGCGTAAAGAGTACTATAGAAGGCTACGAATGATATTAAAAACTGAATTAAATTCACAGAATAGAGTTATGGCCATTAATAGCCTTGCAATCCCAGTTGTCCAATATAGCTTCAACATCTTAAACTGGACTCTAAACGACATCAGGCGAATGGATGCTAAAACAAGAAAGCTTCTTTCTAAGCATAGGATGCATCACCCAAAGGCTGATGTAGACCGTCTATACATACCCCGTAAAGAAGGTGGAAGGGGTCTTATTCAGCTGGAATTGTCATACAAGACAACAACTATTGGCTTACTAACATACATAGAAACAACAAAGGATTGGATGATACAATTAGTAAGGCAACATGAAGAAAGAAAGAAAAAATATTCAATAATAAAAGAAGGCAGTAAATACAAACAAGAATTACAGTTAGTAGATTCTGTAGAAAAGCAAAACAGTAGCCAAGAACCAACTATTGCGGCAAAAAATATGAAAATGAAAGCCAAAGATAAAGCTCTTGAAAAGATGAAACAGCGCTGGCAAGACAAACCTCTGCATGGCCAATATCCAGTACGTGCCAATAAATCCAATGTTGACAAAGTTAATACTCATCGATGGTTACGTGCATCTGGATTAAAGTCTGAAACTGAAGGATTTATACTTGCAGCACAAGACCAAAGTCTTCTCACGAGAAACTTTCAGGCAAATATTATGCATAATAATATGGATCCAAAATGCAGGTTTTGTGATAAACACCAAGAAACAATAGACCACCTAATCTCAGGCTGTTCTGTGCTTGCCCCAAACGAATATAAAAATCGCCATGATAGAGTTGGGCAATATTTACATTGGGCAATGTGCAAACATTATGGAAAAGCTGTAAACAAACACTGGTATGAACATCATCCAGCACCGGTTACAGAAATAGAAGATGTAACCATTCTATGGGATTACACCATCTACACAGACAGAAAAATTGAAGCAAACAGGCCAGACATTATTGTTAAAAACCAGAAGGAGAAAACTTGTCTATTAATTGATATGGCTTGTCCAGCGGATTGTAACATAGCAATCAAGGAATTTGAAAATCTGTCAAAATATAAAGACCTGGAAATTGAAATAGAAAAAATGTGGAAATTGAAAACAAGAGTTGTGCCAGTGATAGTAGGTGCACTTGGAATGATAAAAAATGGAACAAAACAACACATTGAAAGAATCCCTGGAAACCCCAGCTTAAGAGATATACAAAAAATTGTATTATTAAGTACAGCCCACACACTAAGGAAAACGTTATCTATGTAATGCTGGGGATGATAGGGAGGATAGAAAAACATGAAATGGAGTCATAACAACACGCCACTACCTGCCTTAGGTCTCCCCGCAGACTTGGTTGGTAGTGAGACCAATGCAGAAATCTAAATATGATGAAAAATGACATAATAATAATAATAATCTGAAATCGAAAATTAAAAAATATATTAAAAAATGTACATGAATGAAACGAATGCAAATATTACCTAGCGTTCTCTGCATTATGAAAGTTCATGAAAGTTCTTCTTTGAGAAATTACGGCAAGTCAAAAATAGTTTTCCAACTTTCCGTCTCCTGGGTACGAAATGTTTCCTTTTAGTCTTGCAGACGTTATCTCTTGGGTAGTTAAAACTAACTAAAAAAAAGCATACATATACACAACATATAATCAAAGAGCACGCATAAGAGCGGATGTCAACTTAAACTTAAAGATACAGAAAGGGTAAGTATCTTAAAGCGTAAACTAGAATGGAAAGAAGAAGAAAGAAGAGAGGAATAAATTTAAATTATAAAGAAAAGATGACAGGAGAAAATGAAAATAAAAAAATAAATATTATATATTAACGTGAAAAGATAAGAAATTAGAGTCTAAAAAATTAAGAAAATTAAAAATATTTAAGAGATAATAGTTAATCAATCCGTTGTAATCACAAATACCATCACACCACTATATAATCAAAATTATACAAATTATACCGCCAACAAAACAAATATAATACAATATAAAGTTAAAAAAATTAATTTAAAAGTAAGCCTAATTATTCTATTTAAATTTAGTTGTTTAAACTTAATTATTTAGTTTAAAAATAGACTTAACATATTAATAGCGAAAGGATAAGAAATCGGAATCATAAATCATAATCAGAAAATTAAAATAATCAAGATATAATAGTTAATCAATCCGTTTTAATCACAATTACCACAACACCACTATATAATCAAAATTATACTAATTATTTGGTTAACAATACAATTATAATACAATATAACGTTAATAATGTAAAAAAGCATATATATGTACACATACAACTCACACACACACGTAAAATGCGTACACACACATGCATGCACACGCATATATATATATATATATACACATATATGTACACACACACACACACACACACACACACACACACACACACACATATATATATATATATATATATATATACGAACACACATATATACACGCATACACCCGAAAAATATGTAAGCAATACCATAGACATATATAAACCTGTATATATAAAAAAAACATCGACACATATAAAAATAGGATACAAATAAATAATAGATATTCTGTAAGATAGTGTGATGTGTGTAAAGTCTTCAGAAGAATGAATGAGGGGCTAAAAGTTTAACATAATTTAAAGCGGCTTCTATGTCGACATTTAAAAACTATTTCCCTCCTCAGATTCAGCAGGTCTTATTGATTTTTGTGTTTGATAATAGTAATGTTTTCATCAAGGCATAAGTGACAGCAATTTTTGAAATTGATGGGGGTGTTAGATTTTTTAACCATATTTCATATAATCATAGGAACTAATTTTAAATGATGATTCGCCTGAAATAGGCCCATACTTCCGATTTACCATGAAATAACGTGTCTGCCTAATTTTTTTCTTATATTTGCTCTATATATATTTATATAAATACATATATAGAGCTCTCTTAGAGAGTTATCCTACCACTGTATGTACTAGATACTCCTTTGGATTCTTCTATATCTACACCGCATGCTTATATATATATATATATATATATATATATATATATATTCCATTTGTAAACGAGTTATTACGCGACCTGGGTTTTTACCATGAGTGGTGTCTTCAGGCCATTTGCAATAACTGATTTTACCTTTACCGTTTTTTTAAGAACGCTCACATAACGGGGGTTTTTTTGAATGCTCACGTGACAGGGAATTTTTAAACGCGCAATTTCTTAAATTACAAGAAATTATAACATTTTCATCCAGGGTTGTATGAACCTAATAGGTATTTTTTAGTATGGTTACACTTAGTCATAATTTCTTTTACAAATAGAAAATATTCAAAAGTTTTATAATAAAATTGTATTGAACACTTTTTAATACAAATGTGCACTGGTTTAATTTTAAACTAAGTAATTAATCAATCAATCATGCGCGCACATAATTGGATATGCTTAAACCCATATGCTCACCGAATTTAAGCAACGTCGATCCTGGTCAGTACCTAAATGAGTGACTGCTTAGAAATACCAGGTGCTATAACCATGTATGTGCGGATTATGGAATGTAGAATGTCTCAGAATTGCTAATGGAAGAGCCGAATTTCAATTCCTGTTTGTTATAATTACTTGCGCGCAAATACCATTAGGAAAGGGAGGAATCAACCATTACTCTCTCCAGCTAAGGGTTGATTAGTAAGACTTGTACCACTATAACATTATTATGTCAAAAATAAATTATTACTATCTAAAACATATTTTCTGGATTAAAAAAACACAGTGTTGATATACCGTATACAATGAATGAATCAATCAATATTTAGGTAAAGATATACACAAATGACAGAATTGAATAGCCGTTCACAGAAACCGTTTATTTTATTAAACAAGTAATTTATACAAATGAAGTAATTATAAATGGTCATAAATGTAAGAACTAATACTTGGTTGACATCCGCTTTGATTTTTTTTAATGCAAGGACCCTTCTAGGCATGCTAGCGATGAGTTCACGAAATTCATCTTGAGGGATTTCTTGCCATGTTTCAGGCAATAATCCTAAAAGTTCGAGCTTAGAAGATGGCTTCCTGTTCTTTTTTTGCGGAGATTTCGATCTAATATGCCGCAAAAGTGTTCAATAGGGTTAACATCCGGGGACTGACTTGGACATGGAAGTATATTGATTCTATTTTGTCTCAACCAATGTTGCGTTGCTTGAGCAGTTTGACATGGAGCTCCATCTTCCATAAATAGGGAGTCAACTTTGCTCATTCTACTACTTGATAATATTGGAAGGAGCCCTTTCTTTAATCTAGAAACACATTTGACTGAATTGATGTTTCCTTCACACTCCACAAGCTCTGAACGACCATCACTCCTAATTGCACCCCATACCATTACTGAATGCTTCCATGTTTCACCATTGGCTGCTTTTTAAATCAAACTCTTGACCGCAGAGTCTCCATACCCATATTCTTCCACTGTCGGAAAATAATGCGAATCTTGACTCATCAGAGAAAATGACAGGTGTCCAAAAGATCACATGTCTCTCCACCATCTCATGAGCCTAAATCTTTCTGCATTTGATATTGGCTGAACGGAGAAGTGGTTTCCTTCTCACAGCTCTGCCATAGTAGCCCATCTTGTGAAGATACCTAGCAGCTGTTCTGAGACTGACATAAACTTGTGTCAGAGGCCTTGCAACGTGGATCCTGCTTAACATTTCGTTGGACAAGACGCATGAGTTTTTTCAGAGGGCATAGGGCTGCCCGGATGTGGTTTTGTGCATTTCTTGTCCTCTCTGGTGAATTGTACGATCACTTTATTAACAATAGAAAGGGCTATTAAAAGATTTTCAGATATTTTTCTTTGATGAAGACCACCTTCATGTTGGCCCACGATAAATCCTCGCTGAAATTCGGATAGGTCTGATGCTCCTTTGGTTTGTGGCATATTCCAGTATTGTTATCTGCAGTTTTAATCAGATAATCTATGTTAATTTGTCTTGGTTATTAAAAAAATCAGAAATAAAATTTGTCTTGGTGTCTATTCAATTCTATCATGTCTGTGTACATATAAACATATTCTGCGTATTTAGGCAGCAAATGTATTTTAAAGTAAATGTTATGAAAGGCTGCATGATTAAATTTCATTGTTCAACTTTTCGATAAAAAAACAATTATAATTTAAAAGCTCGCATCTCTAAATGTATATAAAAAAGCACAGACACACACATCACACAAAACACACAGACACACACACAGACAGACAAAACACGCACACAAATACACTCACAGGCACCCATACACAGACCCACACATATCACACCTTCCTTACTCAAAACACTCTTTACCTATGTCACTAGACATTTAACATGTCTCTTGCCGAGTCTAAGAAATTTTGAAGAATTAAGCTCATTACTTCGTCGTCATATAATGATCTTTATCAAGTGTCGAGCAGTAAGCAAAAGGCTCAGAGAACAAAGCCTTAGCACCAATGTACGATGCGAAATGATAGCAAAGCATACATAATGTATATGCTGGCAAAATTATTTATGTATGTTTACTAAACAGAATAGCCTTTTATGGTTGAGTTTATTTCACTAAACAAAGGCCACTCACAAAAACCGAAATCTTCAGATTCATACTTAAATCCTCAAAGTGGACATATAAAGTTAAATCATATAAAAACAAACGGACAAAAATAAGTGACCTTTGACCTTTCATGGAACCTATTATTTTTGTTTTGTTGACGAATTTTATTCGCGCATCTTTAACATCAGAACGAGAATTTTATGAACGTATAAAGAACAAATTGTGGACATTGATGACCGATGAAGGCATAAAAGGTTTGGACAAAAATAGAACGACAACAGGTCGGACGAACGAGGCCACAATCGAATTTTCATTTTCGAATTAAAAAAGAGGTTACAAAGATTGATTTAGGAACGAATAATGAAGAGTAATGACTATTCATGTTATGACAAGAGCTAGAATTTATTTATTAATCTATCAAACTGTTAATCTATCTATCTATCTAAGACTGTATGTATGTATGTATGTATGTATGTATGTGTGCTCGTGTATATCTATCTATCTATCTATCTATCTATCTATCTATCTATCTATCTTTGTTCGTATGTATCTATCAATCTATCTCTATCTGTGGTCGTTCATATCTATCTATCTATCTATGATTGTTCGTATCTATCTATCTATCTATCTATCTATCTATCTATCTATCTTTGTTCGTATGTATCTATCAAGCAATCACTATCTATCTATGGTTGTTCATATCTATCTATCTATCTATCTATCTATCTTTGTTCGTATGTATCTATCAAGCAATCACTATCTATCTATGGTTGTTCATATCTATCTATCTATCTATCTATCTATCTATCTATCTTTGTTCGTATGTATCTATCAAGCAATCACTATCTATCTATGGTTGTTCATATCTATCTATCTATCTATCTATCTATCTATCTATCTATCTATCTATCTATGATTATTCATATCTATCTATCTATCTATGTTTATTCATATCTATCCGTCTATGATTGTTCATATCTATCTATCTATGGATTTTCCCCGGGATTATTAATGAACACCCCCACAGACTGAACGCTAACATTTAATAAAACAAATTTTTAGCTATAATAAGGAAAAAAGCCGATGATCAATCATAATTGTTTTGGTTGTAGCAAAAAGTGGCTAAAGTTAACGGAGATCCTAGCAGAAAACCGATAGCATCAGTAGGCAGTGATTAGCCGGCTGCTGACTATTGTCGCCCGGCCTCAAAAGGAATCTAAACCGAGTCAATATCAATAACAAATATAATTTTATTATCAATCATGGGAACTTCAATAAAAAAACAAAAAAACAAAAAAAACAAAAAAAAAAGCAAGAAGCATCACAATTATAAAACACTGGGAATTATAAAATATGAAAACGGTTAATTTTAACTTTCTGGCTTCATCGGTGTTGGCAATTAAAATTATTTTCATTATTAGGAGGCCAGAATTTTAACAAAATAAGATATGCAGATGACACAGTGTTGATAGCAAACACTGAAAGAAAGCTACAAAAACTCCTACAGAAAGTAGTAAAGAAAGCGAGAAGAAAGGATTAAATAACTGCAAAAAGACCAAATGCATGGTTGGTAGTAAAATTTGTTTCAAATCGAAGATACCAAATTTAAATATCTGGACGATGTTTTAAAAGAGAAAAGAAAGTGTGACACTGAAATCCGAAGGCGTATTGGGATAGCCAAAGAGCATTCCGAAAGCTAAGCAGAGTATTAAGAAACAGGAAAATTTCGATAGAAATAAGGAAAAGAGCACTGAACTGTTACGTGATATCTGTCCTGCACATCGCTAGGAAATCTTCCAAAAGACGGAGAAAAGAGTTGAAGTAACAGAAATGTGGTGACCGCCGATCCGCCTCTCTGGTGAAATGGGATGGTTCAACCCTGGGCCATCTGTTCCCCGGGCCCTGAAAGCTCACTAATCTCTCTAATCATTTTTCTCAGAAGCATATCTGTTCTCGGACAGAAACACAACTGATCCGCAATCTGCCTAAGAACAGAGACACAGAGATAATGATTCTTTTCTGGTAGGCTGGTAATTATAAATAATAGTCTAGGTAGATATGTGTATTTTTCAAATCATTTCATCTAAAGAAAGGTGATAATACCACAAGGATGCAGGTGATTATAAAGAGTGAATAAGAATGAGAAAACTTTAGTGACAAGAGAAGAAAGAGGAATAAGAAAAACGATCCAGGAAGACAGAAGATATCGATTGATGATGCATTTAAATTTTTAATGATTATAGATGGCAGGGTAGTAAGAAATCAGAGTTTCCACAGACGAAGTGCGAGAAAAGAAACCGTTAGAAAACAAGAGACGGTATGATCTTGCTAATTATGCAGTCGAGACACTAAAGAAAAAAGTTAATCAGAACAGTTGTCATTAAAATAGTTATAGAAAAGACAGAGAGAAGCCACATCACGTCAGTGATAAAGCGAATGAATTCAAGGATCGATTAGATTGCAGAACCGTTTTTGAATTTTGTCAAAAAACTCGAGAGAAACAGCAAGAGCACCAGAAAATATATGGCAGCAGTATTTAATGCTCGGTCGAATGGTAGATTTATAAACGTGCAAGATGGATTCTGACGATAAAAGATTTTTAGCACAATGCATTAAACAAATTTCCCTTGAAGTAGATACGGCAGTCGTGTCAATATACATGTTCCACTTCATGTCATTTAAAACCAAGAAGGCGTACAGTGCTGCCCTTCTGGAGTTTACTATCAGCCATACTTATTGCAAGCAGAAAAGATTAAATAGAAGCAGTTTTGTTTAGGAGCCGTTGAAAATTCAAGTCATTTCTTGTCCGAGTAAACAATGACTGGAGGTCCTTTTCAAGAGCAGTTGTCATGTTTACTTTTTCAGGTCTGTTGGAATTGCTACTGAGACAGGACTAAATAATAATGTTATCTGCTCAAATAAACAGATGGTATTTAGTAAACTTTGGTTTCTTAAGACAAAAAGCAAACAGCGATTGAGAAATGGGGGATTGATCGTTGACAAAATGGAACATGGAAAAAGAAATCATAAAACCAATCCAGACCAACAGTATTGCCACGAGCTATATCGTCTCCAGGGAAGACAAGACAAGACCAATATAGAAATGTCTGTAGGCAAACAAAGATTAAACTGTATGTTTTAAAAGCGAATCTACATATAACTTCTGTCTACCCACCAAAAACTCTAAAATAGACATACATTGACCGAATAATGCCAAATTTTAGGGAGAAGTGCAAACAGTAAGGGGGTACAAAGTATGTGTAGCTTATTTCAATAAATTTTTATTAATATTTTAAAAAAATTTAAATGTTTTATTATAATTTTATACTATTTCCATTATTTTAAAACAATATAATTATTAAAATTACACATACTTATTTAATAAAAATGTTTTTGCATATACATATACTTATTTAATAAAAATTGTTTTTGCATATTTTCTTTAAGTGTTTGTATATAAGAATCGAGTTTCTTGTTCGCTCTGCGTTTACGAAAACTATAAAAGAATAACAAAGCCAAACGCTTCTTAATGAAGAAATTTGGCCCCAGAAAGAAATACACTACGGTTTACTCTCGTCTCGATCAAAAATCTGCCGAGGCTGACAAAGCAAACCTCGCTGCCGAGCTTGAAAAGGACCCTCAATCTGTGGTGGACTGGGGTAAGGAATGACTCGTAAATTTTAATGCTTCCAAAACGAAGCTCCTATCTATTAACCATCACAAACACTTGTTCCTCCCGTCCATTAACATGGATCAGACTTCTCTCCCTGAAAGTAAAACACTGCGTCTCCTCGGATTAACTCTCATATCAGATCTCAAGTAGAATAACTATATAGAATCCATAGATAAATCCGCTGCTAAGAAAGTCGGTTCTCTGTGTACGGCCAGGAAGTTTTTCCCGTCGGAAGCAATCCTGCACATATACAAATCTACCATCCGCCCGTGCATTGAATATTGCTGCCATATCTGGTCGGGAGCTCCTGCTATACACCTCGACCAAATCCAATGGAGAATCTGTAATGTGATCGATCCTGACTTGGCAGCTAGCACACAGTCGCTTTCTCACCGACGCAGTGTGGCTTCCCTTTGTCTCTTCTACAAATACTTTCACGGCTTCTGCTCCGATGAACTTAGCTCACTAGTATCTCCTATATATGAATTTACTCGAGCCACAAGATTAGCAACTAGGTCCCACCTTTTTCCTGTGAAACCAATAAATTGTAAACGAAAATTCTACTCCACCAGTTTCTTTTCTCTCACTTTCCGCCTGTGGAATTCCCTTCCGCATACTTGCTTTCCCGACAGCTATAACCTCCAAGAATGTAAATGTAAATTCAATAGTCATCTCCTGTCTCACTAACTTACATTTTCTTTCTCATGTTTTTTTATCCGTCCACCCCACTCTCATCAGTATTCTCTTTCTTCTCTTCCTGACACCCCCTGCAACCTCTCACTCCTTCTTATAACATTCCTCCTATGTAACCCCTTGCACAACAGTGGCAGTAAAATGCGTTGATTGGGGCAACATGATTATAAAAAAAAAATTAAAAAACATGACCAGTTGTATGTTACATGCTCAAGAGTTAGAAATCCTAAGAATTTATTGTTTGCTGTTATATATGAAAAAGAAAAAAATCTTAAAAATATTGTTTAATATGAAGTTTTATAAAATTAAATTAATAAGCAATTAAACCGTGAAGTAGGTTGTTTGTCCAAGTCAAATTTGTCCAAACAAATTAGCTTATTCAAATTTCATCGATTAGTTTGCAAAATTGAACGAAATGTAGAGTTTGTAAATCTCGACAAAAAATTAGCGATAACTTCAACGATACCAAATACTTTGAGGATTTTAACACTTTTTTTTAGAATGCATATAAAAAATAAGCATGGCAGAGAAGAGATTATGATTTAGATGGGATTATGCAAAATGACTTGCGTTTGACTATACAGATAAGTGATAGAAGTACCAATTTTCTTCTTGAAAAAAAGCTAAATTTATTTGGAAGTAAAATTCAAACGACCAACCTAAAAGACCAGCTCTTGCGATCATAAAAGAAAATATCTCGGGATGTAGATGTTTCATTTAGTCAAGCGCGAAAAGTAAGGCTATGGACGCTGACAGAGAACGAGAAAAATCGTGAAATAGAAAGCGATTGCGCAGATATTTCGGTGCCGGTGTAGCAAACCATACTGTCTCTCTCCTGGAATGTAGCCGGGTATAGTTTAGTTTATGTGGCGCAGTGGATATCGGCTCGAAATGAGAAATCGAAGAGCCGTGTTCAAATTCCAGTTGAATTCGTTCATTCACTTACGAACAAATGCCCTTGAAAAAAGCATTATTCCGCTTCTCCATTCCGTTATGAGTTAAAAAGTAGAATTGGGTTCTACGGTCTTACTTGGCAACCAGTCTACCGCAGAAAGTAATGGGAACCTACTACGGGAAAATCTTTTGCCCAGTCGGTCATGCCTCTTTCGAGACATGATCGCCCAAGCGTGTATCACGTATGGCAATTAACTGACTAACTGAAATAACCTGGGTGTGGGTTTGATTAGGGTTAAGTTACTTCATAACTCGAAGTTTGAAATACTCTATTCTAAACTATACCCTCTAGCCTAGTTTGAACCCTTTTTTTGCTATTAGCATCAATATGTGTTTTTATTTTATTTCATTTTAACTAGGATTTTATGTGATGGTCTCAATCTATAAACTAATAAATAAAGACTGAACTGAATTCATTCAACAGTATTAAGGAATTGGCTGGTTGGAATCAATAAGCATCTAGAATTTAGGTCTTGTGGTGCAAAGCGCATATAAAACTGAGAGCCGAATTCGAATTCCAGTCGAGCTCGTTACATTCACTTATGCGCAAATACTCTTGGGAAAGGTATTAATCTATCTCGTCTCTCTCCAGCTATAGGTTGAATAGCTGGGTAGAGTGGATTCTATAGCCTTGGTTGGCAACCAGTCTACCGCAGAAAGAAATGATAACCTAATGCAGGAAAACTTTTTGCCTAGTCAGTCATGGAGCGAAAGAGACATGGACGCCTTAGCGCGTATCGCGTATGGCACTTACTGATTCAAGGTAAAGAATCAGAATAAAATTGAAACTAAAAAAACAAGAACAGGTAGAAGTAAACACGAAGTATATATTTCTGTATGAATTTCTAGAAGAAATTAGATTATTTAATTTCGGATTAATATTCTTATCTTTGTTGTCATTATCATAACACTGCTCTCCGGTTTTCTCCAAGTTAATGTCCGAGTAAACCTTTAAAAAATTTCGATCCGAGCGTTTCATATATTTTAAAAAGGGCTGCTGTATATTATTCCCGTTCCACTGTCCTTGTTTATAGATATTTCTTTTTCTATCTTTTAATACAGATAATGTTCTCTTTATATCTAAATATGTACCCGACCGACGTAATGAACTCTCACTTACTATTCTGTCACAATCAGCAACTAACCTTTAATTCACCAGGCTATTATTCCGTGACTCTAGAAGTTCATACAGCCTGCCCGCTGCTACCCCTGTTGATACTCTAAGCAAATGCAAAATAATAAATTTCGTTGTTGTGGAAAACTACAGAGTAAATAATAATGAAAATAAAAAGATGAAAAAGTATTTAAACATTCTTAGGCAAGGAACGAATTAGTTGAACATGAAGTTAACAGTTATGCCAGTCACTTTCGGAGTGCTGGGAACGGTCTTGATGAACAGTATGGAAAGAGATTTAAGATTTCAGATCTTCGGATTTTCTAAAAAAAATACCTCGCATAGAAAGGAGAGTAGTGGAGCACTGAGGAGATTTAGTACCACTAGACCTCCAGCAGAAACCATCGGTTATTAACAACTAGCAGTATAGCCCGATGTAATGAAAGCTTATATATATATATTATCGATTTTCTGCACTATTGTAAGAACTGAAACCTTGAAAATTCTGAATATCATTTCTTATGTCTTTGTCTATGAGTGTATCAAATTTGATTAAAATCGGATTACTCCTTCTATAACCCGATTTTTTCGATTATCGATTTTCGATATTTATCGGGGGTACCTCGACACAAAACCTAGCTAAGAACACTCGCAGACGTTCATAGTACAAAAAATCGGTTCAGCCGTTTCGGAGTCTATAGGTAACGGATACACACACACAGACACACACACACAAAGAGACACACACACACACACACACACACACACACACACACACACAAAGTTCCATTTATAAATAAGTTTAGATTTAGATAGATAAATAAATGCAAAACAAAATGATCGACCTAGGTGGAAGCGACATTAGTTTGAAATTCATGGAAGAGTTGAGATTACGCAGATTATGACTTTGCTTATAGTTGGTTCGCAAGCAGACCTTTTGGCATTTTGGGAACATTTCCAAAGTGATATACGCTATATCCAGTCTGAATGTAGACAGTCATAAGATTTCAGAATTTTGTCCTTAATTTTTGACGATTTATTAAGGTAGATTAGATTCGAAAGTAGGATCAAACTCACTCCTCACTCGTAATTATACTAGCGGGACCAGCTTGCAAACCATTACACAACGTCGCGGTGGATTTTTGATTTAGTAAGTATAGCTTAGGATGTCGTTATGATGAGACATCAGAGAGGCGGGTTCGAATTCCAGCCTGAATTCGTTGCATTCACTTACGCGCAAATACCCTTGAAAAAGGTATGATTTCGATGCCATAATTAGATATGATACAAGGATCCTTCTTTCATGTGATCACTTTTCTCCATAATCTCCTGTTTTTTGTAACACTAAACAATGTTTTACCTCATACTATCACTCTCATCGGATGTGAGTTGTGAGGCAGTGGCAAGCCATATGAGTTATGAGGCAGTGGCAAGCCGAGTTCAAATTCCAGCCTGAATACGTCGCATTCTCTTAGGCGCAAATACCTTTGGGAAATGTAAGACTCTGCGCTTATCTATGGATTAAATAGCAGAATAGATTGAGTTCTGTAGCCTTAGTCGGCAACTAGTCTACTGTAGAAATTAATGGCAACCTACTGTAGGTAAATCTTTTGCCCAGTCAGAAGAATGTCCCTTTTGATACATGATCACCCAAGCGTGTATCACATATGCCACTTCACAAACCGAAGTGTAACTTAGATGTGGCACAAGGTCGAAAGTATTGAAGTTCGATCTCACTAGCCAAATATTATTGTTCTAGTGAGGTAAGTTGGCTAACTACTACACCACATCAAAAATCGATTTAAGAAATTGTAGGATATTTTTTATTTGTCCTCCAACATTCGGCCTTGTGCCGCATCTGTGGAGATGGTTAGTAGAAGCGGCGATGTGTGTGTAGAATATCATTATATTAGAATAGTCGATATACGGCAGCAATGCTTCTGGTCTTGAGATTAGAGGTTTTGAGAGGCGTGGAACCACTTCTTAATTTCTGTTGTTTCCTGGGTGGTAGAGTCTCAGCTATGGCCAAATAGTAACCCCCAGCAAATAAGAAGAAAAAAAAAAAAAACACTAAGAAGTATAAAAGAACATTTTTACAGCAAAATACCAGCAATACATTTTATATAAAAAATTTACGAACAATATTCATGTACTAACAAATTCTAACGACTTCACCCGAATCGGTTTAAAACACTACCAAACAAGCAAAAACCTTTTCATGATATTAAGCCAAATAATATCCTATATTTTAAAAAAATATTTTAAATTAATTAAAAAAAACTTTTGTGTGTAAATATGTTCATTTTGATTAAATATTAAATCAAATAAAACATCGTACTTAATCAAAATGAACATATTTACACACAAAAGTTTTTTTTTAATTAATTTAAAATATTTCTGCAAAACGATTTTTATTAAACTTTTCTATTTTGGATAGGCAATATAATCATCAGTTCTTAACTAAAAAGTCTACTCGCAATCAATTCTTTGGAGATTTTAAAAATATTTTTAAAATTTTATATATTATTAAATTATTTAATAATAACTTTTTTTAAATGAAAAAATTCTTTTAAAATATTTTATTGATCGAAAAATTTTTTTCTTCAGATTATAATG